>JAPIVC010000556.1:0-48246 GCA_030586385.1 Camponotus fellah
ACTTCGGCTTCGCGGCGTTCAAGGTAAGTATCCTTCTTGCGATGAAGTTTGCCAGGATATCGTAATCCGGCGGATCGAGGGAATCATATATGGAGGATTCCCACTCGAGTCGAGTTTGTGGATCGAAGAGCTCGATGACGAGGTAGTTAAAGAAGTCCATCCCGTGTGAGGTGATGGGCCTGTTAATGCTCTCCTGAGCATTCACGGCGGTGATGACGGCGTTGTAGACGCGGTCCAATTCTTCGGCGGTCTCGGACTTCATCTTGGGCACGGAGGTAAATGCAGCAAAATTAACTCGAATCAGCTCTCGCTTGTTTTCGAAGTGTTTGCTTAAGAGTGTCCAAGCTCGCTCGTAATTGTTTCCCGTGATTGATAACGGGCTAATCAATCTTTCCGCAGCTCCTTGGAGGCACGAGCGAAGATAGTGAAGCTTTTCGATATCTGATATGGACGAGTTGTTGTCGATTATCAACATGAACAAGTCGCGGAACGCGGCCACTCCTCGTACACGCCCGAGAACGTCTAGAGCTTAATGCGAGGCAGCGAAGTTTTAGAAAAGTTCCTGACTTGGCTTGGATTTCGGCGCGGTGGCTGGCTCGACTTTTAATCGGTCAGCGTATCCCGACAGCGTACTTCGCTGAGTGATGTACGTAGTCTCCGTGACGTCAATAAACTCTAATTGAGCGTACTCACTTTCGCTGTACCTTTCTTTTAGAGCTGCTCGGATGAGCTCGTGCCTCGATTTTTCTCCAAGTTGTCGAGGATGGAGAGAAGAACTTTGATGTGATGTTGTTGACCTCCATCTTGCGGAGATTGTCCACAGAGCGAGACATTCGTCCGTGGATGTCGGTTTGAGCCTCTAACAAAGCCTTCAGGTCGGCATTCATAGTGATTGAATTTTGTCTTTTCAGAAACTCACTTCACAACACTGATCAACACTGTGGTTGTCACTTACGAAACTGAGGATTAGAATGATAAAAAATCCGGCTCGAAGGACCAAAAATGTTTGCGAGCGAATCCGACAGTGGATAGTTAGAAGAGGAAGGTCTTTGAGTGAAAAAAGTGTGCCTCGATTGAACAAGAAAGACAGAACTTTATTGAAGTCAAAAGTAAAACGAAGAATCACAAATGTTTTGCGCGGTATCGTGAGCGGTGTAACGAGATTGCGATTGCACTAGCGGTTTTCTAGAATCGTAGTCAAGTCAAAATAGCGGTCGTTATAAGCGTTTGATCAGCGGTGTAACAAAAGAGATATGCGGAAGTCCAAGTGAATAAGCGGTCGTTCAATGAAATAGCGGTTTTAACTGAGCGGTTTGGCAAAGCGATTTGACTATGAAAAGCGAAAAGTGCGAGACTCTGAAAAGTGCAAGACTTCGAAAGGTTCACGCGCGGTGCTCATTATATAGCGAGCGGAATTTTGGGCCCGTTGTGGACCAATTAATTTTATATGTTAGCGGTGATCTCATGGCGCCACGTACAATTGGTCGCCGATGAGGTCTGACATTGGGATTTTTACGGATGCCATGCGCATGATCTTTTTCGATCAGCTGATTGGCAATCGTATGGATGCCCGTCGCGCTGGCTTTGCTAACGGTTGGCATTGTTTTGCCAAATATTTATAATGAGCATTTCTTATGCAGCGAAAATAGCGAGAGATAACGTGGTCGGTTTAGTTTTTCCGGTAAATAGATAATTCCAGAAGTCTCTCGACGCTCGATAAATTCGAATTCTCGAATTTATTAAATTGAAAAAATACGGATTTTAGCAACGCGAATTTAGAATCGAAATAATTGATTGTGAATTTCGAACACTATTTTTTCTATGACACGCAGAATCCGCATACCTGAAAACACGCGATGGACATGAAAAAGATTTGTTACAAATTATACAAAAATAAAACATTTCATCTGATGTTTGGCGAATCTAAGATTTATAACGGTCGTCGTTAAGCTAAGCTAGCGAGAATTTTTGTTTTGATCTTTTCTTTAATTCATCGGTTGTTTCCATTTTAATTAAAAAGATAGATAGAAGTAATAATTAAAAAAGAATAAGATAAATAAATAAATAAAATAAAAAGAATAAAATAAATAAATAAATAAATAAATAAAAAGAAAAAAGAATAAAATAAATAAATAAAATGTCAAAAAGATCACAGAAAACGAAGATAAAAGAGAGACGTAGACAAATTGGAAAGATAAGAAGGAAAAAAAAACAAGAAAGTATAATCAAAAACTAAAAGAATAAATAAAAATTGGAAATATGAGAAAATTCACAATACCGCAATTTTAAAAGAAGAAAACTTTTCGATTTCGAAGTCTCGATCACACGCGTCCAAACGATAAAGCGGCGAAGTGGTGATAGTGCCAGAAAAAATATGAAAGCTGCGTATTTTATAAACAAAGGCATAACATCTATTTAGTAATGTACCAACAGATAATACAATAAGGCAAATATTTCAAGAATACTAAGAGTACTTAAAAGTATACAATATATCAATGTCGTATATAAAATAATCATTATGATGTTAAATTTTTGACAAATATATTTTTATATTTATTAATATATTTTTATTGACAAGAAAAGTACTAAAAAGTTTTATATATTTTTGCTACCACTTTTATTTTTTTTCTCGTTTGCATTGTTTGAAAAAATAATTTAAAAGATATAAAACAGAAAAAAAAAGAAAATCTGTAGTTCTCATTAGTACTTTCCATGTACGCGCTTTCATGTATTTCAAAAAATCATATTTGGAAGAGAAGAATCGGTCTGCACTCTCATTTTGAAAAAAACATGAAAATTAATATTTAATTATCATTGGATTTTAATGTATTAAATATAACATAAGAATGTATTAAATCAATTTAAGTGAACCGTATAGAAATTAAATTCAAATATTCAAATATTATGTTGATATATACATGTATATATGTACTATATATATATGTATGCATATATATATACACATATGTATATGTATATATCAACGTATGAATATTTGGATTTAATTTCTATACGTTTCACTTGAATTGATTTAATATATTCTTATGTTATATTTAATGCATTAAAATCTAATGATAATTAAACATTAATTTTCATGTTTTTTTTTAAATAAGAGTGCTGACCGATATATATATATATATATATATATATATAAAATATATATGTATTATTTTCTCGATATTATATTAAGTGAAACATGTGCGCTTTTTTCCGATTTTATGCTTGTTCTATGTTCTATTTTTTATATTCTTTTAATTTTATATCTTTTTATATTTATTTTATATGTCTATCTTTTCTATAACTATTCTTTCTATAAATATCCTCTGTATTCTTTGGAAATGTACAAAAGTCATTTTTTAGATTTTCTAAGAAAACATTTTTTACATTTCCTCTTGACGGAAGAGACCATCACCTTCTTGCGGTTTCCTTTGAGCAACATGTACTTTGTTTACGAATTGATAAATTATACATGTTATAATAGAATATTATTCATTGGAGAATATTATTACTATGCATGATTTTTTGAAGAAAAGACGTACATATTGGCCAAGAGTGGATTTTTATCGTTTACATTCTCTTTTCTTCTATCCTTTATTTATCAAATTTGTTTACATCTTTAATATTTGTTTTTTATCATTTATATTTCCTTTCTATTCTTTATTTTTCAAATTAGTTTACATTTCTTATATACTGAATAAATTATAAATAAAAGATTTATTTAATTAATTCATTCAAATTTTTACAGTATTAGAAGATTTATTTGATTATTATTTTTATATGATTAAAATATTTATTTAATTATTAAAGTGTAAATTTTGTGTGCTCTACGAGACGCGAAATCTAATAAACGGATCGAGCCGTTAAACGATTTTCGAGGCGTTAACTATAGCATAGCTCGAGAGGGAAGGAGACAGTAGACAGTATGTTTGCATTCTTCTACTGACCGAAGCTTGCCGAGCGCCACATTTACACGCACCGGCAGGAAATGGTGTCCCGCTATGCTTGTGTTGACGCTCACTGATTATATTATGTAAAGAGAAAATTATAATAATTATTTAATTTAATATAATGAATACGCCGGTGCACGCGGCGCATTTTAACTCCATTAAAGAAAAAAATGAAAAATATATCAATATCGATATTAAAGCGCGCGAGACGCGTATAGAGACAGCGCGGTATATAGCTGTCTCGCTCGCACTCTCTCGTTCAAACGTCGAGCGAGAGAGACGGTTATCGGATACCTCTAACTCGGTATCAAGTCTCATAGTGCTTTCTCTCTTGCTCTTGTGTCGTGCGCAAAGGATGCAACATCGGAATGCCCCACTTTCTCTCCCGCTGCCCGGCTCGTGTACGTGCGCGCTTCGCTTGTGTGACGTCAGTGAGCATCAACACAAGCATAGCAGGACACTACCGGCTTCCTGCCGGTGCGTGTACACAGTTTCTTCTTTGTAGCGTACAGCGGGCCAAAACTGGCATCCCTGGCGTGAAATCAAGTGTCAACGTTTGAACATCGAGGTCAACTAAAGAGGACAACTAAACACAGCAGTTCTTCAAATTGACTTGTCATACGCAAATAATTGTCGAATTTGTTCTCGTGCGAGGAAAGCGTAGGAAATATGGCTTCATAAAATCCATGCAAGTGTCGTAGTTGATATAGCGGATGAACCCAAAAACGCTTTTTTTGTAAGCCCTCCTTATATTCAGTATATAAGTCCTCTTTTTATTTAGTCTTATAATTTCTCTGATAATAACGGCCGCTCTTTTTCGCAACGTATCCTGCTTTGCTATTTTTTCTGCCACTGAGCGTCGAGCGCGGGAATTCAAATATCGGTAACCAGTTTTGACGCTCGAATCGAGCGTCGAGCGTCACCATGAAAAAGCACTTTTATATTCCATAAACCAGTTAAATTTGTTCTAATCAGTCCAATGAGTCTTTCCATGATCTTAAAAAGACAGGATGCAGACAGGACGAAATCGGGCGAAATTTTAAGGCCTCAACGTTCTTCGGAATGAAAAACACAAGGTATTGCGTCCATTCCAGGGGGATCTAATCTGTAAAAATTCTGTTGTATAGCTTCAACAAAAAAGACCTCGCAGAATTAGGGAAGTTTGAAATAATCTTATAATCTATGTTGTCGGGCTGGCTTTAAGTTTGAGATTATTTAAAACAGCATTCAACTCTTCCACAACAAAAGGGAGGTCAAGGACAGGATCGAAACCATCCAACGGGAGAGGAATCTTAGCTATACCCATGGTGGAAAAAGAGAAGAAATTTGATTTTTGATAGTATCCACAATGGCTTGATTATACTTATTGGGATAATCACTAGAGTTAAGAGAATTTTGAAAATTCTTTACTTTTTCCGAAATATAGGCCGGGTTGGAATCTTTCCTCAGAGATTCACAGAACTTCTTAAAGTTCTCCTTCTTAATATTTTTGAGACCAAATCTTGCCTTAGCACATTCTTTCTTATACAGTAAGAAATCAACTCTAGTACCGGATTTTTTAAAATTATCCAAAGCTAATTTACGCCTAGCAACCACCTTGTCACATTCCTCGTTCCACTACTAATAGTAATGGCCAGATCTTTTTTTTAAAATGGAGGATAACCGATAGGAAGAAAAGAGTGGGTTTCCATAATCCATGAGTCAAGGACGAGGTCCTTGACTTATTATTCTTATGTAAAGCAAAACTCAAGCAATCAGAGATCATAGAAGTGAAAGAGGAATAAATAGATTGGACATCCAAATTCTCATCCCTAAGCAAGGTCTCACCCAAATCCTCAATTCTAACTTCTAAGAAAGAGCGGAAAATCCCTCAATCAGTCCTGGAAGAATATAACCTACGTCCTTTGGAGAAGCGATTTTTGAGTAAAACTCTGGCATTCATATTTAACCAAATAGGTGTGTGATCACTACCCCAGGTCATCTCCAACAACCCAATCTATTTTAAGACAAAGAGAGAAATTAACAAATGATAAATCTAAAGAAGAGGAATAATTTCTTTCCATCTCAAAATAAGTGAGGGAATTATCGTTGAGTAGGCAAACATCCAGCTGCTCAATACCCTCTAATAGTGGAACTAAACAATCATTTGAAAGGTTAAAATCACCTCCAACGAGGAAATCATCTTGGAATTGTGAAAACAAATTCAACCATTGTTGAATGGATAGATTAGGAAGATCGGGGGATCTATACAAGGATATAATTAAAATTGTGCCCTGATCTAAATATATTAATTCCGCATACCTCTAGAATATCGTGTCCATCGTTGATAATCTCCATGATGGAGTATTTAAAATCTTTGTCGAACGAAGATGAAGACATCTCCTCCCCTACGCCCAATTCGATCGTTTCGGATTACGTCAAACCCCTGATAGTATCCTGGGATTCCAACCATATCTCTGAAATGAGAATAATGTCAACTTCATTCGAATACGAAGACAGTTCTAAAATCTTATGTCTAATGCTTCTCGCATTCCATTGAACTATTGAGATATTATAGTCATTTTCAGAAGGTAAAACTGAATTGCGAGGTTTACCCCCACAATTCTTAATATGCAGATCAATCGTTTTAATCAGTCTCATCCATAGAGTCTCTTTATCTGGTGCTGCTGAGAATTTGACCAGGAAGGCTTCCATTATTCCAGAGTCCTCCATCGGTTGGGAATGTCTTTTTTAAGAACGTCCACGAACGAAGAACCCGGACGAAGATTACGTTCCTGCATCAAACCTGTTCCAGGTTTCTCGAGAAGTTTCTTAAGTTCTTTTGAAGAAGAGCCTCATGAGAAGTGGAAATTTTCTGAAGATTCAGTAACGTTCTTCTTGCCTCCACATAGGAGATGTCATCCATGGCTATGGCCTTGTTAATGGATAGTTTAAATGTTTGGCATTTACTGCTTAAAGTATGGTGAGCCTCTCGACAATTGATGCACTTCGACTTGTCGGAGCAAGAGTTACCTTTAATTAACGAATGAGCATTCCCACAATTAAAGCAGATATCCTCTTCCTTCGGACAACCTTTTTTGTGTGGCCAAATCTTCCACAGCATCTCCTGAGTGGAGATATATAAACTGTAACCGGGAGACTAACCTTCCATATTCTAACAGCCCTTTGACCTTTAAATGTTACACATACTCATTGGGAATCAACCCATTTTTTAATTGTTTTATCTTTCCTTTTAAGTCTGAAGAGATTATCAATTGAAATAGATGAATTCTCATATTTAATGGCTTCGTTCAACTCATTAAGAAGGATATCCAAAGGAATGCCTCGGATGACATCCTTACGTTGAACTTTATATCGTGGTACGTAAAGAAAGAGACCCACCTTCTTAGCTGATTCCTAACTGCAGTATTGGTTTCCTGAAACGTACCAAAGTAAACCATCCAGGTATTCCACAAGTGATGGATAATAGAAACTTAACGTTTGCTTTTGATAATAGTCTAAAAGCTTCAATTACTGGGATTGATTTCGCGATAGCATGATCTCCCAATTTTCTAGCAAAAACAGAGTACGGACCTTTATTTAATCTATCGTAGAAGACAGTCGATTCCTCAGTGGACGTACCAGGATCAGACACAATGTCAGCTATCTTCGACTTTAGGCTGTTGGAAGAAACTTTTCTTTTATTTATATTCGACATTGAGTTATCCTTTTCACACTTGGATTTCTTTGAGGTTCTATTCTTGAGATATTTATTAATAATGAAAGTAACCGCTGCGATTTGAGAATCAGAAAGAATCTCTTCCGCTGATGACTCAGTAATATTCAGTAAAGCCTTACTGACGGATCCAAAATAATGTCCGTGACATCTTCCCTGGACATAGCTTCCAGTTTGCCCTTCGAGGAAGAATCCAAAATATTTATATCTTCTTCGGTTATTGTCACATCAGAGGACGGGAGGGGGTAACGCCCCTTGTCCCGATTCCGACAAATGAGGTTATCAATAGTTTCTGGCTGTATAGAATGTGAAAAAAGTTTCCTTACACTAGATGTAGAGAGCGTATACACTGACAACGGATGATGCTACCCTCCACAAGGTGCGAAAATCTCACCAAATGGACTCGAAATTGCACAAAATATTGTACCGAACAAAGAAACACGTGTTATCATTTGGATAAACTTCCGAAAATGACATACCTTCGATTTTTTTTAAACTCTGGTTTCTTACGTATTTTAACATGCTGATTATGAATATAATAGTGAAAATTGGCTCAAATTTTATTTTCATAGCGAAAACCTTTAAAAAATCATAAAAATCATACTTTTTTCCATTTATTTCCGTAAATAATGATAATATTGGAAAATACTTCAAATAAAAGTTGTAAGTCTCATCAAAATACACATTTTATGTCCTATTGATTTTTGTCATAAAGACAATAATTTTTTAGAAAAACAATATTAAATGTTCAAAACATCATATAACTCATCCAACACAAATCAAATTTTATTCTTAATTTCATTAGTTAATACTAGAAAGGGATACAACAAACCTCCTTCCTTGCCCACGTGTTTTCTGTACCACAGAATTTTTAACTTTCCACACGTAGCGAAATCCACCTTCTGCGAGAAGCTTCATTCCCAAAAGGAATAACCTAACCTTACTTAAACATAAAGTTAAAGAACTGTTCGTTATAGAAGAAATAAAAACTCATATAAACAAAAAATAAACCTGTTTATTCAAAAAAACAAAAACAAAGCGGATACAACAATATCATGAAAACTAAAAAATAGTTTCCAATAAAAAAACAAAATAAAATGAAATTACCGCACGAAAATTAAAAAATAAAGGTATTTATTTCAAAAAATACAAAATTTTAACCTCTGCACTAATAAACCAATAATAAATTCAAAATGTTCCAGGATAAACGGTTTTAATATCTATAATTAATTGTTCGAAAGGATCAGGCTTCAATTTTTTTACACGACGCCGCCATAAAAATTCTGAAAGATGATCAGCTAAATTATCTTTATGCACACCACCACGACTTAAAAAACGACGCATATAATTCCACGATGACTCAATATTCTGAATGTGTGCTCCAGTCTGACTGTTTACAAACTCTTCAGAATGATTGACTGTAGCATGCTGATATCCATGAAGTTTCAAATCGAGATATCCCTTCCAGCAGTCACTATGAATTGTTGTCCCAATAGCCACATGTTTTTTTATTAAATTTATCAAACTACTGCTATCTCTTTTATTTTCGGGACAAATTTCAAGCCGATAATTTTCAGCATGTCCTCGCTCAATCATTCCAAGGATCCAAGATCCTTCATCTACACGACCTCTCTAATACTTTCGTCGACCAATTTTGCATTCGTCAACCTCCACGACAATCCCATCACCTCCAATTTTTCCTTCCTGATCAAATTCTCGATCAAGACTTAATAAACATACTTCTCGACAAAATGAAAATCGATCAGCGACAGTTTCAGAAGATACACTCTGTCTTTCTCGTAAAGTTTGCTCAAAAGTAAAATTTACAGAAAAACAGTATGTTATAAGTACACAAGTCATCGGCGAAGTATGACATCTTTCGAACCAAGTGTTTTCTGCAACAGATACAGAATGATTATATTTACCTTTTTTTCTTTTTATGTTTCGAACAATATCTTTCAGTTGGAATAAGATCCACATCTCGCAATCATTAAAAAGTTTTTTCTCTAGTTGATAAAACAGAACTCAAAATAAATTATATTTGATATCCATTTTATCAGCTACGCTTAAACGACAAGAGTTTCACTCTATTAATTATGCGTATACAATCCACTCTCTAAATAGTGCCGACAATGAGACTGTAGAAAAATAATTTTCCCGAAACTAAAGTATCCCCACCTAGTGTGTGTTCCCGCTACAAAAATTCGCAATGCGCTCTCTAAATCAGTGCTCAGAGTTAGTTTCCAGTTAGATTTCTGAAGCCACACCTAGTTCTCCCACTACCACTCCAAGCTCGACAGCCAAGCCGCCTATCGCGCACGTGACATTCAGAAACGTTCGTGTATGACATATACTAGGCCGTATTTTCCGTCAAATCCTAAATTCGCCCAGACGCAGAAAGAAGTGTGGGATGAACGTAGTTATGCTTAGAAAGTCGCAAACCCATGTAATAAAGTACAAGCGTGGACGTCCTTTCGTTCTGTAAGCAGGGAGGAAGTGTGAGTGGACCTCGCTACGCATGGAAAGTCGCAAACCCATGTGATACAGTAATAAAAAGAAAATAAGAAAAAACAAAATAAACATAATATATGAAAAAAAAAAATTGCCTTTCCTCGCTACAGTAACATGTCATTTATGTCGTAATTTATCGCACTCCATGATGACAGAGTGAATGCAAAAAGAAGGAGGCCAAAAGCCCCTCCACTTGCATCTCGATTGTGTATGTATGTGTTCTATTCTGCATGGATATTTTTCATACTTCTTTTCTTAATAACTTTTTAACGAACAATGACCGCCGATTAAGAAAAGTTACTTAAAATCATGTCCCTGATAACATGTAAAGGACATTGAAATCAAGAGTAGTTCCGTATAAGTGAATAATTACCTATCATTTTTCTCAAAAACTATTGTCATTACGACAAAAATCAATAGGACATAAAATGTGTATTTTGATGAGACTTACAACTTTTATTTGAAGTATTTTTCAATATTATCATTATTTATGGAAATAAATGGAAAAAAGTATGATTTTTATGATTTTTTAAAGGTTTCCGCCATGAAAATAAAATTTGCGCCAATTTTCACTATCATATTCGTAATCAGCACGTCAAAATATGTAAGAATTCAGAGTATAAAAGAAATCGGAGGTATGTCCTCTTCGGAAATACACCCTATCATTTTAACCGACCAACACGCTCTCCCTCTTAAAGAGCTTTTCCTTCTAAGACTCTAGAGCCATCTATAAATAGATATCATAAAAAGCTTTTTTAAAAGACAGTTTACAAATAGATACCCAGTCAGCAAAGTCTGTTCAAACAGATTTTGTCAATTTCTGCTACAAATTTTTGTCGACAGTATGATTGCAGATTGTATAAAAAATTTGTTATATCAAATAATGATAACAGAATGTCAGAAATGTTACAAAACCTGCTGACATAATTTGATAGCAGAAACTGAACAGGATTTGTTTAAAATTATCATAGCAGATTGGGGACAGAAATTGAACAGGATCTGTGCGACACAATTTGACAACAGATTGTCGGTAGAAATCAAGCAGGATCTGCGCACACAACCTCTGATAGCAGATTGATGACAGAAACGGAACAGAGTTTGCATGATTCGATAGTTCCTTCACTTACCGCTACGTGAGCTGTACTTTCTCATAATTGAATTTCTGTCAAAAATATATATAAAGTCGCGAATATGAATAAAAGACTAAAAATATAGTAATTATCATTTTAATTTCTATCACTTTAATTTCTGATATCTGATACAAACAAATGAAAGTCAGAATATTAAACTGATTGGAATCAATATGATAAATGGAAAATTATTCATGTACTGCCTATTTGAGACATTAAAACAAGAATTTAATTCTAAATAAATGTAGGAAATACGCGGGATATTGGGGGAAAAAAAAAAATCTTTTTTTTTCCCCCCCCCCCTAGAAAGGTGTTTTCCCCCCTCCCCCCCCCCCCACCCCCCCCTTTGGGCCTCCGGTTCTTGTTTTTTCCTTTGCCCTTTTTGTGGCCCCCCCGGCCCCCCCAACCCCCCCGCGTTGTTGTTTTGGGTTTGGGGGGTGGTCGCAATGGGGAAAAAAAAAAAAAAAAAAAAAAAAAAAAAAAAAAAAAAAAAAAAAAAAAAAAAAAAAAAAAAAAAAAAAAAGGGTTTTTGGGGTCTTTTTCAAAAAAAAAAAAAAAAAAATATCTCAAGTTTTACAAGTTACATTTACTTTTATCATTTACTTTATTATTAATTTAATTAAATTGAATTAGTCCTTCGCTATATAAGATGTAACTACAGTATAACATATTACATATATGCCATTTTCTAAGAAAATTCTAATTAACTTGCCGATAATATTGTTATTTAGCACCTGTAATAATCAATTTTGTTGCATTTATATAACATTAATAAAAGTAAGCGCAAATCTTGTGAAGTTTCTGCTGTCAATTTGCCGTTGCATGCGCAGATTCTGCTCGGTTTCTGCTGACAATCTAACATCAAATTGCACGCGTAGATCCTGCTCGATTTCTGCCGTCAATCTGCTGTCGATTTATGTCGACAGATTCTGCTAGCAAAACCCAAGCTTAATGCGGACGAAGTTGATGCCGATCTGCCGCAATATTCTGTTTGAATCTGCTCGCATGCTGCT
The DNA here is from genome assembly GCA_030586385.1 of Camponotus fellah. Classification (NCBI taxonomy): domain Eukaryota; kingdom Metazoa; phylum Arthropoda; class Insecta; order Hymenoptera; family Formicidae; genus Camponotus; species Camponotus fellah. The sequence goes on from JAPIVC010000556.1 coordinate 12,317, forward strand.
GGCAGACTGCTAACATTTTGCTTACTGGGTACATTTATTAATATCATTTCTAAGAGAAATAAATGAGATTTTGAAAAATTCCTTTTAAAGAGGTCTTTTCAAAAGTATCTTGCAAAAAAGATAAATTGTTGATATCATTTTTGAGAGAAATTAATGAAGTCTTCAGAAAGTCCTCTTAAAGACTTCTTCCTCTCAATAATGCTCACTAGGTTCAATATTATGGTTCGACGAAATGATGTATCAATTGTAATATTGTTTTCTTTCGAACTGCTTTTTTTGTACTGTTTTTTGTTTGCATGGCTTTTTGTTCTATGTTCTTCTAAATAACTTCTAAATAAATGTTTGAAGAAAGTATGAATATCACCGAAAGGCATGACTTTTGTTGACATTTAAAAGAAGAATATAGTTTTGTACAATGTTTAATTTGCAATGAGCCTTCAAACTTTTAATACAAACACACGATTCAGAATAAAATAGACAAAAAAACATCTTGGATAAAAGTTAATGTTTCACAAGTAATTAAATTTTTAGATGTAAATATAAAAAACGTGAATTTAATATTAAAAAAAATTAAATTAAATTACATAATCGTTATTTTAGTGATAATAATATCACAATTTAATATTTTAAATTAAGAAAAATAACTATATATATATATATTGAAACTATATTATCAAAATTCTTAAAAATTTTACTTATGAAAATGAATAAACGATAATGCATGGGGTATACTTGTGTAAGTTATTATCAGTTAATTGCAATCGTGATTTATATGATATAGATTTATTATACGTATTAAGATATAAGTTTCTAAAGATTATTTTGCATAAATTTATTTACAAGTTTTTCAATGCAGTTAATATCTCTATAATATATGATGGACACTTATCGCTTTTTGTTGTAAATTGATATAACTCACGTTGAATCAATAGCCATATATGAACATTTGCTGCAGGATATGTAGCATTTCGCACATGGAAAATTTTGAAACAAGTCAATTGCTTCAAATGCCGATGATACTTTATATAAAACTTTATCTACTAACACAAAAAACGATGATATTTTGTCCAAAGTAGACCCGACAACAAGTATGTATAGTTGAAGCGTTCATTTCATACATTGTATCAATTCATTTTCTTTGTTGGATGTTACTTATATCTATTCATTTCATACATTGTATCAATTCGTTTTCTTTGTTGGATGTTACTTATATCTTCAACGTTCTGAAATTATAATAATAATCTAATAAGTTGCCAATATTTATTCTTTATGCTAAACAACAATTTAAAATCATACTTTAACATATATAACAAGACTATTTTCACATTCAACCATAGAAGGACATTACAATGTCCTTTTTTTGTTCTAATCCATCCCCTTGGAGGAATCATATAAGATAATGAACACAATTGTGCAATGGCTTTGGATTTTATTTTCAACGTAATACATATTATTAGCGAGAAATTATATAAAATATAACATTAATTTTGTGAAATAATATTGCATCATACCATCGCTTTGACACCTCCCAATATTTTTAACAATTCTTGTACTCGTTGACTTTTCTTTTTCTCAAGAGGACAAATTGTTTGCAAATTTCGGAAAAACTGGGGCCATTGACTAATCATCTATTGTACACATTTTCAAATATTTAAAATCTAATTAGCCCATTGGATGGCCTAAAATGGGCTATTTTTTAAATACTTCAGAAATTGGCAGGCTACTGTTTTTTCGAGTATCATTCAAACGAATGGAATTATAGCTTTCTACCACTGTGACTTAGCACCACATGATCTCATGATTCTTGATTATTTTTCAACCATTTAATACATGTTTCTAGTGTTTCATTTGCAATTAGAAATGGAATTGTAAAATGCATATAATGATAAAATTAAGGAAATAAAATAGAAATAAAAAATAAAGAAGTATATAAGTACTTACTCTCGTTACATGTTTCACTTTCTTGATCAGTAGAACTTGTAGCAGAATTCTCTGTAAATATACGTTTACTTTGTCGAAGTTTATTTCGATATTTGTCTACGAGTTTGTCTCGTATAGATATAGATTTTCGATTTTGAGATTCTTTTTTAGATACTGACGCAACATAATACAAATGTATATCTTCTGATGGAAATATTTCTATTATATCTCGTGCAAGATGCAGGAAGTCATGTTTATTGACCGGACTATCATAAAAAAAAAACATTAATTTTTTTAATGTTTTATATAATCTTATATAATCTTATATAATTGAAATAATAAAGATATTTAATTCTTTTAAATATTTAACTGTTGAAATATAAGATATAATTTAACCCATTAACAGTATTTTATAGATGTGATACTATTAATTCAATAGGAATATTTCGAGAATGCTTTGAAAGCGTTTTGAGTTTGTTAGAATAACTTTTTAATATCATGCGACCTTGTTCATTATTTTCAATATTTCACAATAAGCTGCTGAAGTCTTCTATACATATCTGTTCCAATGAAACATTTTTGCTTTTTTAAAACGTCAAAATCATTTTCTTTTTTTGAATCGGAAGATGAAGTTGAGCTCACCGTATCGGTATTATTGTGTTCTTCCTGTAAATATTTATAAAGTAAAATATAATCATAATAATAAAAAATACTATCAAAACAATATAAAATAATTTTTTTAAATGTATAATATATAAAATCAATTTTATTATATAAAATAAATTATTACAAAAATAAAAATGAAAGAATAAACTTATGTATGATAATGATTACAATAAGAAAATTGACAATTAAGAGCTGAAGCGGTAATATGTAAGAAGAAACAACTTTTTTTATTGATGTATTTTAAAATATTTAACTTCGTTAAAATACATTAAATATATCAAAAAATTTTTTCATGCACATCAATTATTGCGCCCCATCAATTTTGTTACTGTAATTAAATATTACAAAATATTTATAAATTTATATAAAAATAATAGAGAATAATAGAGATTTTGCAATATAAGCAAGAATTAACATACACTTCTAACAACAAATTTAAAATATACCAATTATATTTCAAGAATATATAATTGACATAATATTAACCTTTTTATTTCAAGATATAATAAAAAGATAATTATATGGATTACATATTTTGTCACAAGAAATTAAACATTAATTAAATGAATATTAAAATAAAAACAAAAAGTGTAATTAATTTAATAAAATCATTATTATCATAAAAATTAATTTTTTCAATTAAATTATTGCACAATTAAGAGAATATCTCTTTCTATTAACTTTTTACGTAAAAAAATTCTTGTTAATTGCAATATATAATTATAAAATTCACATAATAATTTATAAAAAATGCAATTACATTATTCCAAATAGGAAATTCCAAAATTGTCTTTCTATTTCATTGTAAAGCACATCCTCAAATCAATATTTGGAATTAGTTCTTTTATTAAATCAGGTGTTAAACATTTCAACAATGTTTTATCAATTCTCTCTGCTGTATAACAAAAAAAAAATGATTATATCAAGAAAGCTCGTTTTATTAAAAGTCTAATAAATAAAGTGTTAAAAATGTATAGTAACAAATGTATAATAACAAATAAGATGAAAAATATGTACAAAATATAGATATAATACAGGGTGTTAAAAAAAACCCTGAGGTACTTCGCATGCGCGTAGCTCTCAAACGTTTTTAGCTAGCAGTTTCTCCTCTTACTGCTTTACTGCCAACGCCCTTGCATCTCTAAAACGTGTGTTTATTAGTGTTTACGCTGAATATTTTTATTTTTATGACGACTGACCTCACAAACGACCAAAAGGTATGCCTTATCAAATCCTTTTATGAAAATGGCTCTAGTTAGTGCTGCGGCTATTCGCGCTATTAGACACCAATATAAACCTGAAAAACTCCCGTGCGACAACACTTTAACAAGATCAGAATTCGAATTTTTCTGATTGTGCTTTTGTGACGATTTTTTTTAAAATCGCTGTTAAATTTAATTTTCTTTGCAATTTCGCACCATCCAAGCTTGATTGTGTTGCTTTCAGCTTAATAAAAAAGTTTCAACAACATGCATCATTTAAAAAAAAAGAAAGAAAGAAAAAATAAGAAAACAAGAGCTCGAAACCTTCATAAAAAAACGAAATTAAAACCATTGATAGCGAGATGCTTGGCAGGATATTTATAGTCTTCCAAAGACAACTCGAATTCTGCTTAAACTCAAATGGAAATCACATCGAACATATAATTTATTAAAAGTCAATGTCTTAAAATTATTTTGATGTCCTATACGCTTACTTTTACATATTATTAAATTTTTTATATACAGATTTAAAAACTCATGTTATTTTTTAACACCCTGTATGTTTCAGAATCTGTTTTGCAAAATCTATTTTATTTCATTATCTATATCTGCATCTTATACATCGTTATATATAAAAAAGTAATGTATCAACAATATCAACCTATTTAGAATATTTTTTATTGATTCAATAACATTATTAATCAAATCAATACACCATGTACTGATTTGATTAATAATGTTATTGAATTAATAAAATTCTTGTAATCACATTAAAGTAAATTTGTCAATATATTAATATTTTGTTTTTTAATTTTATTTTTTTATAAAGTATAAAATAAAATGTATAAAGAGTGTAAATGTATAAAAGAATAAATGTATAAAAAGAGTAAAGGAAAAAAAATTATGCAAAATAATGTAATTATGGAATTATAAGCTGGTCTATCTTATATTTATTATTCAATATGTTAATTATTTATTTAATTAATTAAATTCTATTATTTATAATAAGCATATTTATTTTATATTTATTTTATAATAATAATACTTACCTTTAAAATGCTGAATAAGGTTGTCTTCAAAGCCTCATGTAAAAGATCTATTGTCTCTTTGTCGGCTATAATCACTGAATTTATTACACTAATATAAAAAATTTCTTTTTCTTAAAGAAACTGTCTTTAGAAACTGTTGCTAAAATCGCACAAGACACTACGAGCTACGACACGATTTGCACATTACAAAGTATAGAGCGAAATAAGAGCACATGTACGAAATTCTTGGTGTTGCCAGAAATAAGACGCAAGCACATGTACGAGGTTCTCAATGCTTCTTTGTGCGTATCATTCTTTTCACTGTGTCGGCTGCCGGTTACGACAAATGCCGCTCGTGCATTGCGCACGTATGTTTCACGCATTCATTTGTTTGGTACTTGATAAATTTTTTTACAACATTAAATAAGTTTTAAGTTATACGTGATAAATTATCATAATAAATTATATATGAATTATTTCGACAAAACGAAGCAGTTCAACTTGCTATATATGCGAATGTATTAGGGACTATTTCTTGCCATGTAGATATATAGGCTGCAATTCGATATTCACTGCCAGTACTGAGAATCTATAGTTTATGTCACGCATATTATAGATTTTCAGTACTGGCAGTGAATATCGGAACGCAGTCATAATTGTTATGCTATGGCAATTTAGCGCCATGTATGTATGGTAACAATTTCTTTCTAAACAATAAAACATTTGAATTAATTACAAATGAAATTAATTGTTCTCGAATTTTTAATAGACATTTTATAAATTCTAAATAAATTTAAATCAATAAGTATTTTATGATGTTTTAATAATTAAATACATTACGATTGAAATAACTATATTATTAATTAAATGAAACATAGAATTTTAGCCTAATGCAAATATATACGGAAAACAAATATAAACAGAAGAATTGATTACATTTCTAATTTTCTCAAAAATACTTAGATAAAATGCATTATAATTTTTTAAATGTAACAATAATTTACTTATTATAGAAAAAACTTTTTTTTAGTAAATATTCACCTTTACTTATCTTTACCAATGTTATTGGTGAGATAAGTAAAGTAATATTTATCTTTTTGTTTATTCTATTAATTGTATAATCTAATTGAAATCTTTTCTTTAAAAGCGTAGTATCTTTTGAAGAATTTAATTATACCAATTATATATCTATTCTCTTCAAACAAATAAGTATTTCCGTTGACTAAATATAAAATAAATAATTTTTGTTTTATAATTAAATAAATATAGTCTATTAAAACTAAATTTTCTATGATTTTAAATGCATGAAATAATTAATATAAATGAACAATATATTCCATTTTGATGCTATCAATACAAATATACTTTCTTGTTGATTTTTAAAATAAATTATATAAAAGAATAAGATGACGTATTTGTATTGATAATATCAAAATCGAGTATTGTTGATCGATACAAATGCGCTATCTTGTTGATTTGTATAATTTATTTTATAAATTAATAAAATGGTGCATTTGTATTAATAGTATCAAAATCAATTATGTTGTTGATTTATGTTGTTGATTATATTAATTATTTCATGCAGTTTAACTCATAAAAAAATTAATTAAATAAAAAATTAAATTAAATAAAAATTTAATTAAATAAACTGTATTTATTCAGTTATATAATAAAAGTTATTAACTTCATTTAATCAAAGAGAATATTTATTTGTTTGAGGAGAGTAAATATATTATACAATTGATATAATTAAATTTTTCAAAAGTACCATGCTATTAAAGAAAAGATTTCAATTCCTAAAACAAAAACATGACATATTGATCTGATTAATAACGTTATTGAACTAATAAAATAAATTTCAATTACACTGATGTTGTTGATTCAACAGTATTTTTTCTCAGTATAATTTATAGAAACACCTCAATAAACACTGTTATAATCATGCTATAAAAAGCAAAAACACGGAATGTTATAAGTATTATACATAAGCATTACCAATTAGTCACTAATAACGCAATCTTTTCACATTAGTATTTTTGTTTCATATTTATTTGTTTTGTATAATAAATAACTGTGTTATAAGATCGGCACTTGACTCGCATTGCCATTAAAACTGATTTGTTTAATTTTAATAATATTTAATTTTAATTTTCGAATCTAATATTTTTAATAATTAAAAAGATTGTTTTCCATTTATTCGTCCAATTTTAAATAATCTGTTAATATTCTGAATTACTGAGGTTACATTAGAAATTAAACTGACAAAAAAAATATACTTTGGATCTTCCCGCTAAACAATATTCTGTTGCAAAAGCGTTTTTGTAACATTGCAATATAGCCGTGCGACGTTTGGTTGCATTAATCTTTTGGTAACGTTTCAGGAACCAGAAATATCCTGATTCAATCTTACATATGTGATTTTATCTTACATATGTGACGTCGAACTTGCAACGCGTTTTAGGCGTTTGAAAAACCTTACATGTGCGACGTCGCATTTACAACGTTTTTTGCGACGTTCTTGAAACTTGCATGAAACATTAGGGAAACGTTACAAACTTTCATTCCAAAAACAACGTTTATACAACGTTCTTTATACAACGTTCCAGGAACTTATTTTCCGCTTCATGATTAATTTGCAACGTTTTTGTAACGAATGTATAAGGATTAAAAAATAAGCGTTTAAGAGTTCTGATAATATAAATTAAAATAACTAATTAGATAAAGGCCAATACAGAACTAACTCACTGATATTAGTGCGAAAAAACAAAAATAATAATGTTGTTAAGACATGTGATTAATAATAAGATGATACAATAAAAACATCGATCGCAACGTTTCGGTCAATCATATGACCCTTTTCAAGCAACGGAAAAAAATTTTTTAAATTAAAGATGTTACATGTTAACAAAGGATAACGCATATCTATAACAAACGCAAATTCGCAAATATAAAAAAATCATATGTAAAAGAAATTTAAAAGTCAAAAATTAAAACAGTTACAAAAAAATTTTTTAAAAAAGATTAGATTCGTAAAGCTGACGTGTAGCTGACACATGTATATTGTTGAAAGCGGAGTTTCGAGCAAAAGAAACGGTTATTCTTGAGAATTGATAAAGGACAATTTAAAATATTCTCCCTGAAAATTTGGCTGTGACAACCTGCAACAGTCAATCAAGAACCAAATAATCCACGCAATACGTAAAAAATTATACAAAAATTATAAACTAACGTATTAAATTAAATATGAAAAGAAAAAGTAAAAAATAAATAAAAATCCAAAATGTAAATAAAATAAGAAAGAGACTCACAGTCTCTTGTGAGAGCGCTTCCTCTTTCTTTACGGTTCCATATTTGCCTAATGTCACTGAGCAATTTAGAAACATCACAAAAAATATGAACATTAGGTTATCCTACTTTAGTTTAAATAAATTAAAAAAATTCATTAGATCACACAAAGATAACATCCCTAAAGAATGTAAAAATAATGTTGTGTATAAGATCAATTGCTCTGACTGCGACGCTTCGTATGTGGGTCAAACTTCTAGGATGCTGAAGATCAGAATTTCTGAACATAGATCACAAATTAATAGGAACGTTACTAATTATTCGGTGATCACTAATCACAGACTTCTCTGTGATCATGAATTTGACTGGAACGATGTTGAAATTTTAGAGGAGACTCCATATTACAATAAAAGATTGATCTCGGAAATGCTTTATATTAAAAGACAAAAGAATGGTTTGAATTTGCAGATAGATACAGATAATTTACCGGCCCTTTATCAGGATATAATAAATAAGCTTCCAAAAATCTGAAATGTCATGTACCTGTATATAAACAATGTATCTCGTGTATTCTCACACATTAACTGTTCGACTCGAGACTGTTACTGTTGATTTCATCCGTTAGAATGGTTTTATCGAATATTCTCTCTGTGAGTTTGATTAAATCAGTGATATAGTTTTTGATTAAGTGCAATTTTTTTTATACACTTGATCGTACCATTTTTTTAGGATGCGATTTGTACCGTTATCAGGTAGGAATTTCGACGATAAGTATTCTACGTAAGACTTTTTGGTCCAACCACCATGGAGCCTTACATGCGGAACATGAGCCCACCAACAGTGCGTCTTAAATTTTGATTTACCCGTGATCCATCGACGTTCAACATTGATTCCGTTCCGATTTTATGTCTTTACGCAATTATTAAATTTTGTACCGCTTGTTTTTTGCGCTGAAGAAAGCTCGAAACGAGCCAGAAACGTTCGCGTTTTTTATGTATATATTTAGATTACTGTTTTCTCATCACCGTGCGAAAGTTCGTTAAGTATTTTATTTGTATTTTTTGTACTTGAATGAATTATATCTTTCGATTATATACGTTACTTTAAGTCATTTTACCATGCTCTCTATTGCCTAGTTTTTAATTATTGTTAAATTATATTTTAATTGTATAAATAAGTGTTAAAGCAGTTTGTTACGCCTATGTTCAACCGAAAGTCGGTATAGTCTTTTGTCTTTTGATTTAGCCCAGTGTCGCATCATAAGTGCATGCGCATAAGCCTATGTTTCGACAGCTCTCGAGCATGGTTAGTCTGGTTGTAGCGACAATAAGTGAGAGCGAGCATAATAAGAATAAAGTTTTTTTTAAACATACAACGCGTGCTAGTCATTGCAGTGATCCTTTCACAATTATCCTCGCATTACCAAATTACCACATTAACAAATTATGGGCCCAGTCACCCTACCTGAATGATAATTGTGGAGGTGGAAAGTGCCGGTAATCAAATACGGTTGCGAGAGTCGTTGTAACGAAGCAGCCATCTTGAGCTGTACGTTTTTTTTGTGTGTGTCGATAGTGCTCGAACAAGTGTAACGATGCACTCCGTACACCCCCTTAAATGCATCGTTTACCCGGCATGCGATCCGCCGGAAGCTGCCGCCCGGCAGAACATCCGCCGGGCAAAGGCAGGGGCGCGGTGCGCCCACTTTTTTTAAACGAACAACGAGCCGTTAAACGACGAGCCGAACACCGCCGAGCGCTGCCGACATGCCCCGAACCGTCGACCGGCGAAAACCCGCGCTCGGCGCGCACCCCGATCCCCTCCGAACGGGCCCCGACCGTACCGTTTTTCGATAACCCGTTCGGAAGGGGAATACCGCCGCGCGCCGGCGCGGGCAATTAGCCCGGTATAAAACAGGCATGTTCGGCAGACTAATCACCTTTTTCCAGCTAGCTCACAGCGAGTGAACTAGCTCCGAAAACTTAGACTGCTCCTGAAGAGTAGCCAAAAAGATCCGAGGAAAAGAGGTAGAGCGAACTCTTCCTCCATCGAGTGTTCTCGATCCTCGATCAAGGCTCTTTCCGTCTTCTTTCTACAACCGACCGGAAAACGAATCCGAGCGCACTCCGGTTCGGTCGAGAGATCTCGACACAACGGTCCACGATCCGACCACCAAACGCCGTGCATTTCATCTCGAGATGGAGAGCACCCGGGACGAGTAGTTCTCGTCGGCACGGCGTTCCTCGAAATTCCGTTTCCAATCACGGGAAATACAGCGATATTCCGAGGAAGATCCGCATCGCGGAAAACAATTATAATTCGCGGAATTACAACCCGCCTTATCACCGCCAGAAAAACCGGGCTAGACCGAGCGCCCAGACACGCGCATAGAAAAACACGACGCGCGCTACGACAGCAGTCATTGACCGCGCGGAAACATAAACACGCGCATTGTATCAAATAAAGATCCACGATGCGCATCGGAATTTTGTACCGAACCGCATCCGTATTGCGAGCGAGCGGATTGCACTCTTTTCTCACAAATCTCTTGCGCGCCGATTTAGTTCAGTCGAGCGGAAGCATTTCCGGATATTAGACCACGCGTTCACACCGTCCGTGCCACGCGCTGGCAATACCACGAGCGCCGCGTCTCTCGTAATCTGCGTCACCATAGACGCACTCGGCGTCCATAATACACGCACCTACACACACACACGCACACACATACACTCTGTACACCACACACACTTACACACAATAAATACATTTTTTTTCTAACCATACGCACACGCTCTCGTTATTACGATCCCTGATCCCGACTCGTACTATCCGACGGCACTTCAAGCGGAAGTCGTCCGTGACATTGTATTCGTGACTGTCCTACAAGTGACTTGTATTCGTGATATCTGAAAAATATCGACGCGGAATATCCCGAAATTCGACGGAATGAATTTTCAGGGATGGAAATTCCAGTTAAAGACGCTGTTTGCAGCGTACGGAATAAAAGACGTGATAGACGACACGCGGAAGAAGCCGAACGACACACTGAGCGCGGCAGCGAAGACCTGGGAACGTGAGAACGCGAAAGCGATGCACGTTATTTCAACGTCGCTAGAATTTGCACAGCTTGATCCGTTACTGTGAGACCGCGAACAACATATGGGAAAAGCTCTGTCGCATTCATGAACAGAGGTCAGCCTCGAACAAGCTCATGATGACACAAAAGTTTTATGAATACCGTATGTCTCGGGAGACAGCATGTGTCAAAAGTGCAGAATATGGCTGCACAATTAATAGACATAGGTGAAACAGTAACTGAAGTAACCATAATAGCAAGGATTCTCGTGAGTTTGTCATCAAAATACGGAAGATTCCGTACAGTGTGGGACAGTGTCGATCAAGATAGACAAACAGTTGAAAACCTGCAAGAAAGACTCATCAGAGAGGAAGCTCGACTAAATGAAAAAAGTGATAACGCAAATGCATTAGTAACAATCGGAAAAACGAAAAGTGCGCAAAGAAAAGTCGAGAATGAAGTGTGAAAGACAAGAATAAATCACGTAAGTTAAAAAAAGACATCGAGTGTTTCAAGTGCGACAAAAAGGGGCACTTCGCGCGCGAGTGCAAGAATAAAAGTGAAAGGAAAACGCGGGACAATAGCGAGTCACGTGAGGCGCGAGATTGCGCGTTTGTTATTGAGACTTTTGGGAAGACTAGCAACAAGTGCTCAAGAGAACAAGAATCGGCAGTCGGTAAAGGAGGCAAATACTGAGTGCTAACGATGTCTGGATTACCGACAGCGGGGCCTCTAAACATATCACGTACCGACGAGAGTGGTTCAACAAATTCGAAGTGACAAATAGAGGAGATTCAGTATCATTGGGCGACAACAAAAAATATGTCGTCGGCGAAAGAACAATTCTTATCGAAAAATTCATAGGTGCATGGCAAGAGGCACGAATAGAAAATGTTATCTATGTACCAAAGATAAAAGAAAAATCTTTTTTCGGTTGGAAAATGTACAACGAATGGATTTGAAGCATTTCAAGGACAAACAAGTGTCAATCATAAACAATAAAAAATGCATCGCGACGGGAATAAAACAAGAAAACGAGTTATACCGCATGTTATTTCGAGTAGTAACGCGATCATGTGAGGTGAGCGAAGTGAACGTGACCACGACAAATCTACGTGTATGGCACGAGCGACTCGGACATGTAAACGAACGGAAGTTACGCGAGTTGGTAAAAAAGGACTCGTAAAAGGAATTAAATTAACGGATAAAGACAAATTTTTTTGTGACTCCTGCCAGTATGGGAAATCTCATCGTCAACCATTCAAAAAGAATAACAAGAAAGCTATGACTAAACCGAGCGAGTTTATACATGACACTGACGTATGTGGACCTATGTCGGAAGACTCTCTTCCGAGAGCGAGATAAGATTTTTTCTCACGTTCAAGACGACGCGACGAATTTCCGTTTTTTGAAACATAAATCGGATGTTTTTGAGTACTTTAAGAAGTTCGAAAAAGAGATAGAGAACAAATTCGGGCAACCGATTAAAACGTTAAGGTCGGACAACGGTCGCGAGTTTAGTAATGAGCAGATGGACAAATATTTAGGATCTCGAGGTATACGAAAAGAAAATACAGTGCCGTACACGTCCGAACAAAATGGAAAAGCTGAACGAGACAACAGGACGATTGTCGAGAGTACGCGCACGATGTTACATGCCAAGAATCTTCCGAAAAACCTATGGGCAAAGGCTGTAAATACAGCAGTGTATCTACTAAATAGAATAGGATTATCGAGTGCTGATGAGAGTACAATACCATAGGAAAAGTGGTTCAAAAAGAAGCCGAATTTGGAACATTTACGCATATTCGAGTCCGAAGTTTTTATGCACATTCCCAAACAGTTTACAAAGAAGTTTGATGCACGTGCAAAGAAAATGATACAAGTTGGATATCAAGGAGACTCAGAAAATTATAGGTTGTACGACCCAAAGACAAAACGAGTGTCCATTTCGCGAGATGTAACGTTTCACGAACAACTTAATAAAACAGTGTTGCCAATGAGTGATTCGGTGGAACACGAAGTGAAATTCGAGAAAACTGAAGACAACGCTCAACAAGACGTGGAAGAGGACGAGGAAGAAGAGACATTCCAAAGTGCTGGAGAAGAATCGGAAAAATTAAATCCAGAGAAAAGTACGGAACTAATCATACACTGCGAGATCGTACAACTATTAAACGTCTTCTGAGGTATGAATCAAATATAGGTGAATACGTAATACCTTCTTCATATATTGAAGCGATAAATGGATACGATGCTTCTCATTGGGAGAAAGCAATCCAAGAAGAATTACAAGCCCATCAAGATAATCAGACCTGGAAGATAGTAAAAAGGACGCCTGAAATGAGAACAATCGATTCCAAATGGGTCTTTAAGATTCTGGAGGACACTAAGGGACGAATACACAGATTCAAGGTACGACTGTGTGCCAGAGATTTCAAGCAAACAGAAGGCATTGATTTTTCTGAAACCTTCGCACCCGTCGTGTGGTATGATTCACTGAGAGTGCTTCTCGCCATAGCAGTCCAAAATGATCTCGAGCTAATACAGTTTGACGTGCAGACTGCCTTCTTGTATGGAGAGCTTGAAGAGAAAATCTTCATGGAAGTTCCAGAGGGCGTTAATGTTTAGGAAGAATCCAGTGAAAGTGCACGGAAAAATGTCGTGTGTCAGCTAAGAAAATCATTGTATGGACTGAAACAGGCTCCAAGATGGAACAAAAAGTTCTGTAGACTTTTAAGACTTTTTAATTTTAAGGAAACCGAAGCAGACAAATGTATTTTCGTTGTCGGAAATTATGAGGATACGATTATATATCTTGCGCTTTTCGTGGATGACGGGTTGATTGCGACAAAATCTCAAAGAATTCTCCAGTATGTAACTGATCGTCTTAGCGAATTTAGAATCACTGTCGGGGACGCGAAAATATTCGTAAGCATACAAATTGAGCGCGATAGGTCGAAAAAGTCAATTATCATTCATCAAGGCGCGTACGTAAAGAAAATACTTACGAAATTTAAAATGATTGATGCAAAAGCAATCAGTATACTTTTCGATCCGCATGTTATACTATATCCAGCGAGCGAGGATGATAATAAGCTATATGTACCATATAGAAAAGCAATCGGATCATTAGTATTCTTATCTACAGTATCTCGTCCAGATATAGCGTATGCAGTTAATGCATTAAGTAAATACTTAAACCATTATAATGAGAATCATTGGCGAGCAGTGAAGAAAATATTTGCATACCTGGTAGATACAGCGAATCATGGAATAGAATATCGAGCGAGCGAGAGCAAATTAAATTTAACAGGTTTCTCGGATGCAGATTATGCCGGGGATGTCGAAACTCGGAGATCAATTACGGGATATACATTCATGTTGTGCAATGGTCCTGTAACCTGGTCTTCACAAAGATAGAACTTAGTAACTTTAAGTACAACTGAATCAGAATATGTCGCGGTAGCGTCGGCGGCTAGAGAAGCAATTTGGTTACGAAATCTGTTAAAAGAAGTCGGATATTAATATGCAAATGCTACTGTAATAATATTAAATTCTTGAATGTCGCCAGTAGATAAAATAAAATAAATAATTTAGATCGACATACTGGCAATTTATTGGTTGATAAAGAATCACAACGTTTCGACCATGAGTTTTGGTCCTTCTCAAGTGAACTACAATAATTTACAATATTATAAAAACAATAAGAAGTGAATAAAAAAGGAGAAAAAAAGGAAAAAAAATTAATATATACGTACAAAATCTTAGTTAACCAATAAGTAAATAATGAGAAAAGAGAAATCACTTGTCAAGATCATCAAGTCAGCCTATCGCTCACAAACAAGGAGAGAGACTAAACAGCCTTTATTAGTTTATCATAAATACTGTTCAGACTCTCAGTGTCCTTCTGCAAGTTAATCATGTTGTCAAACTTTTTATAAAAACATTTCAGCAATTTCTTCTTCCTCACATGTCTTTCGTTGTGTAAAATAATCGGTATTGACCAATCGAAGTCATGATTGAATTCTAATTTATGTTTACTGATCACAGATAGATTGCTTTCGTGCAGTTTTATATTGTTAAAAATGTTCCTTGACACGAGTGCCTAAATGTCTTTTCGTTTGGCCTATATATGAATTATTACAATTTTTGCAGTCTAATTTATACACGACTTCGGTCCTGTTGTTAGTAGGCAATCTATCTTTTCCGCGTTTAATCAAAACATTAAGTTTTTTCGATACATTATAGACGATATTAAGATCTATATTATTAAAAACGTGGCTAATCTCATTACTAAAGCCATCCACAAACGGTAAAGAAATATAACAAGGTGTAGCCGCATTATCACTCTCAAAATTTGTATTTACATTGTCACGATGTTTTAAAAAATCAAGTCTTCTTTTAACGTAACGGTTAATAATTTGATCTAGAAAACAATTGTTGGAGAGAATCTGTTTGACAATGTCGATATTCTTAAAATGAAATCGAACGTCTGATAATAAAATAGCGCGATCGACAAGATTATAAATTGTGTTCATTTTATATTTAAACGGATGCTTAGAATGAAAATTAATGTATCTGTTAGAACAAGTAGGTTTTCTATACCAATCGGTCAAAAGCCGACCGTCAGAACAAATAACCATGGTGTCCAAAAAACTAATGCAAAAATCAGACTCAGTCTCGTATGTAAATGTCAAACGTTGATGATAAGCATTGAAAGTCGATACAATCTCGTCAATCTTAGAGCGTGGAACAATAGTAAAAATGTCATCAACATATCTATAATACAACGAAACATTAAAACTTAACTGACTCAAACAATGTGTTTCCAAATCATCCATAACGATGTCAGCCAAAATAGGAGATAGGGGGGACCCCATAGGACTACCGAAAATCTGTTCATAAAACTGTCCATTAAACGAAAAACTAGTGGAAAGCCAAAACCGTTTCTATCGCGTACAAAAACTGAGATAAATTAAATTTAGTGTTAGAAGCAATGTAATTCCAACGTTTAGTGACAGCATTCAACACCAAATCTTTAGGAATATTAGCAAATAATGCGGCAACATCCAGCGAAATCATTACATCGTCATCATTAATATATTTATCTTTCAAATTCTTAGCAAAGATCCAAAATCGAAATCTGTAGTATATCGTGGATGTATTGCGCGACATTGTATAAAGGACTACCCAGTGATGATACAATAATCCGCAGTGGAAAACCCGTTTTGTGAATCTTAGGCAGACCGTAACAGCGTGGCAAGTTACCATTTGTGGAATTTAATTTTTTATATGTAGATTCATTGATTAAATCGTTCGCCAAGATTTAATAATGGCATTAATTTTATTAGTTATTTTCCTGATCGGATCCCTGTTCAATTTTTTATAAGTGGATTGATCATTTAAAAGAGCTTCCATTTTATTAACATAATCAATTTTGTCCATAACAACAGTGACCTGATCCTTATCAGCTCTGGTGACAAACAATCATCATTCTCACGTAAAAACCGTCTGCAGAGAAAATCCTCTGAGAATGTATCTATCTACAAAATTAATATGTTTGCTCTCACAAAGAAACCTTTGGAGAGAATTAGCGACCGAAATTCTGGTCATTTCGACGGCTTCACGGGGGATACGGTTATAATTACTTTCAAAGTTCTTTAAAGTTCCAAGAACAACACTCACGCGGTCATTCTTACAAGACTGAAGTACCGGTAATCCAAAATTGTCACCAAGACTCAAAAGTTCAGAAACCCTGTCAAGAATAATCTTACTACTAATGTTAACCAGCCACCGCGTTTTGTCAATATTGCTGAAAGGGGATTCAAAACTGAGTTATTATTAACGGTCAAATTATTAAATTTTTTATTTAAATTAGCTTTCATTCTGTTATTAATTCTTACGAATTTAGATTCATTAAACTTAAAAAACCTGAGTACTAAATCTCGTGGTAAACTTTCACTGAGTCTTCTTTTCAATCCTTTCAACATTAGCACGTAAATAATTAAGGTTAAAATTAAAGTCTTTGAAAATTTCTAAATTCAATAGTCTATAACGGTATTTTCTCGTGGTTTTTTCAAAAATACACTGATTGACACTGCTGCTATGAAAAGCGATGTTGATCTTTAACTTGTCAATATGAGACGGGATTAAGTCGTAGCTCCTGCATCGAAGTAAGAAAATGAGTTGTTGCTTAGCAATGCAGATCTTCTTTTTATTATTGATCCATGATTTCAACAAGGTTGTATAAATATTGCCAAACCGATTCGTAATCATTTGGAAAAACGGATCAGATTGCGGAAGCTCCATAATTAGGTCCAGGAGCGTAAAATAATATTAAATTCTTGAATGTCGCCAGTAGATAAAATAAAATAACGTAATTTAGATCGACCACACTGGCAATTTATTGGTTGATAAAGAATCATAACGTTTCGACCATGGGTTTTGGTTCTTCTGTGAACTACAATAGTTTACAATATTATAAAAACAATAAGAAGTGAATAAAAAAGGAGAAAAAAAGGAAAAAAATTAATATATACAAAATCTTAGTTAACCAAAGTAACCAATAAGTAATGAGAAAAGAGAAATCACTTGTCAAGATCGTCAAGTCAGCCTACCGCTCACAAACAAGGAGAGAGACTAAACAGCTTTTATTAGTTTATCATAAATACTGTAATATATATAGACAACCAAAGTGCTATAAAATTAGTAAGAAATCCAGAATATTACAAGCGCATAGATATCACCAAGCATATAGATTTCAGATTTCATTATATTCGAGAAAAAGTTTAGACCAAAAAAATAGAAGTTCAATATATACCTACAAATATTCAAAAAGCGGATATTTTTACAAAGGCTCTTACCAGAGAAAAATTTAAGAAGCTATGTTGTAATTTAAGTATACGCGAAGTAAAAATTTAAGAAACTATGTTATAATTTAAGTATTTACAAAACGTACAAACGGAGAATGTGTTAAAGCAGTTTGTTACGCCTATGTTCAACCGAAAATCAGTATAGTCTTTTGTCTTTTGATTTAGCCCAGTGTCGCATCATAAGCGCATGCGCATAAGCCTATGTAGTTCGACAGCTCTCGAGCATGGTCAGTCTGGTTGCAGCGACAATAGCGAGAGCGAGCATAATAAGAATAAAGTTGTTTTAAACATACAATACGTTCTAGTCATTGCAGTGATCCTTCCACAATTATCCTCGCATTACATTAACAATAAGTAAGTGGGGAATGTATTCGTTCCCATTCCTTCTAGGAAATAAAGACGACGCTATAGATAAACTATAACTATAAAAAATCTATAGCGCCGTCTCTATTTCCTAGGGGGACGAATCATTGACGGGTAGTATATATAATATTACCAGTTGTTTTTTCCATCTTCATCATTCTTCGATGAAGTGTCATACTGCAGCAATTTTCGATGATTTTTAAATGGTTTTGTCGAAAAATAAAATAAAAGGGATACTCGAAAAATTATTATATCTTGGACCTGCTGCTGCAAATATTACTGATTCGTCGTTTTTTTGTTTCAATTGCTCAACAAATTCATTTTGTTGTCTTAATAGCTTTTCTCTATCGTGTTCTCTAAAATCTTAATTATATTCTGGCTACCTGTAAAATTACAATTAAATATTATTACATACCTTATTGTTATTATTGTTGCTGTTGTGTTGTGTAGTTGTTTAAGTAATAAAATAACAATAAATATTGAATATAATGCAGGACTACATGCGAATAGCGCATGATAATGTCATAAAATGTGTATACATGTTCTTGTTTATCATATTTTGTAAGACGATTGATCCAATGTACAACAAAAATTGTCTTAGTTCAACAGCTTTAAAGTACTCTATGTCATCTAAGCTTCTTGGTAAGCGGCTAAAGTCTTTATAGGTACATAATTCTTTAAAAATAATATTTGATCGTTAATGGCTTTTTTCTCATCGTCAGTGAAGCGAATGTTCTTTAGTCTTCGTACCCAAAATGTTTTTTTCATTACACCGAGAAATACCAGATGGATACCATCAAGGAGTATTTGCGAAACTAACCCGATGTTAATATTTTTAAGAGGAGTTGTATCTTTATGAAATTCATCATCTAATTTGTTTTTATAACTTGCATCAGTTCGTAAATTTACATTGATATCTGGGAAAGCTAGTCGGTTATTAATAAAGGTTTCACTTTAGTGCAACTGTAAAATCCCGTGTGACTTTTCGTACATAATACGAATGATTTAGCAGGAACATCGTAAAGTAATTTACTGACCTTTATCTTGCAAATGTTTAAATTCTGTAACAAATTCACTTGAAAACTGATTAACATCAGCTGGTTTTGTGTTCCTGTGGTAAATTCCAGCTACAAAAGATTTTGACGCATTTTGACTAACTGAATCTATATCTAGAGAAATCAAAATTGGCCAAAATTGACTTTCTGAACTGTTTGGAATAGGTAATCCGTTTATGTTTATACTAATGGGTAACATTGGTTCTGAATTTTGAAATAAGAAATTGTGCATATTAATATTGTCATTGATGAATCTACGAATTATATTCTCTATACCGATGTGACAGTAGAAACCGGGGGGGGCATATTAATTATTTCATAGAGGCACAAATTTGGTGTTTTTAAAAGAATACGCGAGTCTGCAAGAAACTTTAAATATGGCACTCGTAAAATTTGCAACATATCGTTAATGGCCCGTTGGCTTAATAAACGTTTATATTTCAGAACCCATTGTTTAGTGGCATCAAATGCAAACTCTTCAGTCGCAGATGAACCTTTATCGTCAAATTCTACATTACATTTATGTAATTGAAAATCATCATCGACGAGCGTTTCAATATATCTTATAGATTCTGCCTCATCTATTTCTGTTGGAAATGCTGCAGTACACTGATTTTCGGTCTGTGCAAATTGTTCAATATATTTGTCAATATAATTGTTTATTTCATTTCTATTTCCTTTTTGCGTTGCTGACTGGAATACAGTTTTAGTTTGTGATTTATCATTTATTTTAATTAATTTACCAACAAAGTTTCTAATAATTCTTTTCTGACTATTTGACGATATGTCGTTTGAACACAAAACATTTATTTATTTTTTTCCATATTTTTTTCTACTCCTAATTCGCTCGCGCGAGTGTGTACTTTGAACAATAAGTTTTCTAAAACGTTAAATATTAATTATATTTTAGGTTAGTATAGGTTATAAATAAATTTGTTACTTACCTCATGTAACTGATGCTGATTCCCCTCAGCAATAGGAGTCTGAATGTACGATGTCATAGATCTTTTTTGTAAGAAATATACGCTTATCCGGACGTTAATTATGCAGAAAGCGGGAGGGCAATATAATGTCAGAATTACTGCGTTTTTAACGTGACCGACCAACCCAAATTAGCCAGGTTTTGCATTCCATCACGTCGAAAACGCTATTATATACTTGAAAACTTTATTAATGCACAAACCAGCCGACACACAATTAATTATACGAGAAGATTGTAACACAACACACACAACACTACGCGGCAACAGGGATGCAAGATTGTCCCCGCAAGCAACATGCCAGTGGAAAGGGTAACAGAGATGTGAGAAGCATACGTGTGAGCTCGGCGCTTCGGCGAGCTTCGGATAGAAGAAGAGGACAGAATACAGTTTTCTGTCTCCTTCTTACCAGGTAACAAAAATGACGGGGACGCTGCTGAGCGAGCCTTGCTCTTCGATATGACAAATGTTTCTCGATTACAGCTTTTTTTTATGTTTTATATTTTTATTACAAATATATATAAATATGCGATAATGCATCTGTTATGACAACATGCTTATCATGCGATAATGCATCTGTTCTGAAAACATTTATCGTTTAAAAAAAAATTGGAAAAAATATGTCCACATTTATTAACATTTTTATGCCCATGCCATTCTTCTGCATTAGCAGCGCATACGGCTTGTTCTAAAATGTCTGCATATTGCGAGGAATTTCTAAAAAAAATTGCTACTTATCTCAATAGCAGTCCAAAACGTACGGCTATTTTTCGTGAATTTTGTAAGTGTTTTCAAGAAACAAATCGCAAAATATTGAAAATATGTGATACACGCTAGCTTTCGCACTATTTATGCATCGAAAGGCTTCTTGAATCTTGGGATACAATTAAATACTTTCTTACTGAAATGGTTATAAGTGAAAAAGCAAATTCTGAAAAATATCTATTGTCTATGATGGACAACGTAGAGATGAAAGCTTATTTCCTATTTTTAAAATACGTTTTAAATTTCTTTAATGCATTCTTTCAAGCATTAGAAACAAGGATTCATTTATTACATCCAAAATCTAGAAACTTTTTTTTCCAAATCTGTCGAAATTTTTTAAAAGAAGAATATTTAAAACCATTTTCTACACATATTATATTCTCACTAAAAAAAATCAAAAAGTTATAAATGAAATTATTTTGGAATCAGAATGTGAAAAATATCTAAACGAATTAACACTTAAAGGTCACATAAACGTAATTAAAATTGTTCGAGAGAACTGTTTAACATTTTATGTGACTGCTGCAGAAAAAATTCGTAAAAGATTACCTATAAACAACATGTTTTTATCAAAGTTACAAGATTTTCGACCATACATAACTTTATTTGATAATAATAGAGAAACATCATTCAATGATGTTTCTTTTATAGCTAAAACTATTGGCGGTTTTGATGAAAATGGTTTAAAAGAAGAATGGATTGCTTTACTAAATTTAAATTTTATAATGGAAGAAAAACAAGCTTTTCTAAATTAAATTTCGACAGCATGTGGAAAAAAATTTTACAAAATCGACACAATAATTTTACTAAATATCCTAATTTAACAATGATAATTGTCTTAATACCGCTAGTTTAATTAATCAAAGAATCATTGAAAAAATAATATAATCGACCAAAACTAGCAAAATTTGTTTATTGATTACGACGTTTCGACCATACGGTTGTGGTCCTTTTCAAGTATATGTTGGAATGAAGATTTTAAATTAATTGAACGGTTGAATAATAGTACAAGCAACAAATTAAATGCGAACAATTTAAGTACCAATCAAAGGATAGATATAAACCATAATATTGTGAAACTGCACAGTAGTCATTAGCAAAAACGTTACATTTCACTATCATTAAAATCAAATTATGTTACAATTTAATGGATCAAACTTCAAGAGAAAAATTGATGTGTCAGCGTGAAACTTTGTCAAGGAACTGAATAAATAAAAAATAATAACGAACTAAACAACCTTTATTATTTTATATCACACGTGCGTTCAAAGTAGCACTTTCCGCATGACTTTTCCGTGCGAGAAATAGCAAATTGCCACACGATCACATTATTTCACTGTTGGCGAGTTATTTCTCACGTACGCTAATAGATGGCGAGAAATAATGACATTATTCAATGTTTCCCAGTGAAATAAGTGATTGCGTACAATTTGCTTCTCGTACGAAAAAGTGCGACAAGTGCTACTGAACGCACTTATAATATAAAATATCGTGTGATACATAAGGAATGGTAAATTGCACACGAACGCTACATTAACGCACTCGCCTTCGGCTCGTGCGTTACTTCGCGCTCGTGCGCAATTGCCAACTTTCCGCACTTGTATCACAATGTACTATTGTCGTAGATGTTGTTTAAACTATCCGTGGGTCTATCTGTAAGTTGATCAAATTATTGGATTTCTTAATATAAAACATTTCAGCAATTTCTCTCTTTCGTACATATTTTTCACTGTGTAAAATATTAGATTTCGACCAGTCAAATTCATGTCCCGATTCCAATCTATGTTTACTTATGACGGAATGATTCGTTTCGTGTAATTTAATATTATTAAAATGTTCTTTCACTCGAGTACGTAAATGCCTTTTAGTTTGCCCAATGACGCATTACAATTCTGGCAATTCAATTTATATACGACATTTGTTTTATCGTTAATGTGTAAATTGTCCTTGCCACGTTTAATTAAAGTATTAAGTTTTTTAGTAATTTTGTGGACGACGTTAAAGCCACTACCTCTTAATAGACGGCACAAGTCGCACCGTGACTTGCATTTTTCACATATGATAATGAAATAAGGGAAGTCCTATCAAAACGTGTATTTGTGTCAACGGTATTATTGCGATCACGGTTATTTAAAAAATTGATTCCTTTTTGTATGTGTCGTTCTATAAAATGTTCAGGAAAACAATTGTTGAGTAAGGTATCATGTACCAGCTCAATATTTTCCTGTTGGAAACAGTCGTCAGATAATAAAATTGAGTGGTCAACAAGATTGTAAATAGTGTTGATTTTATATTTCATAGGATGGTTAGAGTAGTAATTTACATATCTCCCAGACCATGTAGGTTTCCTGTACCAATTAGTGATAAGTTTGTTATCGGACCGAATGACCGTTGCGTTTAAAAAACTAATCGATGAATTAGCTTCCATTTCATATGTGAATTTCAGATGTTGATGGTAATTATTGAAGATCGTTAAAATTTCTTTCGTCTTAGTACGTGGCACTATGGCAAAAACATCGTTCACATATCTATAATAGATGGGAACAGTAAAATTCAATGAGTTTAGACATTGTGTCTCTAGATCGTCCATCACCATATCTGCTAAGACAGGTGAGAGCCCATAGGGGTGCCGAAGATCTGTTCATAAAAACATCCGTCAAAGGAAAAGCAAGTTGAATCTAGAATTGTTTCTATTGCATGTAGAAATTGAAATAAATCAAATTTCGTATTCTTCGCAATATCATCCCAACGTTTTTTAATGGCATTTAAAACCAATTCTTTGGGGATATTTGTTTAAATAATGAGCTAACGTCCAACAATATCATAATACTATCATTGATAACTGTATTCTTGATATTTGAAACAAAAGACCAACCATCTTTGATATATGAATTTGGTTTCTTTATGGATTTATATAAAATATCGTGGATGTATTTCGAGATGTTGTATACCGGGCTTCCAAGTGCGGATACAATAACTTTTAACGGAAAACCGTCCTTATGTATCTTCGGCAGCCCATAACAACGTGGTAAATTCCCATTCGTACAATTTAAATGTCTATACGTCATTTCGCTAATCAGATTATTCTTACGCCAAGATTTGACCAAATCATTAATCTTATTAGTTAGCCGTTTCAAAGGGTCTTTCTTCAATTTCTTATATGTAGATTGGTCATTCAACAATAAATCCATTTTTTCAAAGTAGTTCTTCCTTTCCATAACTGTAGTCTGACCCTTATCTGCTCTCGTGACCATAATATCATTGTTATTCTCACGTAAATATTTTTTAGAAATAGAAAACGAGTTTAGAATATATCTATCAAAACGGTTGATATGTTTTTTCTCACATAAGAATCTTTGAAGTGTGTTGGAAATTCCAGTAGTTTCAGAGAAATCCGTGGGGAGAACAACATAACATAATTTGTTTGTAACATAATTTGATTTTAATGATAGTGAAATGTAACGTTTTTGCTAGTGACTACTGTGCAGTTTCACAATATTATAGTTTACATCTATCCTTTGATCAGTACTTAAATTGTTCGCATTTAATTTGTTGCTTGTACTATTATTCAACCGTTCAATTAATTTAAAATTTTCATTCCAACATATACTTGAAAAGGACCATAACCATATGGTCGAAATGTCGTAATCAATAAACAAATTTTGCTAGTTTTGGTCGATTATATTATTTTTCCAATGATCTAATTTAACAAATGTTATAAATACTAACTAAGATCTCTTCCAAATTCAAATGCCGATCCGGAAAGAATGTTTTCTCTTTTAAATAATTTAAAAACGAAAACCGTAACAAGTTTTCGTCAACTACTATTAATGCTATTTGTATATTTAAATCGGCATATAAAACGAAGGATGAAACAGTTATAAAAATAAAAAAGCATTTATCTCTTATGTCAGCGGATAAATTATATGCTACCGCTACTAAGAAAAATAAAAATAGTTTAAGATTACATGCTGCAGACACTGACGTAGCTGGCTGCTCCTCTAATTAATAATAGATTTATTAGACATTACGCTTGTACAAAACATCTTGTCTATCTAACAGACACTATACTTGCAGAAAGCAAGAAAATGCAAAATATCTGGTGTGTGTGTGTGTGTGTGTGTGTCTGTCTGTCTAACAGACATCATACTTGAAAAAACTAGAATATAAAAAAGTATATTGTCTGTATAACAGATATCATACTTGTAAAATATAATGAAATAATGGAATGTGGTATAATAGGGCTCCAGGCGAAGATCCATAAGAAACCTAACGCGCCATTGGTGATACCTCATGGGTGTGGGAAATCGCATTCATTATTTTTCTTAATTTTATATTTTAAATATATAAAATAATTAGTTATATTTAATATATTACAAAACTTATGTATGTATATATATATATATATATATATATAATAATATACAGGGTGTCCGTCAATTTTCGATCTTAACGAAATAAAGAAGAAGATTGACTCAAATTAAGAAGGAATGACCTGTATTATTTTGGGATTGTCGCAATAATTAACGAAAAATTAAATAAAGAAGATCGGCCAATCTGCGTGAGTAGAAGCGCGCGACGACGAGAGTCGTCCCACTGTAATCCGATACTACGAGCGCGGCGAAGCGGTGGGCGGGTCGCTCTCCAAGACGTGATAGTGATTAGCGATATATCGCAATACCGCGCCGAAAAATGACCCATCCTTTTAGTGACGAGAAAATGAAGCGCTATCATTTCTACACCACCTTGCGGTAAATAGCATGATGCGCTTTTTTTATAGTGGTTTCGCCCATGGTAATCCTATTCCACTCTCAATTTGAAAATTATTCAAAATATCATTATTATACGCTGAATGTATCGTAAATGTAAAAAATTGATGGTGACAGTACCTTTACATAAATTGATCCGTGATTGAAAATCGATAATATGTATTGCACATGTTGATAATGATACGATGATAAAATGCTTCATGAATCCTTTCTTCATCTCGTACACGAAAGCGCACTGCTGGACCAGTTATCCCGATATTATGCATGACACCCAGTTTCACATAATTATTGCACAACTTGTAAAATTGTACAGCCACTTGATTTTCGTGCACGCCCGGAAAATGATTCCATGTAAATTGCGGCCGCACGATAAGCATTTTCTCCCGCTAGTCCGTATGGCACAATTATATTCATATATTCCTGCAGAGTATACTTCATTTTCACTGTTAATTTACTACGCAAACACAAGATTTTTATTAAAACGTCTTAGCTCTCGCACGTTGTTACCAGACTGCGTACGCCAGCAGTACACAACTACAGGAGTGTCGTGCATAATATCGGGATAACCTGTCCAGCAGTGCGCCTTCGTGTACAAGATGAAGAAAGGATTCTTGAAGCATTTTATCATCGTATCATTATCTACGTATACATTTTATCGAGGGATTTTCAACCATGGATCAATTTTTGTAAAAGTACTGTCATCATCAATTTTTTACATTTACGATACATTCAGCGTATAGTAATGGCATTTTGAATAATTTTCAAATTGAGAGTGGAATAGGTCTATGGGGAAAACCATTAAAAAAGCGCACCATGCTATCTACCGCAAGATGGTGTGGAAATGTTAGCGCATTTTCTCATTTTCTCGCCACTAAAAGGACGGATCATTTTTCGGCGCGGTATTACGATATATCGCAAACCACCATCATGTCTTGGAGAGCGACTCGCCCACCACTTCGCCGCGCTCGTAGTATCGGATTACAGTGGGACGACTCTCGTCGCCGCGCGCTTCTACTCACGCAGATTGGCCGATCTTCTTTATTTAATTTTTCGTTAATTATTGCGACAATCCCAAAACAATACAAGTCATTCCTTCTTAATTTGAGCCAATCTACTTCTTTATTTCGTTAAGGTCGAAAATTGACGGATACCCTTTAATATATATATATATATATATATATATATATATTACTGTATATATATATATCTATATATATATATATATATTACGTTTATGTATATACATATTTATATATATTTGTAATAAAAATATAAAACATAAAGAAAAGCTGTAAGAGAGAAACATTTGAGATATCGAAGAGCGAGGCTCGCTCAGCAACGTCCCGCGTTGCCCGTCATTTTCGTTTCCTGTTTGATAAGAAGGAGATAGAAAACTGTATTCTGTCCTCTTCTTCTATCCGAAGCTCGTCGAGCTCACACGTACACTTACGCATACAACTCCGTTACCCTCTCCACTACATGTTGCTTGCGGAGACAATCTTGCATCCCTGTCCCCGACTGCTCAACACACGCGAGCACATCGCGCGTTGTCGTAATTCAAGCGACCAATCATAACGCGCGAAACAAGAAAACAAAACGGTGAGTGGCAACCGCTTGCAGCGTGCAATATTTACCGCGATCATCAGTATGTTCCTTTACTTTGATACACGGAGGCCATTAGTTGTCGCAATCGAACAATTATAATAATAGGAGTAATATTTTGAGACTTATTTATTGCAAAATTGCAATTTGTTAAAAAGTTATGATCTATCAAGGATAAATTGCGAGTTGACTTTACGAGACTGCAAAATTAAATCTTTTAATAATGTCGCATTTATAACGTTAATGCGGAGTAGTCAAATGTTTTTCAAAGTTTATGTTTTGAATGAAACGTTTAAAGTACGTAGTGAAATGAATGTTTTAGAAACATAGTAAATGCTAGCATTGAAGTAACGTTTATAAAGTCGCAAAAAAACATTTCATATGAAATGTTACTTGAATGTTACAAAACATTTCATTTGTGACGTTCTGAATTGTCAAATTAAATGCGGAAAAGCAACGTTTCTGATATTGTTCTACGAACACTAATAAAACGTTAATTTGAGACGTTTACAGAACCTTTTATTACTGTTAAACGTTTCAAATTTGCTTAATTACAGTCGAAATATGACGTTACCAGAAAGTTACATGTTTAGCAGGTTATTTTAGTATCCATTCCTTGTAAACTTTATTTTTATTTTATAATGAAAAATTGAGAGAATATAAATCAACGAAATAAAATTAAAGAGAATATAAATCAATTAAATTTGTTTTCACTGCATAGCATCAAGCAAAGAAATATAACAATAATACATATAACAATAATATTCATATATTATATTGCAATAATATTCTATTACTATTGTAATATTAAATAATACGTATGATATATTACAGTTTTATATAATATAGGTAAGTTGTTTTATTTGTTATTTCTACATTATATTTATATAATAATGTTTATTGAGATATAAGAGGAAGAGTGAGTATAAATCTGTCAAACCTTCGGTCGGCCTCTTTTAGCAAATTCAGTCCCACTAATCTTAATTTTACTTACTACAAATTGTGAAAGCTCGATTCGTTATTAATTTTATCGAGTCTGCCCAAAGCCTAAATCACATATACTGCTATATACTGCTTTATCCATGGAAAAATGTTTGTCTCCGGGATCGGTTATGAAACTACATGTGAAACTAAAATTATACATACATACATATATATATATATACATACATGTTTTTATATGAGAAATGTGCTAGTTCCTGTATAATTCTCATGTAAAATAAGTATCCTTAAAAACTTATATTTTTTAAAAAAGATAAAAAAGGCGCCAAGTTCACTAATTTTATATCCAATTGTTGTAATATTTAAGAAAATAGTGATATAAAAAAATTACGCTAATTAAGGATAAAAACTTGTACAAGATAAATAGAAATATAAGGAAGAAAAAAATTTGTACAATTAAATAGAAATATTTTAATTGGAAACTCTGTTATACAAAATAGTTGTTAAATTTTCAAAAATAATAATATTAAAATATTAAAAATTTATTTACAAATTGAAAAGTGAAAATTATGTGTATATTAATATAAAACAAAAAAGTAAAAAAACATTTTAATTAAAAAATCTTTGAGCTGCCACTTTTATTAGTGTCGACTTCTTCATCGATATGAGCCGTTTTTAATAATTTTTGGAGAGGTAGCAATCGAAACTTTTATTCAAACAAATGGATATGTATATATTTATAGAGAAAAACGGATCAATTAATATTATAATTAACAACAATTATCGCATCTTCAATAACTATCGGCCTTTCGATCTTTTCACAACTTTTCTCGGTCGGCGCTTTGTTTCGATTGATTCGTTCGATTCTCGCATCCGCGCTTTTGATGTCGTCTCACCGTAGATTTCAAATTATAACAGCCACCGAACTGTTGTCAAAACATACTTGTCAAAACATGCTTGTCGCTAAGACAATTAACGCGTCCCTAGGATCATCGAGCGGGCCTCGGAGGACATTCGCGCAAAATATAATTATTCCACATTATACAGGGTGACCATTTTAACTTAGGCGCCAAGAAAAAGCACCTCGAAAAATGTTTAGAATAAATTTTGTTTTGAGGGGAGTAAAGACGTTAGGCCCCCCACCCGGGCGGGAGGGGGCAAGTTTGAATTAAAGGGAACCCTTTTTTATTTGGATTTTGGCAATTGTGAACTTTTTATTATGATAGAGGGTGTAGACGAATTTTGATTTTTTCTGAGAACCAGGTGCAAATTAAAAAATGTTTTTTGTCGAAATTAGTCTTAAACAACTTCTTATTTTTTATTACTTATTTTCAAGAAGTTTTGGAAAGTGTTTTTGTGGGTGTTGATAAGTGAGTCCCTGGGGTGTGATGGACCCAGGAAGGCGGTGTGGTAAGTGAAGGCAAGGTGTGTGGTGACCAAGAAGCAAGGTCAAGTAGTGAAGCCAGGAAGGCAGGTTGTGGTGACCGAAGGCGTCGTAGTGACCCAGAGGAGGCAAGGTCGTGTGGTGACCCAGCCAGGAAGGAAGGTCGTGTGGTGACCCAACCAGTTAAGGCAAGATTGCTTGTTTCTCGGAGGGAGCTCAAAGTGTGCCATTATTTTCTAAGGATAACAGTAGACAGCGAAAGTTACGTTGTACATTTTCTAATTAAAGGAGTTATAGCTTCACAAGCTTTTTATTCTTTCCATCTATCATTGTGTTGGTTTACTTCCTGCATTTTAACGTATCCCCGTCGGTTCAGGGTCGGAGGCCACAGAACTGGTCCACCCCGCCCATCCCCGTTTGGGAACCTTTGATTCAAAAATGACAGAGCATGAGCGGAGCACCATCTTGTTGATTCCTAAATTTAGTCAACGCAGGGAACTCAGGTATGCTGGCAAATCTTTTCGAGGAATTTAAATACTTGGACTATTAATGGACGTTCAAAAATGAGGTTAAGTGGCCAGCAAATGCCTACCCATACATATCCAAGAGTGATTAAGCACCGACCAATGTGGATTTTCTGGTGACCAATAGTGGCAATTAGCCTATTGAGACTCCATTGCTGAGAATTGTATCACTGAAACAACAATTGGATTTGATCTATAGCCCATTGTCTGAGTACGTAGTCGGCCTCACTTAATTCTGTACCAGAGTAATATGAGGATGGTTGACTTTAACAATTATGTGCCGTAGTTTGAGGGATTCTTTGTTTATTTACGGGTACTAATATGGGGATTTTGATGAACCATAGCCAAACTCGAGCACAGGGTCATTATTATTATGAAGTCTATTCCTCGCCTTTCGGATGAAGTGGATTATGTTAATGTTTATAATTTGTTGATCAAGATGGCGGCGTTTGGATTCCGAATAAGTGGCAAGTCTGTATACCCTTCGCCAAAGGTTATAAGAATATCGACTACTTCTGTAGGCGTATAATTTGCCATTTTACCAGAATTTTATCAGAGTACAAATGTTAAAAATACATAAACACTTGGACTTTGGCACTAAATGGACAATTTTGGAGGGATTTAGAGGACCAAATGGTCCAAATGTCTCGGTACTTTGGACCACCAAAGGGCAGGTTACGCTAAAAGCAGTTTCTTGAGAAGTAATTATGAGTAGTAAAAAATATGAGAAGTTTGTTTTAAGTATAGAGGATATTTTTGTTATTGCAAAGTTATCGATCAATGTGTTTTTACAATAACCTTTAACGAGGGGGCTCATTTAAACCCCCGAAAGACAAATTTTTCAATTTTTATTTTTGAGTTATTCCCTAAGTTAAATGGGTCACCCTGTATATATATATATATATATATATATATAGTTTAACAGTATATTGTTCAACTTAAAAGTGTTATTAAATTTCTTAATATAAATTAATTCAAGAAATTAAGTTCTTTTCACAAACTTTGTAAAATTGTGTATTACCCATATAGCATGAAATATTCCATGAATGTTCTATGAATATTCTTTAGCGTATTCGTGAATATCCTATGAATGTTTTATAAATGCGCAAAGAACGTGCAATGTCCCGCTTTGAATCTTCCTACAAATGTCTATAAATATTTTCGAATAATCTGTAAATGTTTTATGAATATTACTGAATATTCGAGAATATTCATAGAACATTTGTAGATTATTCGAGAATATTTATAGAACATTCAAAGCGGACCTCAAACGTTCTATGCACATTCTTAGAACAATTATAGATTATTTACGAATATTTTATAAAAAATATTTATAGGATATTCTACGCTATATATGTAAATATTATTAAAGCACTATTGACACAGTACTTGAAAAAAAAGTACTTGAAATTCAATAACTGAAATTTCAAAATTATTGTATATATTTATATTTATTTGGAACTATAAAATTCTCTTATTGTTAGAAGTCTATTTGATCTATGCGCGCAATTAATTCATGCATCTTTTATTTTCTGTGCATTACGCAGACGCGGGCGACGTGCATAAGTGAGTGCGAATATCCGAGATAGAAGTCTCTTGTGTAATGGCGAGTTTTTTCTCTGCATGGAACGTGTGTATCATTAATCAACAATAATAATTCTCAGGTTATGGGCCCAAGGCGATTCAACTGCGCGTTCGGTTAAAAATTAAGTGAAAGATGGCTTCAATCGGAAATATGAATAGCATTGAAAAATTAACTGAAACAAACTATGAATCGTGGAAAGTGCAAATGCGTAGCGTACTGATCTGCAACGATCTATGGGATTACACGTGTGAGAGAATTGAGAAGACGGCGGAGAACCAGGGGTACGTGGGAAACTAAAGACGGCAAAGCGTTGGCAATAATTGTGTTGTGTATCAACAAATCAATTGAATCACATAAAGAAGGCGGAATCCTCTGCTGCGGCATGGAAGAGTCTAGAAAATATACACAAGTCAAAAGGACCGATGAGAAAGGCCACCTTGTATAAGCAAATATATCGGCTGAAAAAGGATTCGAGTCAAACAATGACAGAATATGTGCATTCTTTTCAACGAAAAATTGAGCAGCTTGAAGAGGCTGGAATGAAAATTCCTCAAGATTTACAGTCCGTGATGTTGTTAATTTCGTTACCATCCGAATACGAAAGATTTTGCGTCGCTATTGAGTCACGTAACGATTTACCGACAGTGGAATCATTGAAATCGAAGTTGATTGAGCAAGAAGCGAGACATCTTGAGCAGATCGGTAAGAATGAAAATGACAATAACGCGCTGTCTGTGAAGGAGAAAAGAAGAGCCAACCACGATCCTCAAAATGCAAGGAAAAATTATTCGAAGCAGCTCACGCAAAAATTCGACGGAAGTTGCTATAATTGTGGCAAAACTGGACACAAAGCAATTAATTGCAGAGCTAAGAAAAAGGAGAATTTAGTCAAAAATGTAGAAGATGCCATGTCAGCAGTTATGATAAACGCAGACTCATTCAAGTCGAAATGGTGTCTCAATAGTGGTGCTACAAAGCACATGTGTTATAATCCGAAAAAATTCCATTCATTTACAGACAACAAAATGCGAAAAGTGTACACTGCAATAGAACAATGTGTAAAGTCTACCGGTTCGGGCGAGATAAAACTGAACGTGAAGCTACAAGGCAGTACTACGAACAAAATTAAACTGTGATACGATATTTCCCGAGTTTCGAAATAATTTGCTGTCCGTATCACAAATGATTGACAAGAATTATACAGTGACTTTTTATAAAAATTGCGCGAAAGTGAAGCGTCCGGATAACTCTGTAGCGATGAAAACGGTGAATTATATGTTATAGATGAGATTGAATCATCATCCAGAACACATGCATCATCTTCAATGAAAAATTCAACGAGTAAACTTAAGTTATGGCACGAGAGGCTTGGCCATTTAAATCTCAACGACTTGAAGAAAATAACAACTAACGAAATGGCGATTGGTCTTAACGTAAACAAGAGAAGAAAATGTTGACTGCGAAATATGTCATGTGGGTAAGATACATCAATTACCATTCAAAGTTTCAGAGAACATGATGAAGGACGTATTTGGAGTTGTGCATTCGAATATGCGGACCAATGCGTACAACATCGCTTGGAGGTGCAAGATATTTCGCAACTTTCATTGATGACAAGACAAGGTATACAGAAGTCGTTATTTTAAAGAAATGTTCAGAGATAATAAATGCATTTAAAAATTATATGCGATTAATGAAATCCGAAACAGGGCAAAATATAAAAGTACTGCGAATAGATAATGCCAAAGAATACCTATCACGAGAATTTACAGATTTATTGGAATCCGAAGGGATAAGAAGACAGCTGACAATGGAACATACTCCGCAGGAGAATAGCGTGGCAGAACGTGCGAACCACATGCTAGTAGAGATGGCCCGCTGCATGCTGCTTCAGTCAAAGTTGCCGCTCAGCCTGTAGGCAGAAGCTATAAATACCGTAAGTTTCATAAGGAATAGATGCCCCACGAAAGCTCTAGATAATAAAATTCCGTTCGAAATGTGGAATCAACGGAAACCATACTTAGGCTTCATGCGTATTTTTGGAACAAAGGCAATCGCATTACAAAAAGGCGTAAAGGTAATAAATTTGAAGCAAAAGGAAAGTCTCTGATAATGGTAGGATACTCAAGCGAATCGAAGGCATACAGACTCTGGTGTCCGAGAACAAAAACTATAAAAAGTCGCGACGTACGTTTTCTTGAGAATGTAATTTCAGAAGAAGGAAGCACAAATGAAAACACAAACGAAATGTTAGAAATTCCTATTGATTTGAAGTTAAACAAAGAAGAGAAAATACCGAGAGAGACAGGAAGACAGGATCTTCATACTCTAGAGCAAAATGCAATTGCGGACAGCGACGATGAAGGACATCAAGAAGATTCAGAAACAGAAGACTTTACGAGTGAGATACAAGAGACGCCTAGACAAAAAACAAACGAAAAGAGGATTGGATCGACCGAAAAAGATATTAACAGGAAAACCTGGAAGACCAAGGAAGCTATTCCACAAAGTATCAGAAGAATATAAAGATGAGCCGAAGAGCCATCAAATGTGAGTGAAGTTCAACAGCGAGAAGACAGAGAAGCATGACTAGTTGCGATGCGGACGAAATACGATACGTTAGTCGAAAACAATACGTGGGAGCTAACGGACAGACCAGCAAATAAGAAAATTTTAACCAACAAATGAGTTTTTAAGCTGAAAAAGAAACAGGATAGGACGGATCTATGGATAAATATAAAGCTAGATTGGTCGCTCGAGGACACGAGCAAAGAGTAGGAATTGACTATGAGGAAGTTTTTGCTCCAGTGGCCCGCTACGAGACCATACGTACCCTCCTAGCTGTAGCTGTGCAAAAGAAGCTACACGTGCTACACGTCAAATGGACGTCATTGCGGCCTATATGCAAGGGGATCTACAGGAAGAAATAGGATAATAGGGCCAGTTCTAACGCAGGGATTTCAGGGCGGGTGAAGGGCGAGGGGATCTCAGCGGCACGGGGGAATGACGTCACGCAAGATGGAGGAGGGATGACGTCACGCGGATTCTAAGGGTACGTTCCAAAATTCACTGCCAGTGCCGTGAGCGTGACGTCATAAAAGCATGCTATCAACAGCGTTTCATTTTTGTGAGCGTGCTGTAAATGCAAATCCGATGTCTAAAATGGAACGCTACTTTTAGTGCTGGCAGTGAACACAAAAGTAAACTACAGACTAACCTATAAAATGGAGAGAAATGATCAGAAAATAGCTTTAATTGCAACATATATGAATTTAATAGCTGAATCTGATGAATCATCAGATGATGATTCCGATTCGGCAGAAATATTAAACTTATTAGTAAAAAATAACGTGGAACGTGTACCTAAACGTGTACGGTGCCAAAATTATGTCGAAAATGTAGTGTGGCATTATACTGGTAATGCTTTTAAAAGTCATTTTCGGTAAGTTATTTATTAATAAAAATAATTATAATTGCTTGTTATTATTAATTTATGCAAGAAACAATAGATAAAATATTTTTACTATGTTTTTTATTAATTAATAATAATAAGCAATAATTAATAATAAACTATACAATGTTAAATTTAAAATACAATGTTTACAATGCTAAACTATACAATGTTTAATTTAAAAAAATGTTATATTTTAATATATGTTTTTCCATAGCCTTAGTCGACCAACATTTACTTTTTTATTGGAGTTGTTAACTCCGCAACTAATGAAACAGTCTGAAGGATGTGGGAGACATACTATTCCACCAGAGAAAACATTACTCTTGACAATATGGATGATGGCAACTCCCAATTCATATAGGTAAGTTTTATAGAGTTTTATTGAATGACATTAACATTTTATGTATAAAATTTATAATTAATATTAATATTTAGCATTTTTAATTAACTCTATA
>JAPIVC010000557.1:0-45767 GCA_030586385.1 Camponotus fellah
CGGGCGCCTGCTGCGATCAGCTCGTCGCTATGCATATACACACACACATACGAACACATACATTCTCTGTCTGTCTGTTTGTCTCTCCTCTCTCTCTCTCTCTCTCTCTCTCTCTTTCATTCGCTCACCTGTAATGTTTTTTTTATTTACGAGAGAGGGGAAAATGCATTTCATGCATACTCACCGGTCGATCCAGTGAGTTATGTGGGACTCGAGTACCAAGTCAAATTACCAACTCGATACTCCCTACCCACTAAAAACCCCTCTCTTTTTACGAATTTTCTGTGACACACTGTTCCTCTGACTTCCCGAGATCTGTTTTCACATAAAAATAGTTATTACCTTGTTCGATAACTTTTGATGTATTGCTGTAATTACTTAAAAGAGAAATGAATTTTCCGATAGATCGTACGTTCTCAAATTTAACGTAGATATCACGTTGCACAAAACAGAAATCCACACTAACTTATTAACTGAAAGTTTTTCTTCTCCCATGAACTGCATTCTTTATAAACTTTAACGTAATCACATTTATTTATTCACTCGACGAAACGAGAAATTTACTAATGACTCTATCACTAATTACTCTTAATCACTGTCGAATAATAACTGTTGGCGATTAAAAATCACTCGATTAAAAATCACTCGAAAAGAAACACGGGCGGACACGTTACTACACGACGCGACAATACAACGATAATTACTCGGCGACTGCAAGCAGTTTTTTGTCATAGTAGGTTGCGGTAGGCTAAGATACTACTGGCGCTATCGAACGCGATCATGTGTTACATAACAAACATTTAACATATTAATATTATTACTACCGGACATTCTTGTCCAGTGATGCCAGGCGGGTCAGGTTTTTCGCGCATGCGTAGCGAACGCGGCCCCAATGAAGTATCTAATACAGATAAAAAGGTGTGTCGCTGGTCGCCCGAAAAAATGTTCTCTTCGAAAATTATTAATTATTGGGGATGAGGGGTGTACCGCGAAAGCGCAAAGTAGCCGAACATCGGCGCTGATATACGAGCGGCGGAAGCAAGGGTGCAAAGCAGCCGAACGGCGCTGATACGTCCCAATTCTTCCTAGAAAAACATGTAAGATGATTCTGGGAGGGTGGCATTTTATATTGCCAAGTACCGGAGGATTCTTACCCCTCGGGTGACGGGTATACCAGGAAGAGATTAAAAATGTTTAACGTATGTCATTGTGCAATCACACTAGTGTGGTCCTTCGATACATCGAGAAGAATCATGGATCACTGAGTCGTCTCCGAGTTCTGATCGAGAGAAGAAGTATATTACGAAAGTGTCGTTCGTATGAAACGTAGTTGTTTTATATTTGACTGTGAAAAAATTTGGATTTGTGTGTGATTGTAATACACTAGGACCTCTATTTAGTAAACTTCGATATAGTGAAGTCTCCCCACTATGCGATCGATATCGATCGGTGGCGAGCGTGGTAGGAGAAGCATCGGGCGTATACATTCAGGCGCGTAGTGCGCTATTAAATACTATGTGTAGAGTATCTAATCATACTAAAGTTGGGAATAGTGTAAAATTTCAATCTAATTGATTTAATGATTTTAGAGATACATGATTAAATTGAAAGTATAATTTTGAAAAAAGTATTTTTAACTGAAAAATGTCGAAAACAAAATCGGGGAACCCGTCCCTACACGTGGCTGCTGATACGATCCTGCAAGAGACCACATCAGTTGCGCAGAGTCTGCTTGGGTGGAGCGTGTGCAGCCTTCGATTTATGCAAGTGTGATGCGGTGCCGGTCCCACCGCAGTTCACTAAATCGAGGTCCTAGTGTATATGGTATATGAACAGTTAAAAGTATTGAACAAAGATAATATTTAAATTTTTAAGATTAGTTAATTAAAAGACAAATTTTATCAATACATATGTGTGGACTATAGCATATAAAATAATATTACAACAATGGAGCTGCTAACACATATAGAAGAATGGAGGCACATAATAAACCTTTTCCGAGATAGTGCTATGAAAAAAATCGAACACTAAACAGATGTTGATAACACAATATGTGCGCGATCGAGAATTAGGTATACGAGGTATGCGTAAGCAACGTTTCGTCAAACAAGCAGAGGTTACTATATATGAGGATGGTTATACCGAATGGCCCGATCATGTACAACTGAAAATTTTTCGTGAAATTCGGACGATGCATATCCTCTCGATGATGGATATATACGGATATGGATGTTATGATGATGACGATTACTCTTATTCCGGTAAACGTAAAATTATTCGATTCATAGACTCGGAAGATGTTTGGCAATACCAATGTATTAGACACCATGGAGGATACTGCGATCTAATATTTGAATATGATAAGAATGTTTATATATATAAACAAATTGATTACAGTTGGGTAAATAGGTGTATAAATGAAGGTACATACACGCCGTGTATAAATATACGTATCCTAACGGGTATAAACCAAACGTACATAGATTTAATAATCTGGAATGATTTTGATCACAATATTAAATATGATGAGTTTAGAAAATGGAGAGTTGGTAATCATCATAAATTATTATTATATATAACGCGGTATTGTACACAATGTCAATCTCGTAAATGTGAATGTCCACCCGAAATTATATACGAAAAGTACGCATGGGAAAAGAAAGAGCAACAGGAAGAGACTGTACAAGTAACAAATAATTTTTGCTAATATAATTACTTTGAAATATTTAAGTAATTAATTTTGGATGATTTTTGTAGGAGAATGTTTCGGGAAGAGCAGAGATGAGAAATCTAAATGAAGATCAGAATGGAGATCATAATGATGATCAAAATGGCGATCAAAATGAGAATCTAAATAGAAATCATAATGATGATTTTGATGTAAATTTTGATGAGCTATGGGCATACGTGCATATCCTATACGTAATGGATTAAATTTTATATTTTTTCATGTTATTATACTTATTATTTTAAACATAACACACACACACACACACACACACACACACACACACACACATACACACATTTTTAAAATAAATTTATATTTTAATTTAAAAAGAAAAAATATGATTATTTATTTACGAGCTCCCCTTTCCTTGCGCTCCCATTCCTTACGCTAGTTGTAAGAATCGTTGTCTCGTTCGATATTATCGTTCTCTCTCGCACGCGTTCTCCTCGCGTCATAGTTCTCTCTCTCTCGCACGCATTCTCCTCGCGCCATCGTTCTCTCTCTCTCGCACGCGTTATCTTTCAAAGAAATGCAACTGTTTATATTGTTTATAAACCGAACATTCGTACGCAATACTGTTTATCAACAGGGCATGTAATATAATATTGCGATAAAACATTTAACTCGCATTTCTCCGAAATCCCCTCCGTCCCATGTGACGTCATTCCCCCGCGCCACCGTAATCCCCCTCGTGCCTCACCCCCTCTTGAGAGGACCTGGATTAGAACTCTCCTTGTATACCTACTGTGATGTAACTACTTTACTATTATTCTTAAACATTTTATGCTTGCCTTCGAAACGAATAGAAGACATATACTTTAATGGGCCAAATTTACGCATAAGTTGACTATAATGTAGTAAATTATGATGTTTTAGTTTAAGTTTATCTTTAAAAAGCTCCAAGTATAATTTCAAATATTGCGAGACGGTGGATGAAAAAAAATCTATTATTTCATCAGAAACAATATCGAATAAAACAATATTAGTAATTTGACGCATCATAAGATACAGTTTCCATGTACAGGTTCCAGGATTTCCTATAGGGACTAAATCGCCAACAAAAATGACCAAATTATGAACAAGATAATGCATTTTTGAGGCACTAAGAATAATTTTTTTATTTTTTATTGCATCATGTTTTAAAATAGGACATACATTTTTATCATAATTTGAACTGACAGTGCAAATTCTTTCGTTTAATATTTCTATGGTAAAGAACTTATGTTTATCAATGAAATCGCTCAAAACTTTAGCCATATCATAACGGCAAATGCCTTCAAGTATATCGTGCATAGGGTCGACTGATGCGTTGCTTATTACATGATATTCAGGAATATCATTGAATATACATTTCTCTCTTACACCAAAAGAATGTTTAGAAACATGTTCTGAATAATTATCAACTGTCCTCAAAATTTTGGAACTTTCTAGTATCATGTTTTGTATTTGTTTTTTAATAGTTACACATATTCTACAACAATACGACTGATTAAAATTTTTACTAAATTCAAGAATAGTATTTAAACCTAAGTCTTATCACCTACTATATAACATAATTTGAAAAATATCTTTCTCTTTTGATTATTTTTATTTATATTTATTTTTATTAATTCCATGACTTACAAGCTCTCGAATTTCATTCATAACTTTGATAAAAATTTTCTTATTGCCTAATAATTTATGATCCTCATGTTTATGCAATTGAACTAAAAATATGTTTTCCAATTTACTCGCGTATTCTGGTGGCAATGGAATACAGCAGTACACTGCTCCGAGTTTATTTTTACATTTTCGAGAACCCAATGGATTGTTAATTTCAAAATCATCAAAATAAATTATCAAAGGAAGAATATATTCATTTGTTTTGCTTAACGTAAATTTCCAAAATTGACTTTGAAAAATTGATCGTAAATCTTTACTTATTTTATATTTTTCAACAAATAAATCTATTGTCACAAGCACATTAGGAAGTTCCAAAAAACGTTTTAAAACAAGTCCTAAAGGAATAAAACTTAATTTACTGCAATAAACTTTAGTTTGAGAAACTTTTCTGACTTTTCCGAAATTCAAGTATGTCCGAACAACTACATTTTTAGGCATAAAAAGACAATTTATTTGTTCTAAATACTTGAAAGTCTTTAGCTCTGATTTAAAGGATGCAAAACCATTTTTTATTATGTCTAACGAAATGTTCAAATTATTGTTATTTCTACAGCATTGTTGTATACACATTGTTAAATAAGTGTTACTTATAATTTTAATAATTTTAAGTATTGTTTTTCTACTTAAGGTTAAGTCAGCATACATTTTTACTATAGTAGAAAGAGCCGATTTAAAAACAATTGATTGATAAACATCAATATCAAACTTTTTACTTTCAACACTTACAGAATTATTCATTTCAATCATATTGTAAATATTTTCCTGTCCCTCACTAGACTTATTCGAATCAAAATTAGAAATAGTTAAAGTCACATCAGAAAAATTAGAAGCGTTTGTGTTAGAAACAGTATCACTTATGTGCTTTGAAATTATACTTGAAGCTGATTTTGTTTCTGATGTATAATGTTTACTAAGAATATGTCTCCGTAATGAATAAACATTAGTAAATTGATCATTACAATTGTCAAACTTACACGTAATAGCAGTATTTAGCATAAATTTATGTTTCAACTTTATATGATGCATAACAAGATCCATGGTTATAAATTTTTCTTCACAAAAAAACAATTCATTTTAAAAGAAAAAATAAAAATCTAATTTTGCAATGAGAAATAGAAATAAAATGTTAACTGAAATTAAAAAGAAAGATTTATGTAAAAACAAAAGATTAAACATTAATCTAATTCATATGCATCAATAGTATCTATGTTGTAACGATGCACCCCGTGCACCCCCTTAAATGCATCGTTTACCCGGCATGCGATCCGCCGGAAGCTGCCGCCCGGCAGAACATCCGCCGGGCAAAGGCAGGGGCGCCCACTTTTTTTAAACGAACAACGAGCCGTTAAACGACGAGCCGAACACCGCCGAGCGCTGCCGACATGCCCCGAACCGTCGACCGGCAAAAACCTGCGCTCGGCGCGCACCCCGACCCCTCCGAACGGGCCCCGACCGTACCGTTTTCCGATAACCCGTTCGGAAGGGGAGAATACCGCCGCGCGCCGGCGCGGGCAATTAGCCCGGTATAAAACAGGCATGTTCGGCAGACTAATCAACCTTTTTCCAGCTAGCTCACAGCGAGTGAACTAGCTCCGAAAACCTAGACCGCTCCTGAAGAGTAGCCAAAAAGATCCGAGGAAAAAAGGTAGAGCGAACTCTTCCTCCATCGAGTGTTCTCGATCCTCGATCAAGGCTCTTTCCATCTTCTTTCTACAACCGACCGAAAAGAACGAACCCGAGCGCACTCCGGTTCGGTCGAGAGATCTCGACACCACGGTCCACGATCCGACCACCATACGCCGTGCATTTCATCTCGAGGTGGAGAGCAGAGCCACCCCGGACGAGTAGTTCTCGTCGGCACGGCGTTCCTCGAAATTCCATTTCCAACCACGGGAAATACCGCGATACTTCCGAGGAAGATCCGCGTCGCGGACAACAATTATAATTCGCGGAATTACAACCTGGCTTATCACCGCCAGAAAAACCGGGCTAGACCGAGCGCCCAGACACGCGCATAGAAAAACACGACGCGCGCTACGACAGCAGTCATTGACCGCGCGGAAACATAAACACGCGCATATCAAATAAAGATTCACGACGCGCATCGAAATTTTGTACCGAACCGCATCCGTATTGCGAGCGAGCGGATTGCACTCCTTTTCTCACGAATCTCTTGCGCGCCGAATTAGTTCGGTCGAGCGGAAGCATTTCCGGATATTGGACCACGCGTTCACACCGTCCGTGCCACGCGCTGGCAATACCACGAGCGCCGCGTCTCTCGTAATCTCGCGTCACCATAGACGCACTCGGCGTCCATAATACACGCGCCTACACACACACGCACACACATACACTCTGTACACCACACACACACTTACACACAATAAATACATTTTTTCTAACCATACGCACACGCTCTCGTTATTACGATCCCTGATCCCGACTCGTACTATCCGACGGCACTTCATCTGGAAGTCGCCCGTGACATTGGCGCCCGAACAGTAGTAAAACTAGAATACGAATAGAGCGTGCATACATAAGAATGAAAGCGTGGATCTATAGATTAAGTAAAGACCAATTGA
This sequence comes from Camponotus fellah, assembly GCA_030586385.1. Lineage (NCBI taxonomy): Eukaryota > Metazoa > Arthropoda > Insecta > Hymenoptera > Formicidae > Camponotus > Camponotus fellah. Next base: position 6,976 of record JAPIVC010000557.1, read on the forward strand.
TTACGATGGCGAAAGCGCTAAATATAGAAGACGCGGGTACTTTGGAGGAACTTCGCAAACGAATGAGTCGATTCGCGGAGGAACATCCCGAACAGGTCGACGCTTTCGAGGCGTACGCAGGGGAAGTGGGAACCCAGGGGGCGATTCCCCGACTAGCAGCCCCGACACCGGCAAACATAGATTTCCGGACACCCACGGCCACGGAAATGGCGTTTTCCTACGACGGTAAAACGATTAATCAAATTCGCAAATGGGGATGCCATTTTGATGGCCGGGACCCCGCCGCTTTTTTAGAAAGGGTGGGGGAGTTAAGACAGGCGTATGGGTTCACGACAACACAACTCTTACAGGGGCTCCCCGAATTATTAAAAGGAGACACGCTATTGTGGTACAGAAATTACCGGGACTCATGGGAAACGTGGAATGAATTCGAACGCGATTTCCGGAGACAATTTTTACCTCGACGATACGCGGCTACATTGCGTCGAGAAATTATGGGGCGACATCAGCAATCGACGGAAAAGTTTGCACAGTACGTCACGGTAATGATGACACTGATGCGTCGGGCCGGAGGGTACTCGCGAGACGAGCAGCTCGATATCATTTACGAAAATATGAACCCGGCTTATAAACATTACGTGAGGATCGACGACGTACACGGCATAGTAGAATTACAGACCCGGGCCGCGGAATTCGAAGACATACTACAAGAACAGAAACACGCGGCAAAACGCGAAAAAGACACCGCAAAACCGGCAATAGCAGCGGTATATAACAAGAAAGATTGCTGCTGGCGATGCAAGCAAAGGGGGCACACGCGCGCGCAGTGCCAGAGACAAGCAAAGAAATTTTGCTCCCAATGCGGGCGGGACGGAGTCCTAAAAAAGAGACTGCCACCCGAAGGCGGGAAAAGCCCCCGGGGCCGGGGAAAGCGCGGTCGCGAACACAACCCCGAGCCCCGCATAACATTCACGCCGCGACCGCACATAACGATAATTATTCAAGGACAAAAATACCAAGCCTTGCTAGACGGAGGATCGGAGATCTCCCTAGTTAATCACATCACAGCCCAAGAATTGAACAGAAAAGGGTTCAAAACCCAAGGAGAAAGGGGGGCGGTAAGCCTGGCAAACGGATCCACGGGCGAAACGCAGGGATACATGGAACTTCCGGTTCAAGTAAACGAACAGACGATCAGGCACACCTTCTTCATCCTCCCACATATGGAGGACAGAGTAATCATAGGGATCGATCTGCTGTACAGATTACACTTAGGAATTCCACCACCACCGAAATATGTAAAAAAGATGCTACCAAAATGCAATGCAATCGGGGGACTAGCCGTGCAGACTCCAGAGGAAAGGGAGCGATTACAACAATTCCTGGAGAAGGAATTGGAGCAATTTAAGGAAGTCCGCGGACCAACGGACAAAGCAGAACACCTCATCAGATTAAAAGATGAAACGCCCATCAAGCAAAGATACCGACCACGCAATCCAGCTATGCTATTATCGACAAAGAAGTGGACGAAATGATAGAACAAGGCGTGATCGAACCGTCACATAGCCCGTGGAGCTCTCCAATCGTGATAGTAAAAAGAAAGACGGCAAGCACCGGTTCTGCATAGATTTCCGCCGCGTAAATAACGTAACGCACAAAAAAGCATATCCGCTACCACAAATCCCCGCGACACTTGACAAACTGAGAGAAGCGCGTTACCTATCCACGCTCGATTTAAAAAGCGGCTACTGGCAGGTGCCGCTCGCGCCCAAAAAGCCGACCAATAACCGCATTTACGGTTCCTGGAAAAGGGATTATATCAATTCACGGTAATGCCATTCGGACTGCACTCGGCACCGGCCACATTTCAGAGACTACTAGATGCAGTCCTCGGGCCGGACTTAGAACCTCACGTTTTCGTTTATTTAGACGACATTATCGTGATCAGTAAAACATTCCACGAACACCTCGAGCTGCTCGCCGAGACCTTTCGTCGCCTTCGAAATGCACAATTGCGGCTGAACCCGGACAAGTGCAAATTTTGCGTAGATAAATTAAGATATCTGGGACATATTATAGACCGGGAAGGGATTCGGACCGATCCGGAAAAAGTCAGCGCCGTGGCCGATTGGCCGGAACCGCGAACTGTCAAACAGATTCGGCAATTTATCGGGATGGCCTCGTGGTATCGGCGTTTCATTGCGAGTTTCCCCGAGATAGCGGCACCGCTTACCCGATTAAAAAAAAAAACGCGCGGGGGAAACGAACAAGCAGAAGCATTCCGCACATTAAAAGCGAAGTTGGTTTCCGCCCCAGTGTTGGCCTGTCCAGATTTTTCGAAACGTTTTGTACTGCAGACCGACGCAAGCACCTCCGGCTTGGGTGCGGTTCTGACCCAACAACACGAAAACGGCGAAAGAGTGATAGCGTACGCGAGTCGAACGTTAAACGCTGCGGAACGTAACTACTCGGCAACCGAACTCGAATGCCTAGCGATCGTCTGGGGAATCCGGCGGATGAAAAGTTACTTAGAGGGCTACGCTTTCACGGTCATAACTGACCATCAGGCCTTAAAGTGGCTACAAAAACTAGAATCTCCGTCCGGACGACTCGGACGCTGGGTATTCGAGTTGCAACAATATGAGTTCGACATAAAGTACCGGCGAGGGGTACAGAACCGCGTGGCAGACGCGCTGTCGCGACATCCCGAAATCGGTGCCGTGAAACGACGACGCTGCCGATGGTACGATCGAACCTTAGAGCAAGTACGCCAGGATCCAGAAAACAGACCGGAATACAGGATAAAGGAGGGGAAGCTATACAGACACATCCTGCACACGCTAAACTTCAAAGAGGAAAATAGCGACGCTCAATGGAAACTGTGCATTCCGACCCCAGTTCGTCAGAAGGTACTTCAAAAGTACCACGACGCGCCAACAGCCGGACATCTCGGCATCGCAAAGACAATAGCAAGGATTGCCGAGGGACATTATTGGCCAGGAATGTTCCGAGATATAGCAAAATATGTTCGGAACTGCGAGAATTGCCAGAGCCACAAGGCGTCACAAGAAAAACCACCGGGGAAATTACACGCCACGGAGATTAGAAGACCCTGGCAACAAGTATGCATTGACCTAATCGGCCCAATGCCCAGGTCTAAAAAGGGACACACATGGCTGCTAGTCATGCAGGACCGTTTTTCAAAATGGACCGAGCTAGTACCGCTACGCCGAGCCACGGCTGACGCCGTCACACAGGCTGTGACAAACAACATAATCCTGCGACATGAAAAACCAGAAAGTATCTTGTCAGATAATGGCACACAGTTACGATCTCGGCAACTGGAAAAAGACTGGAGGAATGCAATATCAAGCACGTAACCACACCGGCATACGCACCGCATTGCAACCCAGTGGAGAGGACTAACCGCTCAGTAAAAACAATGATAAGCCAATACGTCGGCAAAGACCAAAGGACCTGGATGATGAAAGTGAACGCACTCCAATTCGCGTATAACACGGCCGTACACGACGCAACGGGATACACACCAGCATTTCTGAATTGCGGCCGCGAATTGATCTCGCCTATGGACGATGACCCGCCGAACAGTCAACCGTCGGCTCCGGAATCAATTAAGAGACAGTTGGAAGAAGCCAACGAGCTCGTCAAGATCAACCTCGCCAGAGCTTTCGAAAGGCAAAAACATTTCTATGATCTAAGAAGAAGAGCCTGGAAACCACATGTTGGCGAATGGGTGTGGAGAAGAGATCACCAATTATCCAAAAAAGCGGCAAATTTCAATGCGAAACTCGCGCCGAAATACAGCGGGCCCTACGAAGTGCGTCGGGTAATATCGCCTGTAATCGTAGATCTCCGTAGCAGGCGAGGGGGAAGTGGCTCCGGCACGTTCACATACAAGATTTAAAATCAGCAACAACCGATACCGGGCACAAGGACAACAACAATAACAACAACGACGATGACAATAGCGAGGACGAAAGCGAGTGACTTGATCCCCGCAAGTCACTTCGAATCGAGATGTCGAGTAACGAAGACATCCTACGAGCGATCGAGGAATACCTCGGCGAACCTTCCGCCACCGAAGCGCAACCCGCGCCTCCGGCTCCGCCACCTGAGCCGCAGCAGCCGCCGCAGCCGCGGCCGCCACGGGTCGGAACGATCGTCCAGCGTTCCGACCAACAGAACGCCAGGAAGCGGGAAATGCTCCTGGCACAGCCACCGCCACCACCAGCCAGGCGTCCGACGAGGCCGTATGAGAGGCCACCACTGCCACTGCAGAAGACCGCAGCCGAGGCCCCGAAGGAGGAGATCCTGCGGCCAATGGGTCCCCCCACAGCGCCACCGATCAAGGTGGAGATAGAACCGGGCCTCATCGTAGAGGTACCGCATTTCGCGGTACATGTGAGTCGGCGATATAAGCCGCGGACACCCCAAGGACAATGGATCTTGCGTTTTTCCGGGGACGGAAAGCTTCGCTATAAGCGAAAAATAAACTAGAGCCGTCCACTCCTGAAGGTCCATACGTCCGACCGACCACCAGTCCGACCGCTCCGAACACCGAGCTAAGAAAGTGCCTCAAATTCAGGCACAGCATTAAGGGGGGTGATGTAACGATGCACCCCGTGCCCCCCTTAAATGCATCGTTTACCCGGCATGCGATCCGCCGGAAGCTGCCGCCCGGCAGCAACATCCGCCGGGCAAAGGCAGGGGCGCGGGGCGCCCACTTTTTTTAAACGAACAACGAGCCGTTAAACGACGAGCCGAACACCGCCGAGCGCTGCCGACATGCCCCGAACCGTCGACCGGCGAAAACCTGCGCTCGGCGCGCACCCCGATCCCCCTCCCAACGGGCCCCGACCGTACCGTTTTCCGATAACCCGTTCGGAAGGGGGGAATACCGCCGCGCGCCGGCGCGGGCAATTAGCCCGGTATAAAACAGGCATGTTCGGCAGACTAATCAACCTTTTTCCAGCTAGCTCACAGCGAGTGAACTAGCTCCGAAAACCTAGACCGCTCCTGAAGAGTAGCCAAAAAGATCCGAGGAAAAGAGGTAGAGCGAACTCTTCCTCCATCGAGTGTTCTCGATCCTCGATCAAGGCTCTTTCCATCTTCTTTCTATAACCGACCGGAAAAGAACGAACCCGAGCGCACTCCGGTTCGGTCGAGAGATCTCGACACCACGGTCCACGATCCGACCACCATACGCCGTGCATTTCATCTCGAGGTGGAGAGCAGAGCCACCCCGGACGAGTAGTTCTCGTCGGCACGGCGTTCCTCGAAATTCCATTTCCAACCACGGGAAATACCGCGATACTTCCGAGGAAGACCGCGTCGCGGACAACAATTATAATTCGCGGAATTACAACCTGGCTTATCACCGCCAGAAAAACCGGGCTAGACCGAGCGCCCAGACACGCGCATAGAAAAACACGACGCGCGCTACGACAGCAGTCATTGACCGCGCGGAAACATAAACACGCGCATATCAAATAAAGATCCACGACGCGCATCGAAATTTTGTACCGAACCGCATCCGTATTGCGAGCGAGCGGATTGCCCCTTTTTTCTCACGAATCTCTTGCGCGCCGAATTAGTTCGGTCGAGCGGAAGCATTTTCCGGATATTGGACCACGCGTTCACACCGTCCGTGCCACGCGCTGGCAATACCACGAGCGCCGCGTCTCTCGTAATCTCGCGTCACCATAGACGCACTCGGCGTCCATAATACACGCGCCTACACACACACGCACACACATACACTCTGTACACCACACACACACTTACACACAATAAATACATTTTTTCTAACCATACGCACACGCTCTCGTTATTACGATCCCTGATCCCGACTCGTACTATCCGACGGCACTTCATCTGGAAGTCGCCCGTGACAATGTTCTTTTGATTGGACTTAAGAATTTTGCTTAATACGTTTTGTATATGAGGTATTTCTGCATCATATATAGTATCAAACATATAAATATCTTTTTGAATTAGTAACCACAAATGCTCGCAAGTTGATGGGTATTGTACATTAAAAACTTGAAATGCTTTAAAGCAGACATCAATAGCTTCTAAAGCACTATTTGTTTTATATAAAATGTCATCGACACAAACATACAGGGCTTTCGAAAAAGTAACGGCCCCCCTATCTCAGAATCTATGTATCATAGGGCAAAATGACCCCAACAAAAATTTTATGGTTCATAAAGTTCTGTTTCTTTGTGACCTCAAATTTGACCTTGATCTTGACCTTGAAGGTTTTTTGAAGGTTAATTTGCGTTTTTTAAACGGGAATTGCTATTTTTGACCCCGGATTTGGAAAGAGCGGGAAATTTTACGTTCAGATATGTAATCTTGTGATGGTAAAAATGACATCCAAATCCTACTTTTATCCTACTTTTAGCGCTATCCAGGAACAACGACGTGGACGTAGTAGAATTCTGTTCCTTTTGGGGTGTTTGGTTAACGTGAGTCCCCCCCTCGCCTCTCACGAATCGGGGTGCTTGATTAACGTGAGTCCCCTCGCCTCTCACGAATCGGGGTGCTTGGTTAACGTGAGTCCCCTCGCCTCTCACGATTTGGGGTGCTTCTCGCGACTCATTATTTAGATTGATTGAAACATCTTACAACAAATGTTCGAATTGTTGCCCTTGAACTGCTTGGCAATGTGCTAATCTATGAATAAAACCCTGAAACCGAATTCCTGTAAGTTTCCTCTGGTCTATTTCACGGATTATCCTATTGCGCAAATCATCTAAATCTTTAGGCTTCGTAGTGTAGACTTTCCCCTTTTAAGTACCCCCAAAAGAAATAATCTAGAGGATTCAGGTCTGGAGATCTAGCTGGCCATTCAATGGCCCCCCTACGCCCGATCCATCTGTCAGGAAATGTTTCGTCCAAATATCGACGAACGTTAACTCCATAATGTGGAGGAGCCCCATCCTGTTGAAAGTAAATGTCATCAAAATTACCATCTGCTAAATTCCGTATGGCTGGTATAATTTGTTCTCGAAGCATGTTTTCATACATCTGAGCTGTTAAATTGCCCTCGATGAAAAATGGCCCAACTGGTCTACCGTTGAAAATACCAGCTCACACATTAACTTTTTGCGGATGTTGGGTGTGAGCTTCTCTCATCCAATGAGGATTATCATCACTCCAATATCTGCTATTTTGTCTATTTACTTGTCCATTTAACTGAAATGTGGCCTCCTCGGAGAAGATAATGTTGTTGAGGAGTAAAGGATCATCGTTAATCATCTGCATCATAATTTCACAAAACTCCACTCGTCTGTCAAAGTCATCTTCAGATAGTTCCTGAACCAAACGGATTTTATATGGATGCCATTTGTTGAGCCTTAGAATTTTATGTACAGATCCAACCCCAATTTCATGCTCTTGTCAAACGCGAGGAATAATGAGGATCTTCGATGAATGACTGAAGAAACTTAACATTTTTTTCATCATTCGTTGCTGACTTAGATCTACCAGGTTTTTCACGATCTTTAATACTACCAGTTTCCTGAAAACGTTGAATTGTACGTACAACAGTACTTTTGGAGATAGGATTTTCCTCTACTCTGAAAGTTTCATTAAATAGTCGCAATACCTGCTTATACCCTCTTTGCAGATTACTCCTCGCATCATTAACAGAGATATTCGTTCTTGTTCAGTGAGGTGTGCCATGTTTGAGTTAATTACCTATTTGAACTCAGAAAATGAACGTATAAGTGAACAGAGAAGTTATGCTCAGTTTCAATAGTTAACTAAATAACAACAATTGCGACAATTCAATCAATCATTAAAAAACCCTCGAGATATCATGTAAGATATGGATAAATACCTAGTACATTACGATACAAGTGGAGGAATTAGAAATCGCCCAAATCTCGGAAGTTGGACGCACGAGTCAAAGACGAGTAGGTAATTAACTCAAACATGGCACACAGGCCATAAAGGACAACAGGCTTGACCTTGATAGGTATTGCGACAATTTAATGAAACTTTCAGAGTAGAGGAAAATCCTATCTCCAAAAGTACTGTTGTACGTACAATTCAACGTTTTCAGGAAACTGGTAGTGTTAAAGATCGTGAAAAACCTGGTAGATCTAAGTCAGCAACGAATGAAAAAAAATGTTAAGTGTCTTACAGTCATTCATCGAAGATCCTCATTATTCCATACGTGAGGGGAGAGGGGACTCACATTAACCAAACACCCCAAAGGGAACAGAATTCTACTACGTCCACGTCGTTGTTCCTGGATAGCGCTAAAAGTAAGATAAAAGTAGGATTTGGATGTCATTTTTACCATCACAAGATTACATATCTAAACGTAAAATTTCCCGCTCTTTCCAAATCCGGGGTCAAAAATAGCAATTCCCATTTAAAAAACGCAAATTAACCTTCAAAAAACCTTCAAGGTCAAGATCAAGGTCAAATTTGAGGTCACAAAAAAACAGAACTTTATGAACCATAAAACTTTTGTTCGGGTCATTTTGCCCTATGATACATAGATTCTGAGATAGGGGGGGTCCGTTACTTTTCGAAAGCCCTGTATATTTCATGCAAATCCTCTCCATCGATATTAATGATATACGGCTGAAGCGTAGTTTTCAATATTTGGGCATGCTGTTTTGCTTCATATCTTATTGCAGTAACATATCCAGCAATCTGAAAAGAAACAATAGTTGAAACAATGTACCAGATATTTTTTACCAATTTTGTATACGCTTTGTTGTGAACATTTTAAAAACGCTATAATAACCTTTTTTTTAATTTCATTTTCTTTCTCTTCATGCATGCAACGTCAGTACATTGCCAATTAAACATCGCCAACTAAAAATATATTCTTATATGATTGAATGTTATCTTATTGTCTTTTGTAATTTTTTTTCTATCTTATTAGATATGTAGCATTTATTAATTCCGGCGTTTAAAGTAAAAAAAATAAATATAATAAATATGGATAAATACAAAATGTGCAAAATTAACTTGCTAGAAAATTACAAATATTAAGAAATTTCAAAATTAAATATAATGAAAAAAGTCCACAGCCAATTATAATTTAAACAAAAATAGAAATATAATAGAATAGAATATAAAAGTTCAATTTTCTTAAATACATACTATCACAATCCTTATCATGCATTTTTCGGCAGCATAAAGAGAAGCTCTTTTACAAACTCCATTTATTTTTTCATTGTTTTCGGGGGTATTAGATGAGGTAAAAGTTTAAACATTGTCAATATATTTTTTATCTAAAACATGTAACAGATTTTGTCGTTTAATATAATATTCATAGTAATGTTTAAATTCATAGTAACGTATAATTCATAATAATACATGTATAATGTTCATAATAATGTGTAGATAATGATAAAAAAATAAGTACCATTATTTAAATCTTTTTTTTTCAGTTTATCGAGCATTTGACATCCATCTTTAGGATTAATTGCAAAATTTTGAAGAATGATATTAAAAAAAATGTGTAAAATTTGATTCGCTTAAAGCAACATTTGAAACAGACATTTTTTTGAAATCTTGGATTATAAGGTTATAACCTTGTGGATATTTGTAATGTGTCCATTTTGAGAAAATATTAGACAAATCTTTATCTTGATTATTGTATAAATCTTTTTTTCTTAAATCATATATTGCAGACCAGTGTAATAACTTCCAGTGTAAGAACTTCTGTCCAAGGAGCTTCATTAGCTTCTAACCATTTCATACTTGTTAAAACCTTTTCATCAAACTTTTCATCAACGTTTTCTATAAAAAATTATAAATTTTGCAATAACTAAATTTCAACATTATATATACTACAAAATAAATATAATGCTACCTTTCGGAACATAGTTCCCAATCTCTTCACTTGTTTTTGAAATTTTAGCATAAAATTTTTTATTCCTGCTTCTTTTATTTCTCCACATAGATACCAATTTACCTTTAGACACTTTAGATTTGTTATCTGCCGCATAATTTTTTTTTATTGGAGAAATATAATAAGTTTTTACAACTTCAGTTGGAAAAATTTCACAAATTTTTTCAGCAACATATTTGGCTAAATCATTTGAAAATCTGTGAAAGTATGTATTATGATTATTATATTCAATATCATATAAATAAATAATTAAATTCAATATTAATTAAATAAATAAAATGAATTGTAACCTACTCTGAAAATCTTTCATCAATGTACGTAAGTATTATATCGCAAATTTTATTTCTTTGAGCTTCAGTGAAATTTTTTCTTCTTTCATAAGCTGTAATAATTCTTAAACCTAATTTTTGTTTAGAGAGAATTTCCTTTATTGGTAAAAAAGTTACTTTAATAAAATCTGATTTTCCTATAAAACAATTTCTCTCTTCAATTCATTTTCTTTTTCAATATTTGAAGTAGTAGTAATTAAATCTGTATCAATGTTTTCATAATCTAATTTCTGGAAGTTTAAATGGTAGAATAGTATATATACATATATATATATAAACAAAACTAAATAAATGAATAATAGAACTAAATAATAAATAAATTATTAATAAATAATATAATATTAATTAATATTAATAAATAATTATATTAATTATAAATTATTAACTAAATAATAAATAAATTCATTTAGAAATTTTTCATTTGAGAAGCATAAAATTTATTTTACCTTTTTTTTCAATATAAGCTGTGCATCTTTTTCTTTATTTTCATAATTTGTTAATGATCTATTAAAATTACGTTGCAATATTCAATAAAAATGGCTCTATCACCTATTGTTTTTATCAATTCATTGATCATAGATATTGTTAAATTTTTTAATGCTTTCATATTAATTCGTTCTTCTATAAAACATAAAATTTTACATTTGTATAAAAAGAAGTTTATCTTATTATTAGCATAAATTCATGAATTGAATAACCAATGATTACTTACTTGCGAATGTATCAATCAGATTTTCCAAATCCAAATCAAGTAATATTTTCTTAACTTCGTCATCAGCCATATCTATTATTTTTTTACAAATAGAAAGCACTTGAGTCTATTAGAAAAACACACGTGTTAGATCTCTAGTAGAAAAAATACACACAATACGTATTTTATGCAATTAATCTAATCCAAGAAAAGCAACAATGCCGATAAAAAATGTGTATCTTATTTATGTCTACTTACCTTGCTCACAAAAATCTCGGTTTTTGACTCGCGGCATTCGTACCAACTTATTTCTCACAATTAATAGTTTTGCCTCGATGACTGTTTGTCTCGATGGTTCGCGCTTTCAATTTCTGTCGACTTATGCCGAATGTATATAGCCTCCGTATTATTTGTACGTTTGGCAAAAGAAAAAACATACGTCAAAATATGTCGGCATGCGTTCGCTCACTTATCCGTGCCCGATTGTACTGATCGTTCACTTGTCCTCAGTTGTGGCTTGTAGCTTGCGATGTTGTTTTGTCTAACATATTAACTCACTCGCGCACGTTGGTTTTCTCAACCCGCGTAATCAAAGATACATTTCGACTGACATCGAAATCAGTGTATCAAAAAATTATTTTAAAAAAATACTTAAAATTAGATAAAATTTAAAATTCAAATGATATTTATTAAAATTCTTACAAATATTTATTAATTTCAAATTAATATTTTTAGTATGTGAGCCAACTAATCTTTACAAAATAGATATTATTATTTAATAAATTATAAAATTGATTGGAAAAAATAAATATTCAAAAATATTTTACTCAATTTTATAATATCAGAAAATTAATTTTAAAAAATGAATCTTTAATTTGAATAAACAATGTCAAAATAATTTAATATTTTTAAATATTTCTTACTTTGAATAAAATAACCTGTATGAAATAGCATATTATTATTAAGTACATTAAAAAATTAATTTAAAAAAATATTTATTTAAAACTATTTCCTTAATTTAATTATATGAGATTTTTCAATTTTAAATAATAAATTAATCAATTTGAGTAAAGATTATCTTATTAAAAATTATTTGTTATTTGTTTTATAATTATTTCACATTGAATAAAGTCTTTTGTTAATTTGTCTACATATATATTTAAAATAAATTATTATTTATTACAATCTGATATTTAATCTCTTAATGTGACTATATCATATTTGAATTAATATATTTATTAAGATTGAATAAATTTTATTTAAGAATTATGTTATAAGAATCAATTAATCTTGTCGAATATTATCCTCGCAGTTAACTATATATTAATATTAAAGTTTAAGATCAAGTCTCGTTCTTTAATCTTTAGTATTTAATAAGACAGGCATCAAAGACAACAAAAGAGAAATACTTTCGCAAAAGATTAACGTATTAAAATGTATTAAATGAATTTTCCTACAACAGAATGCAGTGTCATCTACAGAAAAGGAAATAATAAGAAGACACTTGAAAAATAATAAGAGAGAAGCATTCCCAAACGAATTAAAAACTTTTGCAGCAACCTTGCAATTTTATTCCTACGAGTATGTTCGTAGAACATTTTTAAATATTTTGCCGCATCCGCAGACAATAAGAAAATGGTATTCCTCTGTGGAAGGAAAACCTGGTATTACAATGGAAGTCTTAAGAACAATAGAAGCAAAAATTAATGAAGCAATATCAGAAGGAAAGCAATTAATTTTAGCCTTACTATCGATGACATGTCCATATGAGAATTTATAGAAATTGAAAATGATAAATATTATGGATACGTCGATTTAGGAATAAATTCTGAATGTAATGATAGTCTCCCAGAAGCAAGATATGCATGCGTGTTCCTTCTTGTATATTAATAGTAATTGGAAAATATCAATTGCATACTATTTAATACAATCTTTAAGTGACGCTGAAAGAGCAAATCTTATCAAATTAGTATTAGCATCCTTACATGAAGTAGGTGCTACTGTTATTAATATTACTATGGTTGCGCAGCAAATATTTCAACAATGCAATGCTTAGGTGCAAATATATCTCCAACAAATCTGCAACCATACTTTACACATCCACAAACTAAAGAAATAGTTTATACTATGATGGATGCATGCCACATGATTAAGTTAATTAGAAATTCATTTGCAAGTAGTATAAACCTTTACGATGTTAATAGAGATAAAATAGAGTGGAAATATATTACCTATTTAATACAACTTCAAGAACAGGAACAACTTCATGCTGCTACAAAAGTAAGGAAACGTCATTTAAATTGGCAGCAGGAAAAAATGAAAGTAAAGCTAGCTGTTGAAACTTTAAGTATTAGTGTTGCGAATGCTATAGATTTTTGTGCAATAGATTTAAACTTGGAACAGTTTCGCCATTCGGCAGCAACGTCATTATTCATCCGAAATATGAATAACATATTTGATTTACTCAATAGTAGAAATCTGTTGTGTAACAATACAAGTAAAGCACCAATATCATTATCCAATATTGATTAAAAAAGATATAGAACAATATATAGAATATCTACAAAATATTTATATAGATGAAAAAAAAATTATACAAAATTATAATATATATATATATATATACAAAAAAGAAAATTGGATTTTTAGGCATGTTAGTTTGTTTGTTATGCGTAAAAGATTTAGCGGATGCATTGATTACTACAGAAAAAATGAAATTCTTACTAACATACAAAATGTCTCAAGACCATTTGGAAATGTTCTTTGCGGCTGTGCGAGGTAAAGATGGATATAACAATAATCCATCTGCAAAGCAATTTAAGTATGCATACAAACGACTTTTACTCCATATTAAACTAACTATATTACCGCATGGCAATACTAATCCACAAGATAATACAGATATCTTAAACATTATAAATCCCAATACAGGTATCGATAACATTATTTATGAATGTCTTGAACAACAGGAAGAAAATGAAAACGACGTATCTAATGAGCCATTTATAACAAATAGCTGGTGCACTTCTAATTATATTCAAGATGTTGTAGCATATATTTCTGGTTTTATAGCTCGAAAAGTAATGAAAAAAGTTAAATGTCCTATTTGTAAAAATTTATTAGTAGGAACAGATAATATGTCAGCATTGCAAGCAAGAAAATGTAGAGGAGGATTAATAAATGCATCATATGATGTTATTAAGTTATGTTACATTGCAGAGAGAGTGATAAGAGAAAATGTTAATATCATTAATAAACAACATCCTATTGAACGATTAATTCTAATCTTTGCAATGCAACATGTTACATCACATATTTTTGATAACGTTTTACATATGTTTGAACAAGCGCCACTGCAGGACCATAGGACTATTTTAATTAAGTTAATATTCTACACATATATACAACTACGATTACGACATATTTGTAGCGAGAAACAACAAAAAATACAACGAATTCGAAATTGAGCAAACTTATAACTTTTAAAAATCAATAAATAATTTGTTCACATTTAAATATTCTACTATTGTGTTGAATTCTTTATGATACTTATACTCCCCGTACATATATAGTTTATATCTTTTATTTTTTATTACTTTTGCATAAAACTTTCTGTATTCCATTTCATATTTCTATTTACTGTTTAATAATTATCTACTTTATTTTAACGCTTAGTTCATAATTTTTCTACATACTAGTATTATTTTACACACACATGTAGAAATTAAAATAACAAAATCACTTTAGTCTTTTGGAAACTAAACAGCTTCTGCCTCAAACATTGTTGAAACAATTTTTTTATTATTAAGAATGTGCAATTAAGATGTGTATTAAAATGTGAATTAAAATTAATTACTCTTTTATAGCTTTCTTTTTATACAAATTATTTTTATATTTATTATACAATTTTTATATGATTAAGAGATACAAAAAAGGTTAAAAAGGTTTTTAATTGTTACAAAGATTCTTTGATAAGCAAATTTAAGAAAATGTTATATATAATGTGTTACAATATTAATTAGCAGGATATATAATACGATATCATTTATTTAAAAAATAATGAACTAAATAAATATAACAATATTTGTATTATGATCATGTGTATACGTGCGTAAAATAGTATTAATATCAATAATGTAACATAACAACATAAATGAAAATTTCGATTCCATTTTTATTTCTATACCACCTTATATATAGCTCTTGACAGCTTTCGGACGGCCATTTGCTTCTTGTATGATAGAAAGAGAAAGCATAGATGCCGTTCAACGTTCTCACTCTATCTTAAACTGCCAATTTCCGGCTTCACCCCTCTCTGAGAATGCTTGGTCTAGTTATATACGTCATTGGTCATGCGCACATGTTCATACGCGCACGCAATCATCTGATCTAGTGCGCGGACAATTACTGGGTGCATTCAGAAGCATAACTGCTCACTGAGCGCTCACAGGTAGCCGCTCAGCGCCGCTCACTGAGCGCTTTTTGATTTACGGCTCCAAAGTGAGCGCTTTTTGATTTACTGGTCATATGGTTCCAAGACTCCAAGCTCCAAATACAGTGACGTGTATAAATAGTATAGATATTAAAAGAGAATATTATATTTTTATAATTGTTTTCAATATTATAATTTATAATAATGGAAAGATATATAAGTATGATGATATTAGAAAATGAAAGTGAAGATGATAATATTATGCAAATTATTATGCATTGTGAAAACGATTTGTATGAAGAAGATGATCTTATTAAATCACAGAACTTTACATATTCGAAATGAAAATTATTTTGAAGTAACCGTTCCGCTATATTCCTTATGTGATTTCCACGCACATTTTCGAATGAGACGAATGACAATGGACGTAAGTATAATAATATAGCACAAATCGATATTTTCATTAAAATATAACAACAAAAAATAATTGATTTTCTTAATTTAAATATGTAAATTTTTTTAAGTAGTTATATTAGTAATTATAAATTTTATTTTCTTTTAATTATAAGTTTTATTTTTTTAATTTAAATTTAAAATTATAAATTTATATGGTTATGCATGATAATTATTGTTATAATTATAAATACGTATAATACATATATTATACATCAATGCTTACAATATACAAGTCACATAAATAAATTTTATTTTAAAATATTGATTAAATTATAGTTTGTAGGAACTTGTACAGATTATTGGACAACATATGGAAAGAAGAGAATACTATGTAATTTCTTTAGAAAAGCAAGTAGTATTGATTGTATGGATTTTAGCCAAAGCAGAATCATTTTTAGCAGTTGGAGATAGATTCGGCATGGCTGTTAGTTCAGCATACTATTGTTTTAAAACAATAATAAAGAAATTCAGAATCACGGTAACATATATACAGCTATACATATGCATACAGATTATATCTAATGTATATGCAACACATACATAAACAAATAAAGTATAAGCAACTATCTTTCTTTTCTAAATTTTCTATGTTTAGAAGCATTCCAATGATTTTTATCGTCTTATTACATTTATGCGGATTTTTACTCAATGATTTATATTCTTTTTGCTTTTTTTTATATATATATTTGTCTATACATCTGTATATATTATGGTATGTTCTGTAAGTGCATCATATATAATCTGCATGTATATCAATAAATATTTAGGTATTATATATCTTATATTTTAGTCAGATTACATCTTTTTCTAAAACATGTAGGCATTTTATGAAACATGGTCACGTTTTCAAATCATGAAAAAATGAAATAATAATTGGGATCGTTTTAGATTCTGACTGACTCATTTCAGTTTTTTTTTATAAACTATCTTTGGAGAATGACCACTTGTTTATAGAAAATTATGTATTTGTAAATGAAAATTTTTAATCTTGTATTAACATATTCATACAACAATAACAAAGTTTTAGAAAAAGTAATAAATAAAATGTTCAAAAATCATGAATATCTGAATAAAATTTTTCAAGCTGTGTTGAATTTTACTTAGATAATTATAATTTCTATGAATATTAATAAAATATATTGTTATTAACTACATTTTGTGGAATCTCATCCATCTTTGTAAAGTATTTTTTAAATACCTAACTCTTTTAATAATTCTTATATGATATAAAAATAATTATTAATTAATTAATTATTAATAAATTCAACGTAAACATTGAAACGTCAGTCAAAGCATTTATTGTTCATATAAAGACGCAAATAAACCGTCCAGAATCTAAAATGATGTACAAATCGTTATATTTGACAATGTTACGGGTTGTTTGTTAGCATTTTACAAAAAGACTACAACTTGTAACCAAATGTATAGTAAAATATTTCATTTCAGAATGTGATTGCATTTTATAAAATATCTAAATCTTTTAGAAAAATGAATTTTGTAATCTGACTCCATGTGTGTGTGTGTGTGTGTGTGTGTGTGTGTGTGTGTGTGTGTGTGTGTAAGAATGTAAAAAAATCTAGAAAAAAATCTTTGAAAAAAAACAATGCAGTCTTTTGCTTATCTATATTCTTAACTAAAAATTGAGATTATGTCTATATATAATAGTATATAATAAGTAGTATATAATAGTATATAATAGTAATTAGTATAATAGTAGTTAGTACCATTTGATACCAGATGCAGTTTGCATGTACGCATTGCTTAAAAAATAATCCCAGAGGCGATTTATTCGTGAGCTGGTTGTAATATTTCATATCGATGCGGTTTGCATGTACGCATTGCTTAAAAAATAATCCCAGAGGCGATTTATTCGTGAGCTGGTTGTAATATTTCATCGATGCGGTTTGCATGTACGCATTGCTTAAAAAGTAATCCCAGAGGCGATTTATTCGTGAGCTGGTTGTAATATTTCATATCGATGCGGTTTGCATGTACGCATTGCTTAAAAAATAATCCCAGAGGCGATTTATTCGTGGGCTGGTTGTATAATACATATTATAATAAATACATATTAGATGCGGTTTTCATGTTCTAAAAACATATTTATATTTTCAAATTATGTATTATATCACACAATAATTTTAGTAACAAACTATTGTGTATTTAATAATATTAATTTAATTTTTACTAATAAATAAACAAAAGACTGCACTTTTACAGAGATTTTTTCTAGATATATAAATAAGTAATAAAATATACATATAATTATCACACAATACCTAATTTTTTTAATATTTTACAAAATACTAATCTTTATTTTTCTTTACAAGCGATTAAAACGCATGGAGCTTCAAAACATTAATGACTCCGGAAACATTAATAATATTAACGATGAATCTATTGATTTCAAAAAATCGATAGAATTATTTCCCGATATGATAGATTCAAAAGTTAATATTCAAAACACTGACACTGCTGTGTCAAGAGTCAAATATAGGTATGTATAATGTAGAACAAGATACTGAACTTTGTAAAAATAATATAGATTCAAATGATTCCAAAAGCATGGATATTAGCGATGAATCTATCGAGTTTAAAGAATCGGTAGAATCATTTTCCGATACGATGGATTCTAAAGCTAATAGTCAAATAATACACTGCCAGGAGTCAAATACAGATATGTACAATGTAGAACAAAATGTCGAATTTTTGCGAAGATAACAAAGATTTTGTTATCGAAAATATCTCTCTGAATCGTATCCAAGAAAAAATTCCTGAAGGCCGCCGCATTGTCAATATTTCTTTTCTATGGAATGAAATTCATAGAACGTTCGATAATCATGCACAAGGAATAGAGTCAATTTAAAGATTGGAAACTCGTAAATTCTTGTCGCTATGGGTTGAAGACGCAGTTGTCTTTCAAATGCCAAATGTGCCATTACGAAGCCAAGATCTGGTCAGAACCCACAGAATCGGAAATATTGGATGTTAATACCGCTGCTGTAGCAGGAACTATTACGACTGGAATTGGTTTTGCTCAGCTGAAAGAGCTGTGTGCATCCATGAATATTCCATGTATGTCCGATAAAAGTTATATGAAATATCGAGAAAGATAATCAATGATTTAGAGAAAAAAGCCATGGAAAATATGAAAATGGTTGGCGAAGCTGAAAAGCAACTCGCTCTTGAAAGAAAAAAAATTATAAACGGTATTCCGTACATAACCGTTGTAGTAGATGGTAGTTGGATCAAGAGATCATACGGCAACACTTACGATTTACTTTCCGGTTGGTGCTATAATTGGTCACCGCAAAAAAGATACTCTTCGTTGGTGTCCGCAACAAATTTTGTTCCCTCTGTGATTTTGCGGAACGAAACGGAATCGAACCAAGAGATCACAAATGTTACAAAAATTTCGATCGTAATGCAAGCTCTACAAGCATGGAGAGTGACGCCATTGCAGAGGGCTTCAAAAGTAGCCTGGAAATACATGGAATAATTTATAGAACGGTTATTGCTGATGGTGATAGTAGCGTTTATCAGGCCATCCTTGATAGCAAACCATATTGCGAACAAAAGGTAACCGTTAAAAAAATAGAATGCACGAATCATTTGCTTCGCAATCTGTGCAAAAAGTTGAGAGCTGTAGCAATGACAACTCAACAAAAAATGCATAGAAAGTATGGTTTCGTCCAGTTACGAAATGTTGTAAAAAACAGCATATTAAAAATATGAAAAGAGATAATAAAAGCAATTAATTTGCGAAAAGAAGAAATACAACATGACCATAAGAAGGCTATGGAAATACAAAAAGATATATTAAATATTTCTAGCCATATATTTGGTGAACATAAACGATGTAAGGAACGCGGTATAAGTGACTATGATGAAACGAAGAATTATGTACCGTTTCTCAAACAGCACGGTCTTTATCATAAAGTAAAGGATACTATCGTTTATTTGAGCGGATATTCCGACAGCTTATTGCGAAAATTCACCAACAATCCAACAGAATCATTTAATTCGATAATTTGCAAAGAAATTGCTGGAAAGCGTATTAATTTTGCTAACAGAGGTTCCTATAATGCTACAGTTGCGGTAGGAATTGTGCAACATAATACCCAACAAGTTCTCACAGAAGTACTTAAAAATATGGGTAAAAATGTTCCTCCCATTGTCGAGACTCTGGAAAAGCGACGACAAATAAAAGTTGCAAAAATCAGAGAATCTCGAGAAATAAATGGAAGATCAAAAAAATTTTAAAGAGAACAAGGAACAGATAGTTATTATGGTCCACAATCACGAAAACTAGATCTTCCCCCTGTTTTTGAACAACTTCGACAAAATCATTTGGAAAAGTTGTTTAAAAATGGGAAAAATTGGAGACAAATAGAACGTGACACAGTTAGAGCAAAGTGAATCAGATTTATGGTAGTCGTTGAGACAAGAAATGTTAACGGCGTCTAATTTTGGAATCGTATGTCGCATGAGATCGACAATATCTTGCGCCGCAATTGTAAAGAACATTTTGTTCCCCTCCCTCTATCGATACCGCGGCTATGAAATATGGTCGCGAGAGGGACAAAATTGCAAAAAAAAATTGGCCCAAATATTGGAAAAGGAGATTAAAACTTGCGGATTATTTATTGATGTTAAAAATCCACTTCTCCGGACGGGCTTGGGCTTTGCTTATAGATAAAAATGGACTGGTAGAAATAAATTGTCCTCTATCAACTGAACACTTAACAGCGGAAGAAGCTATAAAGACACAGCCCTTTAAAAAGTGTTTTTGATAAGAAAAATCCAGATAAGATGAATCCAAAACATCGATTTTTCTATCAAGTTCAAGGCCAGTTAAATATAACGCAGCGAGATTATTGTATTTTTACTGTGTGGATGCCAAAAAGCTTAAAAATAGTAATAGGGACAATGTATTTTGGAATACTCAAATGCTGCCCTTTTTACATGTTTCTATCATGATTGCATGCTGCCTGAAATGATCTTGGATAGTCGACACAATAGACATATGCCTATTAGAAATCCTAAATATATAATAGAAGCTCAAGAAGCAGCCAAAAAATTAATTACTGGTCAAAAAAGTCGTCGACAATATAATATAGACGAAAATATTGTCGAAGAAAATCAGTGTTGCGAATCCAATGTTTTATCATTAGCAACTAATGCTACTGTTACCGCTCTGACAAGTGCGGAACAAGATGACGATTGCATAATTGTTAGTTACTCACAAAATAAAGACGAACTAACTGAAGATGACATAGCAAAACAGAAAGAATTTCTCGATAACCAGGTTATTCCTTTTCATTTAGTAAAGAATAATGTATTACCTGTACATAGCAAAATAAACGACTAATAAATCATTAGACCGATTCTTACGCGTCATACGAAATAAATCTCATTTTGAAACAAATAATAACATATCCTTATCTCTCTCTCATTGAATTACAAGGCATGCAAATTTATAAACAAATGGCAATGATAACTCTCTCGCAAGGAGCTATGCATGAAAGCTGGGACGGGCAAACGCAAAGAAATTATGTTACGATATAGTAAATTTAAAACTTTTTATTCTTGTTTTTTTTTATATATATTTTTTGTCTTACATATTACATGAACTAAAAGCTAAAGCTGCCAGCTCGCAATCGACGAGTTGATGCTTGTTGAAAGCGTCGCTAGCGCGTATTACATTTGATACTTCTTTAGTATCCGTTACAGTGGACGCGATGTTGGAGAATTGCGTTTTAAATGTTAGAATAATTAAAATTAATAATTAAAATATATCGTATTAAAATATGTATAAAAATATGTTTAAATATATATGTTAAAATGTATATATATATATATATATATATATTCTCAAATAAATGTGGAATTCAATAAAATTGAAACACGACGAATAATAATGAACGGACATGTGATCTCAAGAGATGCTTATCATGTTGCAGTGAAATCCACAACGACGAGCTTTTGCCCACCACTGATCAATTATTAATAATAATGACGGCCGTGAAAATGACGACCGTCGTTAATTATTCGTACTGTTCCCATGTTTTGATTAATTAAATTAAATTCGTAACACTACTAATCACTCCCACTTCCACAGTAACTAGCCGTAATATGATTAAGAAATGACTGGAAATTTCCTGGTTATTGCTGGTGAGACAGAAGCGTCGAGAATCCAATGTGCAGAATCCAATGTGCAGATTTGATCTCACAATTAATAATCTTGTATCATCAAGTTTACTTTGTATATAATATTGTGTTATAAAAATATTATATATATTAATAATTCGTTTATTTATTTCTATGTTTATATATATATATATATAATATATATACAGGGTGATTCAAAATAAGTATAGTGTCCGTGAAATGACACATTCTTGAGTCAAAAGACGATTTTTCCTTTAGCAAAATTTCGTCCGACGCTTAGTTTTCGAATTATTAAAAGAAGTAATTAACTTATAACGGGTCGGATACAAAAGGCAGGCAAGGGTGGCGCGAGTCACCGTCAGACGCGGGTGCTTACGCGGGGCGATCGCTGCGATCAGCTGGTCGCTCCATACACACACATACGAATACATAATTATAATTAATTTTAAAACAAATCTCATACGATGTATAAATATCATATGATAATAATATTATACGCTAAATTGTCGCGTCTTCAATCAAACACGTGTTCACGTTTGACAGCGCTGTTAGTACTTTAACCTACCGTAACCTAGTCTAACCAAAAACTGTTTGCTGTCGCCGGGTAAATATCGTCGCGTTGTCGCGTCGTCACGTCGTAATAACGTTGTGTCTTTTTTTAATCGAGTGATTTTTAATTGCCAACAGTGATTATTCGATAGTGATTGATAGTGATTAGTGATAGAGTCATTGATAAATTTCTCGTTTTATCGAGTGAGTGAATGAATGTGATTTGAAGTTTATACAAGAATACAGTTTATAAAAGAAAAAAGAATTTTCGATTAATTATTTAATGTGGATCTCTGTTCTTTAGAACGTGATATCTACGTTCAATTTGAGTGAAAGTATGATCTATTGGAAAATTTATTTCTCAAGAAATTACAACAATACATCGAACAAGGTAATAATAACTATTCTTTGGTGTTGTGTGAAAACAAATTTCTGGATGTCAAATAAACAGTGTTAGAGAAAATTAGCGAAAGAGAGGGATTTTTAGTGGGTAGGGAGTACCGAGTTGGTAATTCGACTTGGTACTCGAATCCCATATAACTCATCGGATCGCCCGGTGAGTATGCATAAAATGCGTTTTCCCCTCTCTCGCAAAAAAAAAATGGTACAATAGAATAAGAAAATAATTTAAGTGAAAAATGTGTAACAATAAAAAATAAATAATAATTTTAGTAAGAGTAATAATAAGCAAATGAGAGAGAGAGAGAGAAAGAGAGAGAGAGAGAGAGAATGAGAATTATGTATTCGCATGTGTGAGTATGTAGCGACCAGTTGATCGCAGCGATCGCCCCGCGTAAGCACCCGCGTCTGACGGTGACTCGCGCCACCCTTGCCTGCCTTTTGTATCCCCGACCCGGGGGGTTATAAGTTACTTCTTTTAATAATTCGAAAACTAAGCGTCGGACGAAATTTTGCTAAAGGAAATATCGTCTTAGAATTGACTTAAGAATGTGTCATTTCACGGACACTATATTTATTTTGAATCACCCTGTATATATACGAGTTCACATAGATTTTCCAAAATTATGGGATTTCAGAATCAAGAAAATTATATCATTTTATACGTATTATTCTGCAATTATTGATAGATTACGAACGACCTTATTGTTTCATAAATTGATTTGAAGGGTAATAAAATCGAAGGATTAGATTTGTCGTTTGCTGATAAAAAAACTTTAATCCTTGAAAAGGTATCTATAATATTCACATAGCTACGAACGTGAAATTCGATAATACTAAAAAGAGAAGAATATTTATAAACCTTCGGGCAACAAGAAACATCTGCGTTTTAAGCGAAAGTTTAAAAAATTTGGTGGTAAGTAATTGATTATCGAGATGATGTGTTTTTCGCCTGAAAATTCTTTCGCGATTAATTACAATTAAAAATAATTTTTCGCAAACATTATCTCATTGACTGAATTTTATTCTTAAGACTTTGGTGTATGTTAGCTCGACTTATTCGCAAGTCAAAAAAATTCGTCGTCGATGAAATCGTATATCTAATGGAAATCGATTAGAGAAAAACGATTCAAATTACCGAAACCATGAATTATTGTCTCTTGAAAGTATTTAAATCAAAATGAGTGTTAAATTCTTACATTGATTCCTCTATCTCATATTTTTATAAACAAGTTATAAAAATTATATATATGTACTTTTATTATAATAATTATATATACCTTTAATAAAGTTTAAATTCGTTTTTATTTACATATTACATTTATGACCAGTATATTGCAAACGACTTTGAAATAATTCTCTATGTTGATATAATTGTTTTTCAAATCGGTGCTTATTTGAATGATTTATATTAATATTTTTCATAATTATCTGAATAATATTGTTTTCTTACATATCTATTTATCTAATATATCTGACATATTTTCGAGATTATTTGCAGATATTTAAGGAGGGGGGAGGGTATAATACCGAATACGTACATATTTACCAAGAGATGCTCAACAAGTGAGAGAGAGAGAGAGAGAGAAAATAAAAATAATAAATAAATTAAATAATTTGTTATTTCGAATAATATCAAAAGAGTTTATTATAAAATCATAAAGTATTATTCTATTTTTCTTAAACTTCGACATAATTTAAATTTAACAATAAGATAAATCCATATACGGATTTATCGATATAAAATTTATCTATTTTCCTAAATTAAAATTTTCTATATCCAGTTTCATCAGCGATAAATAAATCCGTAGAAAGCTAATTGAAAAACTTTAACGGTCCAGTGAAATTGGTCAGTTATAGAAAAGGAATAGCACGAGTGTTTTACAATAATCCATTTGCTTTTCACAACTATACTAATCGACTGTTGTTAAAGTTATGATTGTTACGGCGATAAAAACGTGGCGTGATGAAGTACAATATATTGCATTCTTATACAATAAATTATTTTTTTATTTGAGAAATAGTTATAGAATATGTCGTATATAATTATTTAATATATATTATAATATAATTAAATATTATTAAAAGTATATTTAAAATAATTCTTTTTCTTCTTCCAATGGCATCACAGCTCAGAGTGAACCTTAGCCTATAACACTATGCTCTTCCACTCATCTCTATTCCTTGCCTTTCTTTTCCAGTTGTCAACCGACATCCTCCTCAAATCATTCTCCATCTTCTCCTATCAGTGAGATCTCGTGGAATAAAATTAAATATATCTTTTTTTGATGATAAGAAGGAAAACTTGTCAGATATATGTTATTACATTTTGCCTTTACAGTTTGTAAAAGAAAAAAAATGTACTACGATGTAATAAATGTATATCATCGTATAAATATGCAAAACTTAAATTCCTAGACCTATCCAGACCTTTAATGACCTTCACCTACGTTCGCTTACGTTAATTATTACTTAATGTAATTATCACTTTATGTCCTACATTCTGCGTCCTGAACTTGAATCAGATTTGATTCAGATTTGTTAATTATGTATTATCATTTTTCTATGTTTTATATGTTCTATATGGACAAAAACTATGTCGAATAAAATATTAAAAGTCATTAAAAAATCATCAGAAAATCTTCAATTAAGAAGCTGGTAAAGAAAATTAAATAGATTACATAAAAAAACTTTGAAATCTCAAAATCTCAAAAATTATTGATACTCTAATAGAGTTAAAAATATATAAACATACAATAAATATAAATTCCTGATAAATAAACTAATTAAATCAATGAAAATTTATATCAGTTTTGATTAATCAGCATTTAATTGTTAAAGAATTGAAAAAAATGTTTAAGATATTAAAGACGTTTTTTTCATATACATTTTTAGAATTAAGCTTTATATTTTAGAAAATAAAATAAATTAAAAAGAAAATTAAAATATATAACATAAATAAACAATAATAAAGGTAAAAAAATTGTTAAAATGTTAAAAATTTTTAATTTTTAATACATATTTTGGATTGCAGTGTGAGGGTTATAATTCACACACAATTTCTTTATAATGCACTTTATTATGTATTCTTGATACGTGAGGTCTCGGTCTCATTAATATAGACAATATAAGTCATCACGTGAAGAAACTCGATCTTCACATGATTACTTTGTAAATCTATTATCGATTTTCGAAAAGCAACAAAAATACGGAGAGCTCGGTCTCCTATATCGCAATATATAAATTTTTATGTGCGTACGCTAGGACGGACTCGCCCGCACTTGAGTCAGTCCTCTCGAAAAGATCCTCGAAGGGAGAAAACCGTGCGTGCGAGATTTTCTCGTCTTGGCCCCTGAATACGTGAATCGAGTTTACGGACTCGCAGACTTATCACTCAACGCTCATCGCGAGTAGATAAGATGTTTGAAAGATGCTATCGAACATCAATGTTTAAAGTGGGCCCACTATGTTGTTTATATTGCACGCAACATATATGCATGTATAGGTCTTGTGTATGAAATATTATATTAATTATAACATATATATATATATATATATATATGTTATAATTAATATAATATTTCACTTAAGATATTTATGTAAAGCGACTCTAAAGAACTTTTTTGATTTCTCATGTTGCTGTTATATATATATATATATATATATATATATATATATATAACAGCAACATGAGAAATCAAAAAAGTTCTTTACAGTCGCTTTACATAAATATCTTAAGTTATTTACTATTTATTAAGTTATTACTATTTTCATTACTATTTTTATACTTTTCAGTCATACATATATAGGGTCTAACTAAAAAAACGCCCAAAAATTGAGTCGAAAATTCTTAATCTTTTTCATCTTTTTTTATAACGCTTAATGGTAATTATTTACAAAAACGGACCACCCTCCGATGACCTTGACCTTGACATACATTGTCAAGATCATGACCCTGAACAACATTCCGAAGATTTCAGCCGTCGGTCGTTGTTCGCTAAAAAGTTATTAACAAAACAAATAGAAAATTATAGTAGTTATTTTGAGTATTGAAAGACATAAATAAGTAGTGTAGAAATAATACACGTATTTGTTTACATAAAATAGAACCTCGTTTTGCGTGAGAGCTGCATCCTACTGGCGGAGTGCAGGAAGGTTTCGCTAATTATTTATCTTAGGGGAGCCACCTCGCCGATGACCTTGGCCTTGACATATGTTGTAGGGGGTACACCCTTAAGTAACACATGATTTGAATTTTGCGGCGGTCTCGTTTAGTTCCTGAGATATGCGACTTTGAAATATTATAATGGTAATTGTTGATAATACTACAAGAGAGTGGGTCTCTTTACCGATTTTGTTAAAACTTTTTTTATAAATAGATTTTGATGCGTAAAGAAACTTTCTCCTCTAACAAAATCGTCGCTCTGCTACGGGAAGCGAGATATTAATTTTTTAAGATTACACTGGAACTATCCAAATTATATGATTTTATATAATTTTATATTTAAAAAAATAACTACCTTGGGCGATAGACATTGGGCTACGCTACCGACAGTGCCGCCCGACCCCCCTCCGCGGGGAAGGCGGATTAACGGGCGCGCTAAGCGCGCCCTACCGCCTTCCCCGCTCCGAGGGGCGGGCTCCGCGATTAGGAATTAAAAATTTTTGTTAAAATTATAATGTATTTAAACTAGTTGAATCGGATAAATAGTTTTTATTTATTTCCTAATCGCGGAGCCCGCCCCTCGGAGCGGGGAAGGCGGTAGGGCGCTTAGCGCCCGTTGCCGCCTTCCCCGCGGAGGGGGTCGGGCGACTGTCGGTAGCGTAGCCAATGTCTATCGCCTAAAGTTATTTTTAAATATAAAATTATATAAAATCATATAATTTATATTTGTACTATTCCATACAAAAAAATCAAAATTATTAGTATTATTGTATATAAAAATTATGATACTACAAGGTCGCATATCTCAGAAACTAAACGAGACCGCCGCAAAATTCAAATCATGTGTTAGGGGTGTACCCCCTACAACATATATCAAAGTCAAGGTCATCCGAGGTGGCTCCCCTAAGGTAAATAATTACCATAACTTTTTAACGAACAACGACCGACGGCTGAAATCTTCGGAATGTTGTTCAGGGTCATGATCTTGACAATATATGTCAAGGTCAAGGTCATCGGAGGGTGGTCCGTTTTTGTAAATAATTACCATAATTTTTTCTTTTTTTTCTCCTTTTTATTCATATTTTTATTATTCATAATATTGTAAACTATTGTAGTTCACTTGAGAAGGACCAAAACCCATGGTCGAAACGTTGTGATTCTTTACCAACCAATAAATTGCCAGTGTGGTCGATCAAAAATACGTTATTTTTTATATAATTAAATATGTATCAAAATATCTTAATATAAAGTAAATCCATCAATAAATATATAATTAAGTTCTATTTTCTAAATAAAAATATATAATTAAGTTCTACTTTCTAAATAAAAAATAAAAAAAATAAATTAAATCAATAATATTAGATAATAAACTTAATTCCTGCCGCTAAATATTGTACAATATTTACCATCTAATATTATATAACTATTAATAAATACTATCGGGTAACGCATATTAAAAATATACCTAAACTGGCAAAGGATGAATTACTACAAATAACATTGCCAATTTGTGAAGTAAAAGGCGAAAAAATCAATATGTTATACGATTCCGGATCAACTATTTCTTTAATTAAATTAAAAAATCTAAAAGATAGCGCTCTGATATACGAGGAGAAAATCGCACTCACCGAAAGTGGACATAAAATATATACACTTGGAAAAAAATTAAAATTAATAAGCATAAAATTAAACACGCTTTTTATATAATAAAAGACGATGTAGCGATAGAACACGAAGGAATCTTAGGATTAGATTTCCTGAAAAAACAAACGGTAAAATGTGACTACAAGAAAAATTAAATAACAATAAAGGATAACACATTAAAATTACATCCATGCAATAAAATTAAGTTGAAACCACGTAGCGAAACAATCGTACGAGCCGCAGCCAATCACAATCGGATAGGGATAGTCCGAGCTGAAGAAACAACACCAAGAGTTTATATCGGAAGCTGTCTGGTGGACTCAAAAAATTTTTCATGCCCTGTGAGCATGATAAATACAACGGATAACGAAATTGAAATACCCACTCCGATAGTCACACTGGAGGACATGGAGGAAAATACGGAGGAAGTAAACGTAATATCAAGGAGAAAAATTGAGCATACCATTCCCCGTAAACAAAAAATCTGACAATTACTGCGAACGCAACATTTAAATATGGAAGAGAAGCAGACACTCTTAAAAATCTGCGAAGAATTTAACGATATATTCCACTTAGAAGGAGAACCACTGACATGCACCGCGGCGGTAGAGCACGAGATAAACACGCGTGCCGACACAGCTCCGGTGAATGTGAAACCGTATCGTTTGCCAGAAAAGCATAAGACAGACAAATCAATAAATAAAATTGAGGCAATTCAATTACGAAAAATAATAAAAAATCCATCAGAGTTAATGGAACTCAGCAAGACACTGACCGACATAGACGAACAAATAGACAAAGACAACCTACAAATACAGGAATACAGGAATAATATATCCAGCGATCTCAGGTATCACAGGTACAATAATAATAATCAGTTTTGTAGCAATAACATACGCGATAAAAAAGAGGCAAGCAAAAAAGGAAACGCCGGTCAACATAAGCATACCACGAGTATCAAGGGAACACATTTACGACCCTACCAACCAGACTTAACAATAAACGACACAGCTATATTATATTAAATAAAATAGATATAAGCAAATGTAAAATAAGAATATTGTAAGATAGGTAAAGAAAATTTACCGTAGTAAATTTTCTTTTCCCAAAGGGGGAAGGATGTCGTAACCCGACAAAATAATAATTTAATTAAAGTTAAATAAGCAAATCTTGAAATAAGCTGAAGTAAGTAAGAACCGCAATAAATTAAGAATTACATAAGAGATATTAAAATATAGAAATAAGACGTGACGAAAAGAAAGCAAGTCACGGCCAAAGCTGATTAATGATTATGATTAAGCATAATGAAATCCAAGACGGAGCACGAACCGCGCTCCGACTCAGGGACATCTCATCTTTCTTCCGCCAAATTAAACGATATATAAACCGATCGCGAGATCGCCACGGTGGACTATCGTTTGGTAACATTGTCGGACTATCGTTTGGTAAAATTGTCGGACTATCGTTTGAGTGAACTTGTCGAATTATCGGACCACCGAGTCGCGATTAACATATCAAGATATTATAAAATACCGCTAACGCGTATAAGATAATTGAAAGTAGCAATAGAAACAGTGTACGAAGAACGACCGAAATATATATATTCCTTTACTAACTAGTACAGAGTGTCTTATTTGTTGCGTGGATTCCAATCCTTTGGGCGTATAATCCCAAAAAGCCCATCCTCTACGGTTCGGGCACAACAAATCAGCCATTGCCATCTGCTAGCTAATTGGTCATTTCTACGCTCTCCTTGTCTCGCGAGAGAGAGGCCACGGAACGAATGTATGTTGCATTATTATAATAATGAAGTTTATTTTTCACGATTGTTAGTTTATGATTATGCTTAACAGGTTAGCTGTAATCGTGACTTGTTTACGTGTTTGCTTAATTAATTTTAAGAAGACAAATTGCTTTGGGCATTGGATAGCAGTAAGTGTTTGATTTTAAATTGTTTAATATTGCATAATAAAAGTATTGTATTATAATTGATTGTTTACACAGAATAATATTATTCTTTTATTTATTATTGTAGGGTTATTAATTGCATATTAACAAAAAATTTATTAGGACTATTGATTGCACATTAAATCAAAATTTGAAGCAACAAAATATTTAGAAGAAGAGTGAGTAACTGAGACTGAGATTTATATATATTAATCAATTGATAGAGAAGTACAATAAAGGACACGTATACAGAGTTTTATATTTTATGTACCAATTTTTTTATCACGCGAGAA
The DNA here is from genome assembly GCA_030586385.1 of Camponotus fellah. Taxonomy (NCBI): domain Eukaryota; kingdom Metazoa; phylum Arthropoda; class Insecta; order Hymenoptera; family Formicidae; genus Camponotus; species Camponotus fellah. The sequence continues at coordinate 37,956 of JAPIVC010000557.1, forward strand.
ATTACCGACTATAATTGGAATAAATTGATCGGTACATAGAGTACTTTCCGATTCACGCATGATGCGCATGAAGTGACAGAAAATATATAGTTCATGTCACGCATATTATACATTTTCTGTCACTTCATGCATGAATCATGCGTGAATCGGGAAGTACCTATAGATGTCAATTATTTGGATCGACAATGCATATCGAATGTAATACCCATCCAAATAATTGCCATCTATGTATCAATTAATTTATTGCAATTGCAATCGGTAATCTCTCGCATGACAAAAAAATTGATACACGAAATAAAACTTATTCTATATGCAGTCTCGTGCACTACCACATTATCTAGTAACATTATCTAGTAACATTAATAACAAATTTCTAAAGTTATTTATAGAGATTTTATAGAGATAGTTTTTCTTCATTGAAAATGTTGAAGGTTTGTAACTAAATTTAAAATTAAAATTTTATTAAAGTGCTTCACTTGGAATTAATTGAAGAATGTAGCTTTGTTAATATTTTAACTTTACAAAATTTGCAAAAAATCTATACTTCTTATTATATTCTTATTAATATTATTTATTATAACAATATAATGTTTATTATTATTTGGTGTGTATTCATTAATTATTTATTATTTATAATATTTTAACATTTAACATAATGTTTTCTTAATTATTTTTTAATTATAATAAATATTTAATTATTTTACTCTGTAGTATTTTACTCTATTACATACTGTAAATAATTAGAAATAATTATATTTAAATAATTATTAATAATTATATTAAATAATTTATAAATTATTTATAAATTATATGTATGAAGTATTTATATAATTTTTTAATTTTCAGGTACGGAAAATTATAAAAACAAATCGGCTGCTCTGGCGCTATTTAAAGGCTGCCGTTTTAAGCGTTGAATTAAAATATCGGCTGCAATAGCGCTGAATTTTGACTTGCTCTTTCGCCTAATTATAACAATTAATTTTGGGTTTTATTACGTACCCAAAGACTTATATAATCTCTTTATTTTACAGTTTAAAAATTATAAATAAAAGTTAATCTGCTACTTTGGCGCTATATAAAGGCTGCCATTAGTGCTTAATTAAAACATTAGCTATAGTAGAATTCTGAGTAGCTTAAGGCGCCTGCTTAGAAAAATTATTTTGCAAGTATTATAGCCTTTATTAGTAAGTATTATCAAGATAATTGTTTGCATATATGTAATGCCTCTCTCTGTGAAAACAAACAAACATATCGTTCTATTGCCTACAGAAAGAAATATAATTATTCGAGGCGAATGATATGCATATGGAACATTTCAATAATCTTTTACAAAACTGTTCAGATTATAAACCTGTTGAAACCGTGGCAAATACAATGTCCTGATACGATTCAGTGTGTGCCAGAACACAAAAAACATATACAAATATTGCATAGTTCGTCAGGTTTACATGATGGACATTGGGTATGTAGTTATTATGACAGAAAGAATATATTTGTTTATGATTCATTAAATACTAAGAAATTACACAAACATCATGAAGAATTTTTGAAAAGATTATTTCCATTTAATTTTGAAAAATATTCTATCAAATTTCCAATCGTACAACATCAACCAAATGGTAACGATTGTGGTGTTTTCGCAATAGCCTTTGCAATCATTGTTATTTAATATTAAACCTGAGAAAGTAAAATATAATCATAGTTTAATGCATTCGCATTTAATTAAGATTTTTGAAACTAATATCATTGAACATTTTTCTCAAGATCCACAATAAGCTCTTCAAAAAGTGCTTGGCAGTAATAAGAACAAGAGAAGTTGAAGCAATTCGTATACGTAGTATACGTGAATGCGAGACAGAGCAACAAAAACTGAATCGTTTGGAAAAGATTCGTAATACTTATCGATATAAAAAAGAATTAAATAATAATCAATTGCAATTATCAACAGAAAATACTTTAAAAGAAACTAAAATACTTTAAAAGAAACTAAGAAAACAATAAATAACATTTATAAAAAAACTGAATATTCTTTAAAAGAGCTATATATTAAAGATAATACCAACTGTAAAATTAACAGTAGTAATTTGTATAATAATGAAATAAATAGCACTATAATTTGCGAACAAACTTTTAAAAATAATAATTTTAAAAATAAATGTACTAAAAACGTTTTTTTTTCTAACGAAAATGTTCAATTAGAAAATAAAAAGGAATATCAGTATAATTTAAAAAACAAACGAGTGCGCTATATATGGTACAAGCTTTAGATAATAATTTGCTTAAATAAGATTTCTATATGCAAAAATTAGATAATAATCGCGCTAAACGGCATAATCGATATAAAAAAAACTTAGAAAATAAATGCACTCAAATGCGATATAAACAAAATTTAGAAAGAAACCGTGCTCAAAAGCGATATCGATATAAACAGAATCTTGAAAATGAACGCGCTCAAATGCGATATCGATATAAACAAAACTTAGAAAAAAAACGCGCACAAAAGCGTATGCGTTATTCTAAAAATCCTCAACGTGAGCGAGACAAAAAAAATTAGATCTTTTTCACAAATGGCTTTATAACAAAAAATATTATCAGAAAAGTAAAAAATCTGTACTTCAACCTGTAATAAAAAATCATGATATTCGAAAAAAAATTATTTAAAAATATAAAAAATTTTAGTCTAAAAACACCATAAAACTTCGTCGTTCTTTAGAAATATTTATAAAAAATATTTTGCAAAAAAATTCAGTATTAAAGACAATATCGAGAAACGATTAAAAGCTGAAAAAAATCGTATGTTGGTGCATGCATATTAGAAAGAATTATATTCGTAATATATATAAAATGTTAGCTTTGATCAGACAGAAAGCAGAAGTTAGTCTTAATCTTGTTGAAGAGTCTACGAATGATGATAAATTACAGGCATTATGTGGTAAATCGAGACATACAGCTTCATCGGAAAATTATTTTATTGATTCTACATTATCATGTAACTCCATTGGAACCTTTGAATACCGAAGGAAAAATAGTAAAATTACCATTAATAAAAACTTCATTGAAACCTTTAGTAATGAATGCAGAAGGAAAAGTAGTAAGTATATTACCGTTAGAACAAAAAATGCGAGGAAAAATATCATGATTGTGCAATATTTCATGTAAAATCACTAAACAAAGAACAAAATAAAGGCTACATGGACCAGTGCAAAGGTTGAATAAGTGCGAAAAATTAAATGGTAGATTAAAAATTTAACCACCGAAAGAGATGTTTATTTAAGTTAAACAAGACAAACGCTGCGTTTCGATCCCATTCGAATCCTTTTCAACGTCAAAACATAAAGTGATAAACAAAATTAAATTAAATTAACAGTCATAGATATAATATAAATAAAGAACGCAACTCAAATTAAACGGTAAAAAGAAGGTCAAAAAATCAGAAGCACATAAAGACGGGTGGTTCAAAGAATTAAATAAAATTAAAAAAAACACGCAACGCATTAATATTGATCATCCGAATGACGTTAAAAGCCGAACGCAAAGAACGCTCTATGTTCCACGTGTGTCGTGGAAAACCAACTGCTCCCCTTGGAAGACAAAAGCCGTGAAAGAACTCCCACACAGGTCCAAAATTGATTCCAAGTAAAAAACAGGCCAGAGATGCTAAAATCAATGACCCTTTGGAAAGTAATGGTCCATGTTTTGTGAGAAAACTTTGATAAACGTGACAAGCTACAGGAAAAAGAAAAAGAGAAGAAAAAATATAAAAAATAGAATGCGAAATATGTCATTAGACTAACAAACAGAAAAAAATCCTACATAATGATTAGAGTTGAAATTAAAAAAATTATTAGAATAAGATTTGATAACATACCGGTCTATAAATTAAAAGAAAAGAAATCGCGGAATACAGAATACACCCGAAGGGAGAGCAAGTTAAGTACAACTTAGCGTTCCGATGTAAGGCGCCGAACTGAGGGCCTAATCGCCGATATGAGACAAGTGAAATAGGTGGGGGGGGGAAGAAAAAGAGAGAAAAGAGCAAACCGTCACAGAAAGAGAGAAAACAAGAACCAAAAATAGAGGATGTGTTTTATGAACACATTCAACGCGAAAACTTTTTTATAATCGGCAAATACAGGTTATCCAAGAAATCAGTATCACTTTGAATGTTAATGCTATGAATGGTAATGCCTCTGATTAGAAATGTGAACCATCTCCGCGATCAATCTCTTGTTATAATCGGGTTCTTCCTCCAAAATAGAGACGTTCTCCCAATCAAATTCATGCCCATCCATTCTATGGAAGGACACAACCGAGAGAGCAGCAGATGCTTTATTGATATCGGATCGATGTTCTTTAATTCTAGTCAATAATTTTCTTTTGGTTTGCCCCACATACGTAGCATCACAATCCAAACAACCGATTCTGTAGATAACATTCGCGTGGTCGAATTTAGATACCGGATCCTTATACAATTTAATAAAGGATTTTAATCTGTTGTTCACAGTAAAAGCCAATCTTCTGTTCGTGTAACTCTTCATATTAGAAACAAAACCTTTTGGGAAACTTGAGGAAAAAGGAATAATGATAAAAGGAGCAGAAGAGGAAGGGGATTGGGAAGGAGCACTAGTATTATTATTACTATTAGAAATTAAGAACTTAGTCTTTGAGAAATAGTATGAAAAATGAAGTTAATAGGATAGCCATTACTCAATAAAGTCGAAATAATAAAAGAGAAATTGTCATTGTGAAACCGTGGATGAGAAAGTTTAAAATTTCTGTCAGTCAGTCCAATGATGACCCCTTTTTATATGATAGAGGTTGATTTTATATGATAGAGGTGAGAAAAAAGATAAAAATCTCCCTGAAAAAGTCGGTTTCCTATACTAGTGAAATTCTATGTAATTGTTATTGATAATTATAGTTGTGTCTAAAAAGTTTATACTATTGTTATTTGAATATTCAATTGTAAAACGTAATCTATTGTGAGGAGAATTAAAAACATGGAAAATATGTTGAATATAATGTTGAGGAGCAGCAAGGATAATGTCATCGACATAGCGTACATAAAAAAGAAGGGGGACAGGAAGAGACGAAATTGCTCTATCCTCTAAATCCGACATAATAATGTTCGCTAGTATCGGAGAGAGTGGAGAACCTATGGGAGTGTCAAAGATCTGTTTATATATAACGTTATCAAATTGGAAGTAAATAGAGTCCATGATCAGTTTTAAGGAAATCAAAAATTCTTTATAAGAAATGTTAGTTTTATTCCTAATCAAATGCCATCGTTTGGCAATCCCCCCAGTAACTAGATCTAATGGAACATTAGTAAAGAGACTCTCCACATCCAATGAGATTAAGTCGTACCCATCATCTATGAACATGTTATTAAGCTTTTTTGTTAACTCAAAGCTATTCTCAATATAACTATTCGGATTCGGTAAATTTTTAGACAGAATGTTATGGAGGAAAGACGCCAGTGAATAAAGGGGGCTATTAATGCACGAGATGATAATGCATAATGGGCAATTTTTCTTATGGATCTTTGGCAGTCCATAGGCACGTGGTAAGACACCATCTGAGCTCATTAGCGATCTATAAGTATTGCAAGAGATGTAATCGTATTTACGCCAACGCTGTAACATTTCTCTCAACTGAGAAATCAATCTGTTCGTCGGGTCGCGGTTCACAATCGTAAGTATCCCGGTCTGATAAATGAACATGCATCTTATCAAAATATTCAGATTTGTCAAGAGCAACAGTAACATTACTCTTGTCAGCTTTTGTTACAATGATGTTAGGATGATCATGAAGGAATTTTTTTTGTAAATTTAGTTAAGAAAAACAACCGAGAATCAATATCTGAGAAATGAGGAGGAGATAAATTTATTGAGAGTCTGGATTGATGAACATCTAATATTGTTGCTGATTCCTGATCCAATCTGGAAATACTATGTTCGATATTTTTAATAAAGTTAAAGACGAAACGTTGCGAATTAGAATGAGAACGCAAACAAAATTTCTCTCCTAATTGCAGAAGAGATCGAACTTCACAAGGAATAGCAGACTTAGACAAATTTACAAACCAACTGTGATTAACAGAGTTGATAAGTTATCTTTTGTGTGAAAAGTATTATGATTAATATGAACGTTGAAAGGAGTATGAGAGGAAGGTTGAGGAACGGGAATAAAGGAATAAAAGAGGGGGAGGGGAGTTGTTCATGAAGACGAGAACTAGTGAAGGATCTAAGTTTACTTTTGTAAGAAATCGTGGGAGGAAGGGGGAGAGGACGGAACAAAAATATTAAATAGAAGGAACTATAGGACGAAGGAAATCAGGTTGTTTTTTGGTAATCCAATTAAGTTTGTTTCTGATTCTCTTGTTTTCCAAGTTATTGAAATAATTGAGAAAAAGATGCTGCCTACTGATAAACTCACAAAGAATGCGAACCGGGACTCTATTAAACAGAATCTTTGAACATCGCAATACACTGTGTTGTAAAAATCCTAACAGTTTAAATGCATCGGAGATCTCAATTTGTAACAGACGCCTAATAGAATCGCATACAAAATTTCTATATGAAGAAGTTGAATTGAAATCAAAAAAAGCGAATAACATTATTAGAAAATTTAAATAAATGTTGCGGAACTAAATTACCTCTTTTACACTCTCTCAAGAAAAAAATTTTACATTTAGTGGCTATAATTCTTTTGTTGAAATCAATCCAATTCTTAAAACATTGCTTAACATTGCTTCCGAAACAACGATTGATAAAATTAAAAAAATTAAGTTGTACGACACTTATAATTCGCCTGAATAATATCAAAATTAATATACTGAAACAAAGGTCCGTTGGATAAAATCACTAAACAAACAACAAAATAAAAGCTATATGGACCAGCGCAAAGGTTGAATAAATGCAAAAAATTAAACGGTAGATTTAAAATTTAACCAGCGAAAGAGATGTTTATTTAAGTTAAACAAGACAAACGCTGCGTTTCGATCCCATTCGGATCTTTTTCAATGTCAAAACATAAAGTGATAAACAAAATTAAATTAAATTAACAGTCATAGATATAATATAAATAAAGAACGCAACTCAAATTAAACAGTAAAAAGAAGGTCAAAAAATCAGAAGCACATAAAGACGGGTGGTTCAAAGAATTAAATAAATCCTAAAAAAAACCCTTTACAAAAAAATTCCTTCATGATCATCCTAACATCATTGTAACAAAAGCTGGCAAGGGTAATGTTACTGTTGCTCTTGACAAATCTGAATATTTTGATAAGATGCATGTTCTTTTATCAGACCGGGATACTTACACGATTGTGAACCGCGACCCGACAAACAGATTGATTTCTCAGTTGAGAGAAATATTACAGCGTTGGCGTAAACACGATTACATCTCTTGCAGTAGTTATAGATAGCTAATGAGCTCAGATGGTGTCTTACCACGTGCCTATGGACTGCCAAAGATCCATAAGAAAAATTGCCCATTACGCATTATCATCTCGTGCATTAATAGCTCTCTTTATTCACTGGCGTCTTTCCTCCATAACATTCTATCTAAAAATTTAACGAATTCGAATAGTTATATTGAGAATAGCTTTGAGTTAACAAAAAAGCTCAATAACATGTTCATAGATGATGGGTACGACTTAATCTCATTGGATGTGGAGAGTCTCTTTACTCCATTTTAATGTTCCATTAGATCCAGTTACTGGGGGGATTGCCAAACGATGGCATTTGATTAAAATTGCAATATCTCAGCGAAAAAAAAAGATATTTGAGCAAACTCAACGGCATTTGA
>JAPIVC010000558.1:0-30000 GCA_030586385.1 Camponotus fellah
TTCCTAATTTGAAACTATCTCTGACGAGCTGTGTCCGAGTCTCATACCTTCATGCTATAATTGTATCATTAAAATTCAAAAGATGCTATTGAAAATTCATTGAATTTAGAGAAGAGTAAAAATTGATAAGAAATAAATTATTTACATTCAAAAATAATAAATAATAAATTAAAATTAAAATAAAAGGTTGATGATAATTAAAACTGCTTACATGATTGTCAAAAATGTATCTCAATAAAATTCAGAACAGTATTAACGGCTTCCCATTGTTTCGGAGTCAAAAACGTAACTGTCGGTAATGTCATGATATACGTTAAATATAAATAAAATGTAGGTGACACAATAAAAACAAAAACAATCACTATTCGTTAGACAATTCTTCTAAAATATCATAATATGCGCTATCGAGTAATTCGGTGTCTGTTAGAATTGATTCCACGTTTTTGTTCTTTGATGTGTATCATTTCAGAGATCAGTTTTTCTTATAATTAGTCTCAATATCTAATATTTTAACATTTTCTCAGTCCATAGTGTGTTGTGTATTGAGAATATGCTCTGAGACCACCGAATGTTTCGAGGAATCCAACCTAATATTCTTAGCGTGTTCCTTAAGTCTAGTGCCCAATTGTCTTTTCGTTTGGCTCACATATGAGGCATCGCAGTTATCGCAATTAATTCTATAGATGATATTAAATTTAGACGCATCAATACTTTTGTCTTCTTGGACTTTAATAATTCTATCAAGTTTGTTGAGACAACGGTACTCCACTAGAAAATCTGATTTTTTAATGTGGATGCAACAAGATCTGAAATGCTGCTAATGTATGGGATCACAAAATAGTTATTATTATTTTCTTCAGTCGTGTTATTGATTGTCTGAGTTGGTTTTTTATTGTAAATCATTTTTATTCTGCGATTAATTTCATTAAAAACCAAATGTAGAGGATAACTATTGCTCAACAGTATATTTATGCACACACAGGTTTGTAGCTTTTCACGCGAAGCGAGGTGGACGGCCGAAAGCCCCCCCTTGCATCCCCCCCCGTGTGTGTGTGTGTGTGTGTGTGTGTGTGTGTGTGTGTATGTGTGTGTGGCCGTGTGGCCGTTTCGAACGTGGCCATTCCGAACGTGTGGCCATTACGAACGTGGCCGTTTCGAACGTAGCCGTTTCGAACGTGGTCAAATTTATCCGTGGCCATTTCGAACGTGGTCAAATTATATCCACTCGACAAAAAAGATAGATCTGCCCGAAAATATTTTTTTGTGGAATCAGTCAATGTAAATTGTGTTGTTAATAATTTTAATGTTTAGACCTAGGAAACTTATGCTACGTTCCACCTCATACTTCACTGTAAACTATAATCGTTCATAATAATCGTTAAATTTGTAATTATAGGAGATAGTAGCGAACCCATAGGGGTCCCATGAGATTGTTTATAAATATTGTCATTAAAAGTAAAATATGTGGAAGACAATATGAACGTAATGATTGAAATAAATTCATTCTTTGGAATTGTCGTGTTTCAATATAATTCCACCTGTTATTAATGCTATCAATTCTCGCTTCCCAACGAAAGAGCTGATTTGAATGGGACGTTAGATGTCAATCCGAGTTACTCATTTTTTATACTGTTCAACATTATGAGTTTTTGCGGGCTGCTTATTTTATAGCGCTTTATGAAGGATTCTGATTAAATTTATACTTATTTCTCGGCGACATATGAATAATATTGGCCAATGAATGCGGATGATTTTAATATGTAAGATTTTGTGGTATTTTTTTCATATTGAGGAAGACTAAGTAAAGTCGAAACGTTTATGTGAATATTTCAATTAACTTGTTATATTATATTTTATTTTAAAACTTAAAAATATATGTGTGCTAAATCAAACATAATATTAAATCCAAATGTTAATGCTATCAGTATCAAATTATTATATCGATGTTATTAAATATTTGAATAAATGGAATATTATTATTTGATATTGATAGCATCATAAATTTATAAATTGTAAATTATAAATAGTTATAATTGTATTTAAGAAATAACATAACATAACATGTTATATTATATTTTATTTCAAAACTTAAAAATATATGTGTATTAAATCAAATATAATATTAAATCCAAATGTTAATGCTATCAGTATCAAATTATTATATCGATGTTATTAAATATTTGAATAAATGGAATATTATTATTTGATATTCATAACATCATAAATTTGTAAATTGTAAATTATGAATAGTTATAATTGTATTTAAAAAATAACGTAACATAACATGTTATATTTTATTTTAAAACTTAAAGATATATGTGTATCAAATTAAATATAATATTAAATCCAAATGCTATCAATATCAAATTATTATATGTTATTAAATATTTGAATAAATCGAATATGTTATTATTTGATATTGATAACATCATAAATTTGTAAATTGTAAATTATAAATAGTTATAATTGTATTTTAATTATAATCTAACATTGATATTTTAATTGTAAAATACAATACAATTATGACTATAATTATATTATATGAAATTGTATTTACGATTGTAAATTCTTTTATAAATTACACAAAAAATTATCGAAAGTATTCGTATAATGATTACATAATAGTTATTAAAATAATACTAAGTCATTAAATTAAAGTATTTGTTTTTGAAGTATACATTTTGGAATAATCATAAAAGAGTAACTGTTTGTGTTTTCATGTCAAAGAGTCATTAATAAATTCGGAAAATTTTTATATAAAATGTAAAAATTCGATGTTAAATTAATGATTAAATATAAGCTTTACGAAGTTTGACGAATGCCTTTGTTATAGAATTGCGACTCAATTATTATAAATTCAGTGATACGCTTTTCGTTAGATTTATCTATTTATGAATTCCATATCGCGCAAATAATTGAATATTTATGAAATAATTCATGATAGCGAAAATACCGTGCTCTTTCCGCGTCTTTTTCGCGTTCTTAGATGAGATTGCCGTTTTAATAAAAAATCGTATTGCCGTCCCTCTCAAATAATATTACTAAATATTACTAATCAAAAATAAAAAATATCGAATAAGAGTATAAAGAGTCGATGTTAAGTTAGCGATTAAGTATTAGCTTTACTAAATTTAACGATTGCCTTCGATAGATTATAGAATCGCGAGTTAATTATTATGAATTTAATCATTTGTTTGTTTGGTTATATTTGTGTATTAACGAATTTCGTATCGGAAAATATTTATAAATAATTTAATAAATTGCGGTTGCGAAAATACCGTGTTTTTCGCGTTCCTCATTCTTTTAGCGTTCTTAAACAAGATTATCGTTTTAATAAAAGAGAGTTATCGTTGCTACTTTCGTTAACTTAGGTAAACGTTAATGAAAGTTGCGTGGCTCGTACCGCCGAGGAGTCGAAACAATTTTCATCATGGAGAATTATTTCTTATTGCTTTTTATAAAATCCATTCGCGACATCTAGTTCGGTGCTCTGTGAAAATTGAGAATTTTTATTGTAAGATTGGAACTAATCTCAGGTTTTCCTGGCAATTTTCGACAGCAACGATTTCGGTAGTCATTCAACGACGAACGCCATCGCTTCTTTAAAGTCGAATTAATTTAAATAATATATATTTAGATGTGAGAGAAAATGCATCTATTTTTTTCTTCTCCCTAAAAATGTCATTATTAGGATTGGTATTATTATTGTCTAATGCCAGAAAGATTTAATAGTAGAAAGATTAAATATGGATATAGCGTTGTGTATAGATATCTATTTTTCAAGTAATTTCATATTGCAATAGTTTTTATTATCTGTTTGATAAAAATGATTACGAACGAATATATTTAATTATTAATTATTAATTATTTCTAGGTACTTGGGATATTAATATTAGTTTTTAGTTTCTTTTAAGAAACTATTTGCAGATATTGGACATTCATCACCATTTTAGAATATTAGTTTTTAGATATGTACCATTTTATGTATATGTATAATGAAATACATGCACAAATTTATGTATTCAAAATATTTTTATAATTTTTATCAATATTATATATTATATATACGCGAAATTATACACGAATGTTACATAAAATGTGCGAATACATAAAAATTTAGAGACGAATCGAATGGGTACCCCTATATCAGCAAGATAAGGATTAAAAGAAAAAAAATTATTAATTTAAACATTATAAGGATAAGAATCTAGAGAATTAATCTAGAATTAATTATATATTTAAAATTACATTATATATTTTATTTTGCACACTATTCGCATTGAAATTTTTTGAATCTTGCTGTTATCGGGTTCGATTCGTCTCACGCGCGCAAACGGTACCCCAAAATTATTGTGTTCTCACATATAACACAAAATCCAATGATGCATGTATTTTATTATTTATAAATATAATCGTTCGTAATCACATTACTATAAAAAAAATCGTTATATCCATTTAATTTTCAATAAAGAAATATATTTCTTAATAATGAAAGAACATGTTTTCTGACGTGCATATCAATTTCGTGAATTAAAGATAATGACAAAGGAATTGTCGTTGATTTATTACTGAAATCATTGCTATTGGAAATACTCCGGAAGATCTGGGATTCGCTCCCTTCTACAGTGAAATTCCTGACGATCAATAGATCACTTAATTTTTCTTCGCAGATTGATTTTGCGAAATTTGATGAGAAACAAGATGTTAATCGTTTTTCATTTTTAAGATCGTTCCTCTATTATCAGATATTATCGGTATCATCCGCGTATCAAATGACGTCGAATTATATTATAAGAATTATGCGCAATCGCAATATATTTTGAATATTTTAGATTTATTTATTCGTGTCTATTGAGACTTGCTTTGATTATCATATTAAAATTAATACATATCGGATATTCCTAATATTATCGATTTATTTTATTCGTCCCGTTTTCTTGTGAATTCAAATCGCGATTTATCTTATAAAGATTTGCAAATGACTCGCATAATGAGAACTATATTGGCAAACGTTATAGACATCAAATTGTTTGTCGAAATATCTTCGCATTTATGATAATAATTTATAAAAAGACGTTTTAATAAAAATCTTGTGTTCGCATAGTAAATTAACAGTGAAAATGAGGTATACTCTGCAGGAATATACGGATATGATTGTGGCATACGAACTAGCGGGAGAAAATACTTGTCGTGCGGCCGCAATTTACATGGAATCATTTCCCAGGTGTTAACGAAAACTAAGTGGCCATACAATTTTATGTATTGTGCAATAATTACATAAAACTGCGTGTAGTGCATAATATCAGGATAATCGGTCCAGCAATGCGCTTTCGTACGAGATGAAGAAAGAATTCGTGAAGCATTTTATCATCGTATTGTAACGATGCACCCCGTGCCCCCCCCAAATGCATCGTTTACCCGGCATGCGATCCGCCGGAAGCTGCCGCCCGGCAGAACATCCGCCGGGCAAAGGCAGAGGCGCGGTGCGCCCACCCTTTTAAACGAACAACGAGCCGTTAAACGACGAGCCGAACACCGCCGAGCGCTGCCGACATGCCCCGAACCGTCGACCGGCGAAAACCCGCGCTCGGCGCGCACCCCGATCCCCCTCCGAACGGGCCCCGACCGTACCGTTTTCCGATAACCCGTTCGGAAGGGGAATACCGCCGCGCGCCGGCGCGGGCAATTAGCCCGGTATAAAACAGGCATGTTCGGCAGACTAATCACCTTTTTCCAGCTAGCTCACAGCGAGTGAACTAGCCCGAAAACCTAGACCGCTCCTGAAGAGTAGCCAAAAGATCCGAGGAAAAGAGGTAGAGCGAACTCTTCCTCCATCGAGTGTTCTCGATCCTCGATCAAGGCTCTTTCCATCTTCTTTCTACAACCGACCGAAAAGAACGAACCCGAGCGCACTCCGGTTCGGTCGAGAGATCTCGACACCACGGTCCACGATCCGACCACCATACGCCGTGCATTTCATCTCGAGGTGGAGAGCAGAGCCACCCCGGACGAGTAGTTCTCGTCGGCACGGCGTTCCTCGAAATTCCATTTCCAACCACGGGAAATACCGCGATACTTCCGAGGAAGATCCGCATCGCGGACAACAATTATAATTCGCGGAATTACAACCTGCCTTATCACCGCCAGAAAAACCGGGCTAGACCGAGCGCCCAGACACGCGCATAGAAAAACACGACGCGCGCTACGACAGCAGTCATTGACCGCGCGGAAACATAAACACGCGCATATCAAATAAAGATCCACGACGCGCATCGAAATTTTGTACCGAACCGCATCCGTATTGCGAGCGAGCGGATTGCACTCTTTTCTCACGAATCTCTTGCGCGCCGATTTAGTTCGGTCGAGCGGAAGCATTTCCGGATATTGGACCACGCGTTCACACCGTCCGTGCCACGCGCTGGCAATACCACGAGCGCCGCGTCTCTCGTAATCTCGCGTCACCATAGACGCACTCGGCGTCCATAATACACGCGCCTACACACACACGCACACACATACACTCTGTACACCACACACACACTTACACACAATAAATACATTTTTTTTCTAACCATACGCACACGCTCTCGTTATTACGATCCCTGATCCCGACTCGTACTATCCGACGGCACTTCATGTGGAAGTCGCCCGTGACAGTATCATTATCAACGTGTGCAATACATTTTATCGAAGAATTTTCAATCACGGATCAGCTTTTGTAAAGGTACTGTCACCATCAATTTTTTACATTTACGATATTCAGTGTATAGTAATGGCATTTTGAATAATTTTCAAATTGAGAGTGGAATAGATCTATGGGAGAAACCACTATAAAAAAGGCGCACCATCTACCGCAAGGTGATATGGAAATGATAGCGCATCATTTTCTCGTCACTAAAAGGACGCGTCATTTTTCGGTATTGCGATATATCGCAAACTATCATTATGTCTCGGAGAGCGACCCGCCCATCGCTTCGCCGCGCTTCTACTCACGCTGATTGACCGATCTTCTTTATTTAATTTTTCCGTAATTATTGCGACAATCCTAAAACAATATTGATATTCGATGTCCAATAAAGACAGAATGATGCTCACAGTGCATAAGCGTACAAAGCGAATGCAGCCAATGTCTGACACGGTGAGCCGTGCTATAGCTCGAGCTGTCGAGCGTTTCTCTCATTCGTCCAATTTCAATAATTAATATTTCGATTATTATTACAAAAATCGTTACATGAAATAAGATTTCTTTATTTAATTTACTGCGCTCTACCTCTTCACAAGTGCGTGAGAATCTACCTTTAAAATATGCAGCGGTAGTTGTGGGATACCCTGTATATATACACATATACATATATATATATATACATAATTATCACAATATAAAATTGTTAATTATATTTTATGTTTAATTTAATTAAATATATAATTAATTATATAATTAATCATATGTTTTATAATTTTTATATAAATATTTAATGCTACAATTTAAATTATTGAAATGAATTTAAAAGGAAAGGCCAAACTTGATTACTTTTAAAAACTAAGTATATATATATAAATTGTAAAATATATCTTGAATATTTAATGAAGGTAAAAAAATATTGGAAATGGTAATAATAAAGATAATAAAGTATGAAAGAAATGGTGTAAGTTTAAACAAAAATAAAATTAATTTAATTTAAATAAAAATAGTAATTATAGTAGTATAGGATATTACTTACTTGTCCTTTATGTATGTACGGATACTTTGCCAAAATATCTCTTCAGTAATCATGCCTTGTAATATACGTACTAATAAAAAAAGTTTGCATATAACTTTCTACAAATTACAATTTATGCGACATTTGTTAAATCGATATAATCAAAAGCTAACAATATAAAATATTTTATGCAAATTGTTTGATGTAATATTGTATTCATAAAATTTATAAATATTTTCACAATATACTTTTATTATATATATTGTATATATATATATATATATATATATATATATATACAATATATATAATAAAAGTATATTAGGAAAATATTTATAAATTTTATGAATACAATATTACATCAAAAATTTACATAAAATATTTCATATTGTTACTTTGATTATATCGATTTAACAAATGTCGTCATAAATTGTAATTTGTAGAAAGTTATATGCAAACTTTTTTTATTGTGTATACAGAGTATCGCAGAGTACTATACATATATAAGTGCTTGTGAAGAGCGCAGTAAATTGAAGAAAAAGGTCCCATAGCATTTTACGATTTTCGCAATAATAGAAATTATAAAATAAATAAATTATATAATAATATTAAATAAAATCGAACGAATGTGTATCTACGTGTGTGTTTGTGTGTGTGTGTGTGTGTGTGTGTGTGTGTGTGTGTGAGAGAGAGAGAGAGAGAAGAGAGAGAGAGAAAGAAAGCACTCGGCCTTCAAGCTATTGCATGATTCAGTGTGTTAGGTTGGCGCGCGGCAAGAGGAGGGACAGCGCGGAGCGGCGATGAGATATTTGCATATAACTTTCTACAAATTACAATTTATGCACGACGTTTGTTAAATCGATATAATCAAAAGCTAACAATATAATATGTTTGTAGGATGTTGGATTTAACGGTCCATTGCTACGTGCACGACATTGATCGTTGGTATCGACCAATAACAATGAGACACGCGTTATATGTGCGAACAAGAATAATATATAAGGAGAGACGCGCTCGCGGTAATCGAGAGTAGAGTATATCGAGCGTGCGAGAGGAAAAGATAAGAAAGATAGCGTGCGATAAATACGAAGTGTGAGAGAGAAAGTTCCACGAATTTCATCTGATCTCGTATAGCCTGTTATATATATTTTATACCGGATTTAATTTAATTTAATTTAATAAAACATCAATTCTACATCATTTTGGGGGCTCGTCCGGGATATAACAGGCGGCGAGAAGATTCGGGATCGAGAAGGTTCGATCTTTTCCGGAAGTGAATACGTGGCAAGAGATAGCGAAAAATGTCCGAACAGAATAGTTTAACGGTCGTGGAATTGAAGGAGAAGCTGAAGGCACGTGGATTGTCAACAGCAGATGCCAAATCGGAGCTGATTCTGCGATTACAAGGGGCTGATCCAACGGATTCCTGGATGGAGAGCATCGCGTCTGGTGGTGTCGAGGATAGACAGGATGAGGCACAGGAGAACATTTCACGAGAGAACGCGTTGCGAGAGAGCGCATCGCGAGAGGATATACAGCGACGAGAGATTGAGCTCTATAAGCGAGAAAGAGAACTTGCTGAGCGCGAGCTTGATCTCGCACAGCACGAAATTTTACAATTGCGCGGACAATTAGAGAGAAATCCTACCGGTGGAGCGATGGAGGTGACGATGTTCGGCGATGGAGAGATGTCTCCCACACGACCACGAATTAATTTGACGACGGTGGCCGATTTATTGGATGGTTTTGACGGCGTGTCTAATAATTACAATACATAGGAAAAGAGACTAAGATTTCTGAAGGCGACGTATCGCCTAGACGACGATTGCGCGAAGCTGTTAATCGGAATGCGGTTAAAAAAACGAGCATTCGAATGGTTCCGAAGTACATTCGAGGCCGAAGTACATTGAGATGTCCTTCGAGAGGCTTCTGGAGGAGTTGGGAACTATGTTTCGACATCATGAGAGCAGACTACATTTACGGAGACAATTTGAGAATCGTACGTGGAAGAAGGACGAGACGTTCCAGGAGTATCTGCATGATAAAACTATTATGGACAACAAAGTACCGGTCGAGAAGAACGAACTGCTGGAATACGTCATAGAGGGTATATCGGATATCATGATGCGCGATCAAGCACGCATCCAGGGATTCTCATCTATGGAGAGCCTATTAAAAGCTTTCGAAAGGGTAACGTTGCGCGATCGCGAAGCGACATATTCGAGTCGGCATAGTGGTGACAAAGGGGTAAGCGACAAAAGGAGGAAAACTCCAATAGATGATAAGCGGTGTTATAATTGTGGCGAGCGCGAACATGTCGATGTAAATTGTCCGACAAAAACCTTAGGAGTCAAGTGTTTCGGATGCGGCGCGCGTGGTCATATAGCTTCTAAATGTAAAAAGAAAATTAATAATGCGAATGCGGAAAAATCTGTTGTTGCGTTGGTCTCGCGGACACCTCGTAAAAAATATCTGCAAGAAGTGACATTAGGCGGCCGAGTCATTGCGGCACTGATAGACACCGGAAGCGATATATCGATACTACGATCGAGTGAATATGTAATGATGGGATCACCGGAGATGCGAGCGGCGAATATGAAATTCTGCGGAATAGGCGGTTTTAGCGCGAAAATATTAGGCGAATTTCAGACGAACATTACGATTGACGGGAATGTATATCCGATATTTATCCGAGTCGCGCCCGATGATGTTATACCGTATGATTTGATCATCGGTACAGACTTTATCGATACGGTAGAAATTAATTTGAAAAAGGGTGTAATTTCAATAAATCCGGTTTGCGAGTTAACGGTTGGTAGCGGGACACGACCCAAGATGTTTATGATTGATGCTGTACATGATCCAAATACAATAGACGTCGACGTGTTATCTAAACTTGAGCACAAGCATGTTGTGGAAAGCTTGGTAAACAATTATAAGCCGATTCAAACGCGAGAAACAGATATCAAAATGACGATTATTTTGAAGGATGAAGAGCCTGTTTACCAGAAAGCTCGACGACTTTCGCAGTACGAAAGAGATATAGTAAATGCTCAAATCGATGAGTGGAAGAGAGAAGGCATAATTCAAGAGTCTGTCTCTGACTTTGCGAGTCCTGTTGTGCTTGTAAAGAAAAAGAATGAAAAGAATTTACATAGATTATGTGTAGATTATAGAATGTTAAATAAAAAAATAATTAAAGATAGATACCCTCTTCCCCTCATTGAAGATCAATTAGATCAATTGCAGGACGCAAGAGTTTTTAGTACGATCGATTTAAAGAACGGTTTTTTTCATGTGCGAATGGATGAGTCAAGTGTGAAATATACATCTTTTATTGTACCGGACGGACAATATGAATTTTTAAGAGTTCCCTTTGGTTTGTGTAATTCTCCTTCCGTCTTTCAAAGATTTATTAACGCAATTTTTAGAGATTTAATGAAGCGGAAAATTGTATCAATATACAGGGCTTTCGAAAAGTAACCCCCCTTATCTCTAGAATCTATGTATCATAGGGCAAAATGACCCGAACAAAAGTTTTATGGTTCATAAAGTTCTGTTTTTTTGTGACCTCAAATTTGACCTTGATCTTGACCTTGAAGGTTTTTTGAAGGTTAATTTGCGTTTTTTAAATGGGAATTGCTATTTTTGACCCCGGATTTGGAAAGAGCGGGAAATTTTACGTTCAGATATGTAATCTTGTGATGGTAAAAATGACATCCAAATCCTACTTTTATCCTACTTTTAGCGCTATCCAGGAACAACGACGTGGACGTAGTAGAATTCTGTTCCCTTTGGGGTGTTTGGTTAACGTGAGTCCCCTCTCCCCTCACGTATGGAATAATGAGGATCTTCGATGAATGACTGTAAGACACTTAACATTTTTTTTATCATTCGTTGCTGACTTAGATCTACCAGGTTTTTCACGATCTTTAACACTACCAGTTTCCTGAAAAATTGTACGTACAACAGTACTTTTGGAGATAGGATTTTTCTCTACTCTGAAAGTTTCATTAAATTGTCGCAATACCTGTCAAGGTCAAGCCTGTTGTCCTTTATGACCTGTGTGCCATGTTTGAGTTAATTACCTACTCGTCTTTGACTCGTGCGTCCAACTTCCGAGATTTGGGCGATTTCTAATTCCTCCGCACTTGTATCGTAATGTACTAGGTATTTACCCATATCTTACATGATATCTCGAGGGTTTTTTAATGATTGATTGAATTGTCGCAATTATTTAGTTAACTATTGAAACTGAGCATAACTTCTCTGTTCACTTATACGTTCATTTTCTGAGTTCAAATAGGTAATTAACTCAAACATGGCACACCTCACTGAACGAGAACGAATATCTCTGTTAATGATGCGAGGGTGGGGTGATCTGCAAAGAGGGTATAAGCAGGGTATTGCGACTATTTAATGAAACTTTCAGAGTAGAGGAAAATCCTATCTCCAAAAGTACTGTTGTACGTACAATTCAACGTTTTCAGGAAACTGGTAGTATTAAAGATCGTGAAAAACCTGGTAGATCTAAGTCAGCAACGAATGAAAAAATGTTAAGTGTCTTACAGTCATTCGTCGAAGATCCTCATTATTCCATACGTGAGGGAGAGGGGACTCACGTTAACCAAACACCCCAAAGGGAACAGAATTCTACTACGTCCACGTCGTTGTTCCTGGATAGCGCTAAAAGTGGGATAAAAGTAGGATTTGGATGTCATTTTTACCATCACAAGATTACATATCTGAACGTAAAATTTCCCGCTCTTTCCAAATCCGGGGTCAAAAATAGCAATTCTCTTATTAAAAACGCAAATTAACCTTCAAAAAACCTTCAAGGTCAAGATCAAGGTCAAATTTGAGGTCACAAAAAAACAAAACTTTATGAACATAAAACTTTTGTTCGGGTCATTTTGCCCTATGATACATAGATTCTGAGATAGGGGGGTGTCCGTTACTTTTCGAAAGCCCTGTATATGGACGATTTAATTGTACTCTCAAAAAACGAGGACGACGGATTGAAAAATCTGAAAATTGTTTTAGATACTGCAAGTCAAGCCGGTCTAAAAATAAATTGGAAAAAATGTTGTTTTCTGCGTCGCGTGGTGGAGTTTCTCGGACACATCGTCGAAAACGGCACAATACGGCCATCAGAAGAAAAAATTAAAGCAGTTTTAAGCTTTCCGGAACCTGCGCGACAGGTGCAGTCCTTTTTGGGCTTGAGCGGCTATTTCCGAAAATTTATCCCGAATTATAGTACGGTTGCGCGTTCGCTGTCGAACCTATTGAAAATGGATGCGAGATTTCAGTTCGGTGTGGCTGAGAGAAATGCTTTCGAGCGATTAAGGGTCATGCTGAGTGAGAGACTAGTATTAAGTTTATTTCGAGTAGGCGCAGAAACCGAGTTGCATACCGACGCGTCTATGTACGGTTTTAGAGCAATACTTCTGCAAAGAAGCAGTACGGATCAATTACTGCATCCGGTATATTATGCGAACGGCAGGACTACTCCGGCGGAAGAGAAATATCCGAGTTACGAACTTTTAGCAATTATTAAAGCATTAAAGCGATTTCGCGCATACTTGTTAGAGATAAAATTCAAAATTATAACAGATTGTCGAGCGTTTGCTCAAACAATGACAAAACGAGACCTCTGCGTGCGAGTGGCTAGATGGGCATTGTTATTAGCGGAATTTCGAAGCAGATGACTATATGAAGCCTTGGATACAGGACGATGATTACGAAGATGTATCGGAAGACGATTAAAATGACGAACGGTCGAGACGATCTTTATTTCAGAATGGCCGAGTGTAGGATGTTGGATTTAACGGTCCATTGCTACGTGTACGACATTGATCGTTGATATCGACCAATAACAACGAGACACGCATTATGTGTGCGAGCAAGAATAATATATAAGGAGAGACGATCTCGTGGTAATCGAGAGTAGAGTATATCGAGTGTGCGAGAGGAAAAGATAAGAAAGATAGCGTGCGATAAATACGAAGTGTGAGAGAGAAAGTTCCACGAATTTCATCTGATCTCGTATAGCCTGTTATATATATTTTATACCGGATTTAATTTAATTTAATTTAATAAAACATCAATTCTACATGTTTTATGCAAATTAATGTAATGTCGTAAAATTTATAAATAATATAAATATTTTCATAATACATTCTTTGTTTCAAAAGCATCGAAATGATAGATTTATATCGATAATATAATAGGTTTCATCGTCCATTTGCAGACTATAATATATTTTTTTTTGTCTCTCTGATATATGCAAATGAGATATTTATACTGAGGTGTCTTTTTCTAACGATATTCATTGAAATATCGTGATCAGATATGATAAATGTAAGATATATGAATAATTTATCATTTTAGAAAAGGCAATTTACTTTCTGCTATAATTTAAAAAAATGTTACTTTGTACATTTCACATTGAAATATGTTTCCTTACAAGGATTTCCTTTTAAGGCTATAGTTTATAGTTTATAGTAGTGTAAAGAAAGCCGCAGCATAAATTTCACAGCATATGCTATCAAGTTGAAGCTTTTCAAATATTATATTATTTGTAAGCAACGGCAATGAAAGTAATTTTTATTAGGCATTAATAGATACCAATAGATACCAGCCGGGTAGGCTATTATACCTACATTCGAAGCTTGGTGTTATCAAAAAAAATCGCCAGCGATCAGTATAATTTGCTCCAATAATCTGTTAGCTTTTGTCGCTATATGACATGCTACAATTATAGAAGAATTATCGCAATATTTAGAACACTTTCAAAATAAGAATCCTTTTATAATGTGTAAAAATCGGTTTAATGATTTATTTTATCTGGATTTTTAATCTTATCAAATATGCCTTTTAGTTGAAGCAGTGTCTTTATAATCTCTGAATTAAATTTCGGTTCCAGAATGCACATGCAAATCGTATTTGATGTGCATATAAAATATTTTTGAAAGTAACCAGCACACAAATTAAGATTGCTCCTCGAATTTTGTTTAATAACCAGCATCAGAATTAAATCACTTCTTTAAACCAGCACACGAATTAGATCGCCTCTGGATTTTTTTAATAATCAGCTCACGAATAGATCGCCTCTGAAATAAATATTTTAATAACCAGAGCGCACATGCAAACCGCATCTGGTAAAATATATAATCTGTACGTGTATATGTATATATATATATATATATATATATATACAGGATGTCCGAAAAATCGCCTACTCCACTTCGGGGGGTGATTCGCGACCCAAAAACAAGCAAAAAAGTTTATATAAACATAGGTCCGGAAACGAGCCGTTTCCGAGTTATAGCCACTTTTATGTTCAAAAATCGTAATTTAGAATCCGCTTGGCATCCCTCTTTCTTAATTATTTTTTAAATTAAAAATTTTTATTTTTTAATTTATAATTTAATTTATTAATTTAATTTTTATTTGTTATTTTTATTTAATTTATAATTTATAATTTTTATTTAAAAAATTTTTTTTTAATTTTTATTTTTAATTTTTTTTTTAATTTTAATTTTTTTAGTTTTTTTCAATTTTTCAATATTTGTAAATACGATTACATTAGTTTTAAAAAAAATTAGTTGTTTTCACGACTACTTAAAGTCAGTTGTTTTCACGGCTACTTGAAATCAGTTGTTTTCACGACTATTCAAAATCATTTGTTTTCACAGCTCCCAAACCCAGTTGCTTATATCAATAACTACATTGACTTCTTTTTTTAAAAAAATTAGTTTTTTCTAATATCAAATCAATCTAATATCAAATTAAACTAATATCAATCAAAATAAAACTAATTTTTTTTATTCTTCATTTTGCATTTACTTATTGAAAACAGTTTTCAATAAGTTTCAAATTATTTAGCAACACCTTAGTTTTAGATTGTATCTAATCTTTCCGTATTCATTAATGGATCATTTAATGAATTAGCTGATATGCATCTTATGTATGGTCTTGCTCAAAGTAATGCTGCCGAGACAAGAAGATTATACATCCAGTCTTTTCCAAATCGAGATGTACCGGGAATAGCGTTTTTTCGAAATGTGGACAGAAACTTGAGAGAATTTGGTACATTAAAAAAAAGAACAAGTGAGGGCAGACCTAGAGTGGATATTGTAACGGAAGAAGAAGTACTTGAATTTGAGCGTCCTGCTACTGTTAGAACAGTTTCGGATGAAATCGAAATACCAAAATCAACGATATGGAACATTTTATCAAGAAATGCAATGTATCCATATCACATGCAACAAGTTCAAGGACTTTCTGTTGCAGATTATGGTCCCCGTTTGCAATTTTGCCAATGGGTTGTAAACAGAATAGATGAAAATCCGAATTTTTGTGAAAATATTCTATTTACTGATGAAGCAGACTTTGACCGAAATGGAATTTTTAACTATCACAATCTTCATGTATGGGCTTTAGAAAATCCTAAAGCAATTGATCAAAGAAGGCATTAACAACAGTTTAGTTGCACCGTATGGGCGGGTATTATTGGTAACGAACTTATAGGGTCATATTTCTTTGAAGAGAGATTAAATGATCAGAATTATGTACGATTTCTTAGAGAAGAGTTAGGTCACCTTCTTGAAAACGTCCCTTTAATAATACGACAAAACATGTGGTTCATGCATGATAGTGCACCTGCGCATTTTAGCCGTGTTGCCAGAGATCATTTGAATCGAAATTATGGTCAGAGATGGATAGGGCGTGGAGGTCCGGTTGCCTGGCTCCCAAGATCACCAGACATGAATCCACTTGATTTTTATCTATGGGGTCATGTAAAATCAATTGTTTACAGAAATGCACCCAATAATATTGCTGACTTAAGACAAAGAATAATTCATAGATTTGAAGAAATAAGGAGGGATCAAAATTTTCAAAGAGTTCGGAATTCCTTCGATAGAAAAATAAAA
This sequence comes from Camponotus fellah, assembly GCA_030586385.1. Taxonomy (NCBI): domain Eukaryota; kingdom Metazoa; phylum Arthropoda; class Insecta; order Hymenoptera; family Formicidae; genus Camponotus; species Camponotus fellah. The sequence goes on from JAPIVC010000558.1 coordinate 16,637, forward strand.
GCCTGCAAAGTGGTCATTTTGAACACCTTATTTAATTCGATTTAAATTGAAAAAAACTAAAAAAATTAAAATTAAAAAAAAATTAAAAATTAAAATTAAAAAAAATTTTTAAAATAAAAATAGAAAATTAAAAATTAAATAAAAATAACAAATAAAAATTAAAAAATAAAAATTTTTAATTTAAGAAATAATTAAGAAAGAGGGATGCCAAGCGGATTCTAAATTATGATTTTTGAACATAAAAGTGGCTATAACTCGGAACGGCTCCTTTTCGGACTTATGTTTATATGAATTTTTTTGCTTGTTTTTGGGTCGCAAATCACCTCCCGAAGTGGAGTAGGCGATTTTTCGGACACCATATATATAGTGTGTGTGTGTGTGTGTGTGTGTGTGTGTGTGTGTGTGTGTGTTGTCTGTGTATGTGTGTATGTGTGTGTAGATAAGTGTGTGTATGTATGGACGTATGTATGTATAAAAGTGATGCAAGAGTTACATGAAGTAATAAGAACGAGCGAAATAAAAAGCGAATGAGATAGAAATAGCACGAGTAACGAGGACTCGAGCTCATGAATCGGATCTTTCTTTCTCAGTATTATGTTTCTCTCGCTCGCATCTATTACTGTCTCGCTCACTCTCGATTCTTGGGCGCTTATCTTTTCGAGCTGTCTATCACGATTGTCAAGTGTGACGGAGAAAGCAAGATCATGAGTAGAGAGAGAACGAGATGACTTATAATCAAAGAGTTCCGAAGTCTCTTACAATCGGTTTCTTCGCTTCCTCTATCCATTTGCAATTCACGAAAATGTAAACATCTTATAAAATAAAAATTATAACTTTTATTTTTAATTCCATCGGTTTGAAAATAATTTCAATGAATTTATGAGATTATTGCGATTAAAATGATATCAAACACGGCGTAAATCGGATAATTTTTAATTAGTCTGATAATACAAGTTTTATAATTATATATATTTAACTAAATTTATGCCACTTATATCGTGTTTGATATTATTTTAATCCTAATATTCCTAATTTCTCATTATTCTATTCAAATTACTTTCAAATGAATAATGCATTTTCTGACATGATATTTTATTTATAATATTCACGAATATATGTCAGAAAATAAAATGCATTTTTTATTCATTTGAAAGTAATTTTAATAGAATAATGAGAATGTTACAATTAAAATAATATCAAACACAATATAAGTGACATAAATTTAGTTAAATATATAAAACTTGTATTAGCAGACTAATTAAAAATTACCCGATTTACGCCGTGTTTGATATTAATCGCAATAATAAATCTCATAAATTCATTGAAATTATTTTCAAACCGATGGAATTAAAAATAAAAGTTTTAATTTTTATTTTATAAGATGTTTACATTTTCGTGGATTGCAAATGGATAGAAGAAGCGAAGAAACCGATTGTAAGAGACTTTGGAACTCTTTGATAATAGGTCATCTCACTCACTCTCTACTCATGATCTTGCTTTCTCCGTCACACTTGACAATCGTGATAGACAGCTCGAAAAGATAAGTGGATCCAAGAATCGAGAGCAAGCGAGACAGTAATAAATGCGAGCGAGACAATAATAGGAGCGAGCGAGACAATAATAAGAGCGAGCGAGACAGTAATATATGCGAGCGAGACAATAATAGGAGCGAGCGAGATAGTAATAGATGTGAACGAGAGAAAAATAATAGTGTGAAAGAAAGATCCGATTCTCGAGCTCGAGTCCTCGTTACTCGTACTATTTCTATCTCGTTCGCTCTTATTGTTATTTTGCTTGTTCTTATTACCTTCTTGCTTCTTCACGTAACTCTTGTATCACTTTTGTATATACATACATCTATACATACACACACTCACACACATCACACACACACACAACACACACACACACACACACACACACACACACGCATACACACTTACACACACACACATACACACCCACGCACGCAAGCACGCACACATATACATACACGCACATACGCATGAACGTACAAATCATTGCATTATCTCTCCACGATTTTCCCTTCTCGTCTAATAAAAAAAGTCTAGCACTCTCTATCGTGATACTTGTGAACTAATTTTGCTGTTTTTTTCACTTTATTTTATTTTACCGACATCTCGAGCACTTGTGGACTAAAATTTTCGGAAGAATACCATTTATTAATTAGGCAATTAAATTCAGTTTTTATAATTCTACAATGTTCTACGGTGCAGTATACAATCGTGAAAACTACTGTTTTATGCATAAGAGCTATAAAACTTTTATAAGAAGATAATATTTGTATAAGTTGACAACTCTCACGTCATGTTGCTTTGACATGTCGATAAATAAAAATATTATTTTATACTTATTTTCTTTCTCAATATAAAATCTCGTACTATATAGAGTTTTCACGTGTCCATTTGCGTGTATACTTCAATTCTGGAAAAGGATTTTTAATTCTATACAGGCAATAAAAAATGGCATACTTCCGAAAATTACGGTGTTTTCGTCGATAATATAGGCGACTCCGACATCCTCTTAAGAAACACTATACATAAAAAATTGTTTACATACATAAAAATTATTATTAATTTAACGAGAATTGACATATGAATCTAGGGAGGAAAAGCAATAAAATTTTTCCATTACCTTAAGACTTTGTATGCTGTCGATGTCGCGATAATAGATCGGTGCAGTGAGCAAAGATGACAAGTAACTTTGAAAGAGAGCATTTATATTAAGAAATAAATTAACACCATACATATGAAGATTCTTGCAAAATTCAGTTTGGGTGAATATAAAAATCCTACGCAAATCACGAGTTTTATCACCTCTAATCCAGCCTTTATATATCCCATGATTTTCACAAAAACTATGTAAGTTAATAAACATATCCCGATTATTCCATTACTTCCGGTGATAGAAATCTTATTATCTTGATAAATTCAGAGATCTGTTTCTTTGGTTGCGCTATAACGCAAACGCTTGATCATGGGGATATAGATATCTGAAAATAAATAAAATATTATACTTTTTAATCTCGTCTATGGAGTTTTTATTTGTTGTGCTATATAGAAAAGGAAATTCCTCTTTTTCCCTGTTCCGCCTCTCTTTATCTTTGTCCTTTTCTCTTTAAGATTAGCTATTTATTATTTATATTGTTACGTCCAGACCTTTGAATGAATGAGTCGTATAGAAAAATGTAACTTATTTATCCCGTGACACACTTTATAAAATCATGTATATGAGTTAAGCGAACTGTGAAGGGCCTGATACAAGTCAATAACCGGAATGGTCCTTCTAACTCTGTTTCTTTAAGGTGAATCCGCTTAGCGATCTTTTTTCGACAAAGGAATTTAATCCCTTTTACGCAGAATCTAGTACGATCTCGGGATTTAAGGAAGAGAATATATATATATGTATATGTATATATATATATATATATATAATATATATATATATATATATATATATATACAGGGTGGGCCAGATAAAGTGTTACAGTTTAATATCTTTGAAACGGCTAGATGGATCTTAATGTTTTTGAATTCAATTTTCTCGATTTGATGTGCTTTTTCACGTGGACTTATTTTTATTTTCCGCAATCGGCCTTTCGTGGGGTGGGGGGCATCAAACTCCGTTTTTTTAAATGGCACCTTCCCAAAAAATTAATATTAATGGAATATTAATGTTGAAAAAGAAGTAACTTTTATTCGAAAAAAATTTTTTTACAATCATTAATTTCCGAGCTACAATTATTCAAAATTTTTTGGAGCGCCGAACTTCACACTTATGTGAAACAGTGTTTAGCACAGGAAAGCATTTAGCACAGTTCCTACTACGAGAAAAGAATTGAAGGAACGAATTCGGATGATGCTTGCGCATCAATTACACCAGCTATGCTATTCAGTGTTCGCAGAAATATTATCGAAAGATTACTTAAGTGCTTGGAAGTACATGGTATGCTTTTTGAACACTTATTAAAATAAAAGTTACTTTTTTCAACATAAAATCCTATTATAGACTAAGATTGTATAAACATTGTTTCACATAAGTGTGAAGTTCGGCGCTCCGAAAAATTTTGAATAATTGTAGCTCGGAAATTAATGATTGTAAAAAAAATTTTTTCGAATAAAAGTTACTTCTTTTTCAACATAGAATCCATTAATATTAATTTTTTGAGAAGGTGCCATTTAAAAAAATGGAGCTTGGTGCTCCCCACCCCACGAAGGGCCGATTGCGGAAAATGAAAATAAGTCCACGTGAAAAAACACATCAAATCGAGAAAATCGAATTCAAGAACATTAAGATCCATCTAGCCATTTCAAAGATATTAAATTGTAACACTTTATCTGGCCCCTGTATATATATATATATATATATATATATATATATATATACAGGGTGTCCGTCGATTTTCGACCTTAACAAAAAAAATAAGTAGATTGGCCCAAATTAAGAAGAAATTATTTATATTGGTTTGGGATTGTCGCAATAATTACGGAAAAATTAAATAAAGAAGATCGGCCAATCTGCGTGAATAGAAGCGCGCGGCGACGAGAGTCGTCCCACTGTAATCCGATACTAATCGCGCCGCGAAGCGGTGGGCGGGTCGCTCGAGACATGATACGATATATCGCAATACCGCGCCGAAAAATGACCCGTCCTTTTAGCGGCGAGAAAATGATGCGCTATCATTTCCATACTACCTTGCGGTAGATAGCATGGTGCGCTTTTTTATAGTGGTTTCCCCCATAGGCCTATTCCACTCTCAATTTGAAAATTATTCAAAATGTCATTACTATACGCTGAATACATCATAAATGTAAAAAATTAATGGTGACAGTACCTTTACAAAAATTAATCCGTGATTGAAAATCCTTCGATAAAATGTATTGCACACGTTGATAATGATACGATGATAAATGCTTCACGAATTCTTTCTTCACCTCGTACGAAAGCGCACAGCTGGACCGATTATCCTGATATTATGCACGACACGCAGTTTCACATAATTATTGCACAACACATAAAATTGTACGGTCACTTGGTTTTCGTTAACGCCTGGGAAATGATTCCATGTAAATTGCGGCCGCACGATAAGTATTTCCGCTAGTCCGTATGCCACAATCATATCCATATATTCCTGCAGAATATACCTCATTTTCACTGTTAATTTACTACGCAAACACAAGATTTTTATTAAAACGTCTTAGCTCTCGCACACTGTTATCAGACTGTGTACGCCGGCAGCACGCAACTACAGCTGAGCGGACAACCATAGTGCGCAAGCGTCGAACTCACACGTACGCTTACACTCACATGTCCGCTCAGCTGTCAGCTGATGGGGGAAACCACTATAAAAAAAGCGCACCATGCTATCTACCGCAAGGTGGTGTGGAAATGATAGCGCATCATTTTCTCGCCGCTAAAAGGACGGGTCATTTTTCGGCGCGGTATTGCGATATATCGTATCATGTCTCGAGCGACCCGCCCACCGCTTCGCAGCGCGACTAGTATCGGATTACAGTGGGACGACTCTCGTCGCCGCGCGCTTCTATTCACGCAGATTGGCCGAGCTTCTTTATTTAATTTTTCCATAATTATTGCGACAATCCCAAAACAATATAGATAATTTCTTCTTAATTTGAGCCAATCTATTTATTTTTTCGTTAAGGTCGAAAATCGACGGACACCCTGTATATATATATATATATATATATATATATAATAAAATCTTATTTTTTAAATTTTAATTAATAAAATAACTAATATAATTAATTTAATTAATTTAATTATTATAATTAATCAAATCTTATTTCTTAAATTTTATTAATTAATTATATATATATATATATATATATAAATTTTATTAATTAATTATATATATATATATATATATATATATAATTAATAAAATTTAAGAAATAAGATAAAAATTAAATATAAAAGTGTAATGAGTATATGAGTAAAAGTAAGCTTACTCATTAAAGGAAGTATAAAAATTTGTCGCTTGCATATATGTGTTATAATTAGCATTAAAGTTTTTTAAATTCGCTGAAACACAGGTCTAAGTTAAGTCACAGTGATAAAAAGGTAAGAGATTCGCCAAGTTCGAGCTCAAAACTTATTCATCTATTTCAACGGTTTCTCTAAAAAGTAGTGATAATATAAAAGAAAATAATATAGAGAAAATATAATATAAAGGAAATGTGAAATTAAAGGGTAATAAAAGAGAAAAAGTAGAAATGAAGAATTAAATAAAGTCGAAACGATATATAAAGATAGAAAACTATGAATTCTCGCTGAATAAATCAAAAAAAGCAACTAAATGGAAATAAGAATTAAGGCGTAATCGCGAATTCTTCTATAGAAATTCACAATGATTAAAAGAGAAATGAAGAAATTAATCGCGAATCACTTTACAGAGATTCTCAGCGATTAAAAGGAAAATAAAAGGATTTAATCACGAATCACTTTTCAGAGATTCACGGCGATTAAGGGGAAAGTAAAGGAATGGGAAAGTGCGGGAATAAATGACAGGAAGTAAGATGAAGAATAGAAAAGCTTAATAATTAATTGTGAACATGGATGAATAATAAAACGGAAAGTGATTTATTAATAAAAAAGATAAAACATCAGCAGGAATAAATAAAAAGAAAAAATGTTTTAATTTAAATGCGAAAAAAAGTGAAAAGAAAAAACAAAGAAATTTTACTCACTACTCGTCATAAGAATGGGTACGTTGATAAAATTGCAATGGCTGAGGTCGGAGATTCGTGATTATAGCGTGAAAAGCTAGCTAATGGACATTCACCAAAGGATTTTGAATAAATTCACTTACACACAATGCACAATTAAATTTTAATAAAAACATTTTCATTGAGACATAAGATGGATTAATAGTTCAATTACAAGAAAGGATCCTAAGGCTAATTTAAATCAGATTAAAATTGAATTTTCAAAAATGTGATAATACGGTATAATGAAAGAATACATTAAACTATGATCGTGTCTGAATATTAGCTGTGACTAAAAAACAAGAATACTCGTCGCAATTTATGCTCGCGTATATTAAATTTTGTTCTTTCTCTACACTAGATAGAGGAGATCTTCTTACAATTAGACGAATAAAACAATTTTAATTATTAAATAAAGAAAAGATAAAAGGCTACAAGGACCAGCGCAAAGGTGAAGGTTTTAATTGATTCTTTAATTTATTTTTTGAGCCATCATTATTTTGTGTTATCCTTGCTTCTGACCTTTTGATTTTCGTATTACCCTTTATTTTGAGTTGCGTTTTTCTTGTACTTTATTTACATTATATCAATGACCGTTAACTTTAATTTTTGTTTATTACTTTGTTATCCGACATTGAAAAGGATCCGAATTGGATCGAAACGCAGCGTTTGTCTTGTTTAAATTAAATAAACATTTCTTTTGGTTTGTTAAATTGTAACTACCGTTTAATTCTTCGCATAAATTTCACCTTTGCGCTGGTCCTTGTAGCCTTTTATCTTTTCTTTTTTTAGTTTCTTTTTTGATTTTATCTAATGGACCTTTATTTCATTATATTAATTTTAATTTTAATTACTCCTTTCCTAGAAAAAAGGAGACGATTTTTGATAGGAGGACCGTTTTCTAAGATTTTTGATTAGTTGAGTCACGTGTACTATTAATTTCGGAAATATTGCCATTTCTTTTGATCTTCTGATAATCTGCTCGAGAAGCAGATCTTTATTTTGAATTATTTTGATAGGATTAAATTTCGTGTCTTCGAGCATAGAACTGAGTATTAAATTAATAAATATTTAATTAATATGCGACGATTGTAATTTCTTGTGACAACTTTCGGAGGGTAACTCGCGACTTTTATTTAAAATTTCTTTAACTCTAGCTTGACTAATCATTCTCACAATCAGTATTAGATTTGTTTAATTCGAATGTCGATTATATACACGAGTTAAGTTTGCGTTTTTTGTTCGCTATCATTACTTCTAAGAAGAGGGTGTAAATCGAAGAGCCTTAATATCGAGCATCTTTAATATTTTCTTTCCTATCGTTTGAAAAAAGAAAAGAATCGTAGACAATATTTAGTTCTTATGATCCTATGGGGTTATAATAAATAATGTAATAAGAAATAAGTTTCAATACAAGAACAAATATTCTTTGTAAGATTATTACATATATTATCACATATATTTGATTGTCTCGTGGGTACAAATCCATTTAATGTTTAAAGTTTATAATTTAGTTAGATCTATAAGAAATTCTTCAGGAAGGATATTTCAGTATAATCCTCTTAAAGAATTAATATAAATTACTTTTTAATTTTTTGAAAAGTATTAAGACCTGATTTTCCACAATATAAGCAAAGGTCTCGTAGTCATTAAAATATCTATTCTGTTGTTGCTCACAGGGGCTATCAAACCTTCATAAATATCATTTGGTCTTATATTGCCCAACGAATAAGGATCCCTCTGATGAATGGTGATCTCACGACTTGCATTCAGTTTATTTAAAAGCATTTTAATGACTTACTGCTTTCACCACGAAATCTTTCTGGTTTCGGTAAACTTAAATTGATTTTGACAAACGGTTCCATTTCAATAGTATTTAATCGAATTTGATATCTGTTCAGAGTAATCGTTTTATCAAAATCCAGATCTATGCATATATCGCTATCTAAAAATATAAAAGTAATATCTGTTTTTGATACATTTTTGTTCTATGAATCACGCAAAATTAGTAATACATTTTAATAATGCATTACATAATCATTGGATATATTAAATACATTATATAATAATTAGAAAAGAGAATATATATATATCTAGAAATTGGCCCGATATGTCATAAGGACCTGGCCGGGCATTCTTAAGGCATGCCTTACTAAGGCTAACTGATTAGGTTCTTATTATTACCCAATCAAGTAATCATAGCAAAGCTGAAAGCAAAGTTTAATCATATAGTCTGATCAGGTCATAATGAGAACTCTGTACATATCCTCGTCAGAAAATATAAAAAATTTTATAAGGTTACTTAAGTGGGTCTCGACCAGGACATGTTGCCTTTTTCTACCCGAAATTTAGTAGAATTATTTAATCAGATCCTGATAAGGATAATGTATATATGCCTCGTCGAAAAATATAAAAAAACAAAATTCAAATGCAAAATTTTATAAAAGGTTACATAAGCAGGCTCCAATCAGGACATGTTGCCGTTTTCTATTCGAAATTTGGTACAATTATTTAGTCAGGTCCTGATAAGGATAATGTATATATGCCTCGTCGGAAAATATAAAAAACGCAAAATTAAAATGCAAAATTTTATAAAAGGTTACATAAGCGGGCTCTGATCAGAACATGTTTGGTAGAATTAATAAAATATTTAATAGATTTTACATGATTAAAACTTTTTCGTTTTTTTGTGTAAGGCTAAACTTAGTCGAGTTAGCTTTACTACACTAAAAAAAAAAATTGATTCAAAATTAAAATAAAAATGTCATCACGGAGTGTGCCAACGAAATATACTTTTATATTATTACAACATAATTATTGTTTGAAAATTGAAAAAAATATATTATATAGTATAAATTATATTATATATTATTTATATGTTATTATATTATTATATAATATTTTTATATAATAATATATTTTTATATAATATATTATTATATTATATAATATTATTTTATATTATTATATTATATTATTTTATTATTTATATTATATTATATTATTTTTTTACTTATAAATTTTGATTAAAGCTTTCCATTAATGATATAATATTAATATAATATTAATATCATTAATGATATCACGTAGAATCGATATCGCGCGCTCAGTCCTATATAACTCCTAGACTGATTTGTCATCCGTTATTGATTTTTCTTATGACAAAAATCAATAACAGACAAAATAATAAACATACTTCACATAGTGTACTGTATTGTTCCAAGACGTTTGCCAGTTAAGGTTATTAGTGCGATATTATGGATCTATTTGATAGAAGATTAGCAAGAAAACGTGTTTCAACTCGTTTAAGAGTTCAGAAATATCGTGTGCTTCAAAAAAATGTCGAAACGAAAATTATGCGGAAAACAACCTAACAGTGCCATCAAGTGCGTCATCTGAAGAATCGGAATTGCAAGTTGATGATTTACAACAACAAAACTATTTTGACAGCGACATACAGACAGAGTCAGCGATTGAAGCACAAAACAATTTTCATTTGGAAAACGAGGCAAATATATCATTAGATAATACTGAGGAAAGCGATATTCGAGAAGACGTATCAGAAAATGATTTGGATATGTCAGAAAATGAGTCTGCAAATATTTCTTCAGCTTCATCAAATTGGTCAGTTGAAGAAAAATCAAATAATATTATAAATAATCTTCGAGAATGGGCATTTCAATTTCCGCCACTTCCCCATTCTCGCTTAGATGGTTTATTAAATATATTACGACCCATCTTACCTCAATTACCAAAAACTCTAAAACATTTTTACAAACTACAAGTGAAAATTATAAAATTGAGAAACTGGATGAAAATGATAATGGTTTATTCGTATATTTTGGTTTAACTTCACACCTTGTAAAGTATATTAATCCTGATTTACATTTAAATCTAATAGAATTGATTATAAATGTAGATGGTTTGCCACTATTTAAGTCCAGTTCAATAAGTTTTTGGCCAATTTTATGCAAAATTTTTCACCAACCTGATGTTTATAAACCATTTCCGGTTGCAATTTATTGTGGAAATCAAAAACCAGAAAATACCCAAAAAATTTTTAGAAAGTTTGTTGAGGAAATCAATCTGCTCCAATCTGAAGGAATAAATGTAAATAATAAAGTATTTCAAGTTCGTATTAAAGCTTTTATTTGCGATAGACCAGCTCGTTCATTTGTAAAATGTATCAAAAATCATAACGGATTTTGGGCATGTGAACGTTGTTTAGTACGTGGCGAACGATATAAAAATCGGACAATTTACCCAGGTGGTAATTATGAAAGAAGAACAAATAATTCTTTCAGAGAGCAAGTAAATCGCGAACATCACAAAGGAATATCTCCTTTAATTAATATTCACCCACCAATTGATATGATAAACAGTTTTCCACTTGACGTAATGCATCTCCTTTATTTAGGAGTTATGAAGAAACTATTAGAGTGCTGGCTGGAAGGTACAGAGGATAAACGATATATTAAAAAATTATCGTTCAATTCAAAAACACAATTGTCTTCTCTATTAATAAAAATTCAACAGTATATCCCAGAGGAATTCCAAAGAACAACTCGATCCCTATCAGAATTTAAAAAATTTAAGGCTACTGAATATCGTTTCCTTTTATTGTATATTGGACCAATTATTTTCAAAAAAATTTTACCGGAAGATATATATAAACATTTTATGATTCTTCACGCTGCTATTCGGATTTTGTCGGGAAAAGACACAGCACTAAAATACTGTACGCATGCCCGAAACTTATTAAAAAAATTTGTACATCTCACAGCAAAATTTTATGGAAAAGAATTTTTAATTGGCAACGTTCACAATCTACTACACATTGCGGATGATGTGTCATTCATGCAATGTCCTCTATCTGACATTACATCATTTCCGTTCGAAAACACTTTAGGAAAAATGAAGAAATTATTACGTAGTGGCAATAAACCTTTATCGCAAATATGCCGTCGTTACAATGAAATATCTTGTATTCATCAAGCGCAACCAAATGTATCATCTGGAATAAAAATTCTCAAAAAATCAAGCTGTCAAAATTCAGGAAAAATAAATATAAAAAAATTAGAGTATAAAGATGTGCTCTTAACAACAAAATCACCTAATAACACAGTTTTACTTTTTAATGGCAATATAATACAAATTAATAATATTTATCTTCCGGAGAATCAAACGCATATGGAACACATAGAAATTTGTGGTGACATTTTAAAAAAAAAGAAATCTATGTATAATTATCCATGTGATTCAAAATATTTATCAGCGTGGACTGTAACGAAAAGAAATGGAAAGATTGGCACATATAAAGTAAATGAGATACATAAAAAAATGATAAATATAAATCTCAGTGTAGTCGAGAAAGAAAAAATTTATGTATTAGCACTATTACATATGTAAAGAAACAAATTTACAATTTGGCAAGTTTACATTTTGCTTCATGGACTTGAGACGCCACTGAGTGCTCGGCATATATTTACTTAGCAACCAAATGTTTGTAAAAACGTACTCTTATATATATCGTCTGTCGCATTGTAAATAGCATAAAAAATTATAAATTCTTACATTTTTGCATCCTTTCAAGGTAAGTATTAATTAAAATTTAAAAAATTGTTTATATTATTTATTTCCCATAAAAAATTCATGAGTTATATAAAAATATTTTTTACAATTGCAGATGAGTAATGATTATAAATATAGGTTAATTGAATTTAAAGGCATAAGAAATAATGTTAAAAGTGTTGACATTGTGCCCAAGGAATGGATTATGTGGGATGTTTAAAAAAATGCATTCTTATGTCATTTTATGCCACGGCCTTATAATAAGGAAAGATTAACTAAATTAAGAAATCTTGTGAAAAATTGTCAACCACCGAATTACTCATGGCCGAAATACATTATACAGTCATGCGGGAAAGCAAGTAAATTAAAAAACAGTTTTAGTTTTTACACACATATACATATATATATATATATACATATACTTATATATATATATATATATATATATATATACATATACTTATATATATATATATATAATATATACTTATTGAAAAAATTTTGTTTCAAACAATAATTATATTGCAATAAGTATATAAAAATATACTTATTGCAATATAATTATTGTTTGAAACAAATATGTTGTCCTTGGATTAAACATCCCATGAATAATTTAGGAACGTATTCTGAAGCAGAGGAAAAATTAAAAAAATTGAATCTCCAGCAATACATTTTTACAACAGATAGTGAGTTAGATGTTGAGACCGCAAATAAATCGAGAAACATTTTCGAAGAAATAAGATACAATGAAAAACAAATAACTGATGAAAATCAACAATCATTTTCGAAAGAAATTCATGACGAATCCTATCGTAAGTCTTAATAATAATAAGTATTAATAATAATAATTTTATTAATTTATTATTTATTTATTTTAATTTTATATTTTAATATTTTATATTAATTATTTTTATTTTTTGTTATTAAAATTTATATTTTAATATTTTATATTTTTATATTTTAATTTAGACTTCATAATTTAATTTATTGTTATTATCAAATGTATTTATACACATATAGGTTTACTTATATATAATGCATATATTT
>JAPIVC010000558.1:32500-46814 GCA_030586385.1 Camponotus fellah
TAAGGACCTAATAATAATACCTTATATGGACCTTGTAAAAAAATGGCGTTACATGCTTATACAATACTGATAAGGTACTGATAAGGCAAAAATATCAGGCCCCGACAATGAAATCAGGCAAACGTTGTATGACCCTTATCAGGACCCTACTTTAATTTCCAGTCGGGAAAAAAAAAATCATAAAAAAAAACTACCTTACTACTGCCTGATTTGGACCTTATTAGGATTTTATGAAGACACCTTAACTATATGTATACATATTTTAATAGGGCTAATTTACTAGGACCCAAAAAGAATTTCTTAAGGATACAACATGAACAAAATAAAAAATTCATTAATTTTGTCTGCTTAGCAGGACCTCAAAAGGAATTGTTAAAAATAATTAGATTATATAAAGTCTAAACTCATCCCACACGGAACTTGACATCCAATGGACGTCCATACAACCTCCATAACTCCATACAACATCTATGTCCATGATGGATATTGAATAGATTTCTAATAGAAATCCGTATTACCTCCATGGTAGATGTCATCTACAAATCCATCATGGATGTCTATTGGACATCTGTTATGGATATAGGTTTTTACATACTATATCTCTAATAGAACTCCATATCTCCATGGTATATATAAAATATTCATATAGTTTCACAAGTTTCACGTCTCGCCGCTAGGTGGCGAAAAGGAAAACGCCTAACTCGTAAGTGAAATTCATCTAAGACAGTAATATAAGGCTGCGGCATATGGCCACAAATCACGACTTATCGGTCAAAGAGAGCAGATAATTATAGTCGCATCTCCTCTAGCTTTTGCAAGGAGCTCCAGGGCTCCATATAATTAACCGCAGATGGTTAATTTTTTTTAAATTCTATCATTTGTGTATTTATATACAGAACATTAAATCGATCAAGTTTTTGAGAAATGGCAAAAATAAAAATTTATATATATATATATATATAACTTTTATAAAAGAATATATATTTTGAGCAGGATTTGATAGGATTCCCTCAAAATAAATTATAATCGTGGCAAAATAAGGTATTTTAATGAGAACCTCATAAATTTTCTTTAAAAGGACCTTAAAATCTAACCTTAAATATAAGATATTTTATTCAGGACTTTTATTCAGGATATTTATTCAGGATATTTATTAGCTTAAATATAAGCTAATAAATATAAGATATTTTATTCAGGACTTATATATAAATAAATTTCCTTAAAAGGGCCTTAAAATTTTAAGCTGATAAATATAAGGTATTTTATTCAGGACCCGATAAATTTTCCTTGAAAGGGCATTGTGAACCATTTGTTAAATTTTCTTTAAGGTCCTTTTTATTTTACTCTAATAGGGCCCGATTAATATTAAGGCCAATTAACTAGGTCCTTATAAAAGTCTTATAAAATTTTCTACTCGGGGTGCGGCATCGATCGTTGGTATCGACCAATAATAACGAGACACGCGCTATGTGTGCGAGCAAGAATAATATATAAGGAGAGACGCGCTCGCGGTAGACGAGAATAGAGTATATCGAGTGTGCGAGAAGTAAAGATAGAAAAGACAGCGTGCGATAGATATTGAGCGTAAGAGAGAGAGTTCCACGGATTTCGTCTTGTCTCGTATAGCCTGTTATATGTATATTTTATATCGGATTTAATTTAATAAAACACTATTCTACATAATATTATATGATTTTTATTTACTAAATTATAAAAACTTTAATAATATAATTTAATTAATTCTATCGTTTTCTTGTAATTTAATCTATTATGTATAGTAAACATTGATTCGGGTTTTGAAAACTCTAAGATAAAATGAAAAAATGAAAAACAAACTTAAATATAGTTAGATTGGAAAGACTTCTTTTTCGAGTTATAAATAATTAAGAATAAAAAAACTGATTTCTCACAGATTTATTTTTATGACTACAAATAGATACGTAAAAAAATATATGTATGTACAAATATAAATTTTTATTTTCTATTAAATTGCTAATATATTAATATTTAATTGCCTAAAAATTCTTGAAATAAAAATATGAAGAAAAGGAAAAACGAGACAAATTATTATCATGAACGATAAGTTGTCGAAAAGTAAGTTGTCAAAACTGATACAAAAGAAACACAAAATAAAGAAATAATATATAATTTAGGCTATTAAGAAAGATAATTAAATGCTTATACGAATACTTGAATATCAAATTTGTTTTCTTGAAAAACCTTATATATTAAATTGGTTTTTTTATAAGAAAAAATAAAACGACAATATATAATAAAATTTTATACATATTTTATATACATATTTTCGATTTATTTTTTTCATATAGGAACATCTCCTTTTCATTTTTATCACCAGTTTTGGGACATTCGATATTATACATGTTTTTTCCATAAAGTTATTACATTATTTTATTATTATTTACTTGTAACAGAGCTCGCAAGAAAGGTTGAGAAGCTGTCACTAGTACGAAACAGTGCGTCCAAAGAAAATAAATAAAATTGTAATTCTTAAACATTAGATAAGAGTATCTTGACAGAGTATATTTCCGGAGGTTATCAAATCTAGGATTTGTTTCATCTATCAATGCTACGGGTTTCATATTGATATATGATTATGCAAGAAATTCATTATAATCTCCGCCTAACAGTAAAGTCAAGTGAGATTCTATTGGTAGACATCTTAATAAAACAAATATCTATAAAATTAATGTAAAAGTACATTAATATAAAATAATATAAAATTATATTAATAATATAAAGGTACATTATAGAGAGAGAATGTTTTGAAATAATTTTATTATGTACTTACAAATAAAAAATATAATTCTTTTTGACAAGTTTATAAAGATATTTATATGATAATATGATATAATATTAAATTCTTGAATGTCGTCAGTAGATAAAATAAAATAACGTAATTTAGATCGACCACACTGGCAATTTATTGGTTGATAAAGAATCACAACGTTTCGATCATGGGTTTTGGTCCTTCTCATGTGAACTACAATAGTTTACAATATTATAAACAATAAGAAGTAAATAAAAAAAAGAGAAAAGAAAAAGGAAAAAATTATTATATACGTACAAAATCTTAGTTAACCAATAAGTAATGAGAAAAGAGAAATCACATGCAATCTATCTTTTCCGCGTTTAATCAAAACGTTAAATTTTTTCGGTACATTATAGACAATATTAAGATCTATATTATTAAAAACGTGGCTAATCTCATCACTAAAGCCCTCCACAAACGGTAAAGAAATATAACAAGGTGTAGCCGTATTATCACTCTCAGAATTTGTATTTACATTGTCACGATGTTTTAAAAAATGAAGTCTTCTTTTAACATAACGGTTAATAATTTGATTTGGAAAACAATTGTTGGAAAAAATCTGTTTGATAATGTCGATATTCTTAAAATGAAATCGAACGTCTGATAATAAAATGGCGCGATCGACAAGATTATAAATGTGTTCATTTTATATTTAAACGGATGCTTGGAATGAAAATTAATGCATCTGTTAGAACAAGTAGGTTTTCTATACCAATCGGTCAAAAGCCGACCGTCAGAACGAATAACCATGGTGTCCAAAAAACTAATGCAAAACTCAGACTCAGTCTCGTATGTAAATGTCAAACGTTGATGATAAGCATTGAAAATCGATACAATCTCGTCAATCTTTGAGCGTAGAACAATGGTAAAAATGTCATCAACATATCTATAATACAACGAAACATTAAAACTTAACTGACTCAAACAATGTGTTTCTAAATCATCCATAACGATGTAAGCCAAAATAGGAGACAGGGGGGACCCCACAACAGGACCGAAGTCGTGTATAAATTAGACTGCAAAAATTGTAATAATTCATATATAGGTCAAACGAAAAGACATTTAGGCACTCGTTCAAGGAACGAGTTATGTTTAAGGAACATTTTAACAATATAAAATTGCACGAAAGCAATCTATCTGTGATCAGCAAACATAAATTGGAATTCAATCATGACTTCGATTGGTCAATACCGATTATTTTACACAACGAAAGACACGTGAGAAAGAGAGAAATTGCTGAAATGTTTTTTATAAAAAAGTTTGACAACACGATTAACTTACAGAAGGACACTGAGAGTCTGAACAGTATTTATGATAAACTAATAAAGGCTGTTTAGTCTCTCTCCTTGTTTGT
This sequence comes from Camponotus fellah, assembly GCA_030586385.1. Classification (NCBI taxonomy): domain Eukaryota; kingdom Metazoa; phylum Arthropoda; class Insecta; order Hymenoptera; family Formicidae; genus Camponotus; species Camponotus fellah. The sequence continues at coordinate 36,685 of JAPIVC010000558.1, forward strand.
GAGCGGTAGGCTGACTTGACGATCTTGACATGTGATTTCTCTTTTCTCATTACTTATTGGTTAACTAAGATTTTGTACGTATATAATTTTTCTCCTTTTCTTTTCTCCTTTTTTATTCACTTCTTATTGTTTATAATATTGTAAACTATTGTAGTTCACTTGAGAAGGACCAAAACCCATGGTCGAAACGTTGTGATTCTTTATCAACCTATAAATTGCCAGTGTAGTCGATTTAAATTACGTTATTTTATAATATGGTATATTAATATATGATGAATAATATACAATAATAAACGTGTATGATGCGAATAGTCGTTATTATAATAAATAAAAATAATTTTAACAAATTCATTATATAATCATAATAAATTTAACTTTTTATCTGAAATATATTCTCGTAAAATTAACTTATCGATACGATTAAATCTGTATAATAAGGCTGTTCATCTGACGATTTAACTTTTTCATTAATAGCAAAAAGAAATATGCCTACAATTAATAACGAAAAAAAAATACAGGGAGACACGTTTGACATTCTTTTCAGAAATTTATTACATAATAATACAATATTAAACTTTTTAGAATAAAATCTTTTTTTACGGAAAGAAAGTCTGCTAACATTGCTGTTCCAATGAACAATAAACGAATGTTAAGCGTATTGCACAAACGTACTTTTATATTATTTACCTAATTGATCGATTGCATTCAGATAAGCGCGAGAGTGTATGTGTGTGTATGTATGTGTATGTGTGTATGTGTGTATTTAATTTTATAATGTGATTTTTATATAATTGGCCTCGTAAATAAATTATGAAGTCAATTTATAAATGAACAACACAAGCTCATTTCTTTTCATTTCGTATTTTATGAACGTCCTCTTGTCATTAGAGGTATTGAAATGGTGGCATCTCATTAATAAGAATATACTGCTAACATACCTATAATAATTCTTTCATTCTAACTTTTTTAATTTGATGACAAATAGTTATATCGGCATAATATTCGAGTTAACATGAGTGCTTCTCAAGACTTTGAAAACAAGGATTTTAAGTTTTTGATTCTGCTCGTTCTGTATTATATTGTTGTACTGCTCCCCTTTCTTTTCACTTTATTTTATTGGGTTATATTTAACTTTGCACGACTTCAATTTGCTTTTAATTATTTTCCGTTTATAGCATGTGATCGTTATTTCTTAAATGTGAATAAAGATTTTCATTATTGAGATAAAAGATATATAGCTTGGACTTTTAAATTTTCATTCACACACTTGATAGTAAAATAAGGCCTTATATATGACTTAATAGACAGAGTATTTAAACAATAATAAAAGAATCTCTAATCAAATTTATTAATGCTGTTTGCTGAATAATTATCTTTTCTATACATTTGAATTCAACATAACTGTTCTTAGTTTAAAAATATACAGTGGATGTTGCAAATTCATATTTTTCTACCAACACATTATTCGTTATATCTTTTGCTACAGTCCTTATAATTGGAAATGTTAACTGAAAAATTTTGTTATAGCCAAGCGAAACATTGGGAAATAGTCTCTACATAAAAATTAGCTTTTCTAAACTTCAATTGATTCTTCTTACTATATATGTATAAAAGTACTGAGATAAAATAATCAAATCGAAAGGAATCATTTTATAAATAGTTAAAAATATTTTATACTTTCTATTAACAGTATTATAATCTTGAAAAATTTATTTGTCAATGCGACCAATATTTGATTAGGATCTGATGATGTAACTTTTGTTATTAATAGCAGAAGCAAATGTCTACAATTATATAAACAGATTTTAACAAATTAATTTAAAAAATTATGTTGACTATCACAATGTTAGTATTTTAAAAAGTTTAATAAAATTTATTTTACGGAGAAAAGATCCTTTCTACAGCTTTTGCCTGAAATATTTTCTTTAAAAATACGTCATTTAAGAGATATTTGATTATTAAAATACTCCTTATATGTATATGTGCATAAACATAATACTTCTTATAATATCTCTTTTTTAAAATAATTGATTAATAGTCATATTTTACTGAAAAGATCCGTCCTTTTTTCCTTAATTTAGAAATATAAATATTTAAGATACATTCCCACGTGATCATGAGTTAATTCTCTTTTATTATACTAATGCGGATGTCCTATTACTGTCACAATAATTACATAATAGTCTGACGGCAAATGCGATTCGCATTTTCATTTGTTTTTGATAAAGGAAGATAATATAACACATATATTTATAATATAACACATATTTAGTAAGAATATAATTACATATAATTACATAATTACATATGAATGTTACGCTCTCTACATTATAGACATACACAGAAGCGAGATAATATTTTGCTACAGTTATAACTGACAAATGATAACAATGATAACGTGCAGAATATTATTATGTCCAAGCCTGAAATCTTTATGAAGTTGGCCTCTCATTCTTTAAATGTGAAAAAAATTATTAGAGTTCTAGAGTTCCCAATCCATTTCTCATCTTTCCTCATTTTTTGCACGCGCTTTGCTTTTCTCCGACATAAACGGGATGCGAAACGCATATTTCCTTGACTAACAGTTTTTGACTTACGCTTGTATTACGAAAAGAGGATAAAACAAAGTAAAACGTACATGAGATAACAGTAACAGGGTAGATAAAACGCGTCGGAGAAGGACCTGTGACACTACACATATATGTACATATTTATACATTTGTGAAATATTGTGAAACAAGGCTTTTTTAACAATTTTATAGCACTCTTAATTTATAAACGAATTCAGGAGAGTGGGAACGAGAGAGTCTTTTATTGAAAATAAATTAAAATAAAATTAAAAATAAGGATGTTGGTAAAACGTTGTTGCCATTATTTAACAAGAATGTCCCTATAACCATGTATTAATATATTATATGTATATATTATATACGTGTTATGTGTATATATTAAGGACATTATCGATTATTTTGAAATGAAGGAATTACTCGAACATAAAATATTCACTAAAAGGCAATGCTTTTTCATCATCGACTTTGCTCATCTCTCCATTCATAATCTTTTCTCTTCCTTTTTTCGAAAAATTCGGAAATCGATTTTTTTGGTTGCGCAATCACGCAAAATCCTAATGTCTTTTGGGGATATAAGTATCTAAAAATAAATAAAATATTATACTTTTTAATCTCGTCTATGGAGTTTTCGTTTGCTATGCAATACATAAAAAAGAAAATTCCTCTTTTTCTTTATTCTTTCTTTTTATCTTACTCTTTTCCTTTTTTTATTATTAGCTATTTATTATTTATATTTAATTCTTATTATCCCGAGAAAAGATTTAATAAACAACGTAATAAGAGATAAGTTTCTACAAATATTTTTTGTAAGATTATTATATATCACATATATATTATAAAATTAAGATAAATTATTTTTATAATAATTTTCTTGGAAACTACTGAGAAACATACTTGATTTTCCACCAATCGAATATGTGTCTCGTATTGATGGTAATGTCTATTTTTCGGTCGTTTGTAAGAGTCATCAAAAACCTTTATCAGTACTGTTTGGTCCTATATGATAGAATAAAGATCCCTATGAAAGATGGTGATCTCGCGACTTGCATTCAGCTTATTTAAAAGCGTTTTAATGATATCACTGCTTATGCCACGAAATCTTTCTTGTTTCGGTAAACTCAAATTTATTTTGACAAACGGTTCCATCTCAATGGCGCCTAATCGAATTTGATATTTGTTCAAAGTCGTCGTTTTATCAAAATCCAGATTTATGCATAAATCGCTGTCTAAAAATATATAGAAATGATAGCTGTTCAAACTTTTTGATACATTTTTCTAAGCATTACACAAAATTAATAATATGTTTTATTAATAAATGCATTAGATTATAATTAGAAAAAGAGAGTATATATCTTGTAAATTCATTTAAAAAGTATTTATATAATATAATATAACATGTAATAGAGGAATTAAATTTCACCTGTAGGCGATGTATTATAATGGTAGGCCATGTATTATAATATTATTGTTTTCTTTAATCTCCGTGCGCAACCAGCGAGTTGCCCTTGACGTCGCTAGCGGTAGCTAGATAGGAATAGGCGCGTGTTGCGAGAGAGTCGTCGAAGTGTGCTCGCCACGTACACAGCGCGTTTATACTCAGTCTCAATTTCAATAAAGAAATTCAAAAAATCTTTTAAAGAAGATCCTGATTACGCCCTAAACAGACCAGGAGAATCCTCCTACACACCTCATATTAAGACATTTTATATTATTGAAAATTAATTTGCATGAAATAGAACCACAGCGTGGTAATTAGAGAGCAAGGAAGAAACAATTTTCTTGTTTGATTATTCGTATATTTCAAATTAAAAATAATTATATTAAAAAACGAACGATCTTTTGATCCCTCTTCAGACGTTAACAATATATGCATTAGAAAATGTTGTACAGTGACGCATTAAATTATAAAACTATATGTCCTCGACGCATAGGTAATGTTAAATTATATCTCACAGAGATCTGGTAAGCCAACATGAAATATATACAACAGCATACAATTATCAATTTGTGAAAGAAACGCGTCATCTGATTTATTAGTACTTAACAATTTTCCATATTATAATTACAATAATTTGAAGAATTATTAGAAACAATATGTTTACGTTACGTATGCGTTGAGGACATATATTTTTATAATTTAGTGGGTCAATACTTTGTAACTCATATTGTTAACGTCCCGCTGAGACAGATCAAAAGATAAAATGTTCGTCTTTTGTTAATGTAATTTTTTTAAATTTAAAATATATAAGTAAATCAGAAAGCAGAAAGTTGTTTCTTCTTTGCGTTCCAACTACCGCGCTGTCGCTCTAATTTAATAATTTCGACTTAATTTTTAATTATTATTATCCGAGCCAAAGGACCCCACGGAATCCTTATGGAAAATGGCTTTTGGTCAAATGTTTCGAAAAGACTTTGCGAAAAGATAGTTCTCAACATGTAGATTAAAAGTGTCCATGGGCATGAAACTCTAAAAATTCGAAATTTTCAGCTACAGCTATCCAAAGTGGTTTAGATTTTTGAATTTCTGCAGCATATTTCGAAGTTCGACAACGGTAGCTTACCTTAGTTGGGTGAGGTTTTACAAAAAAGACACCCCATACTCTTAACTGACCGGACAAAAAAAACAAAAAAAATAAAAAAAACGAAAAAAGCAAAAAAAGCAAACAAGAAACAAAAAAGTAACTCTGCCATTGACAGTTCCAAGTCTGTAAAACGAGCAGGATAAAAGAACAAATACATATATATATTTTCAATCTGTCACACACGCACGCACGCACGCACGCACGCACGCACGCACGCACGCACACACACAATTAAGGCAGTCAACTTAGCACAAAAAATCATAAATCAGATAGTCTTGATAATTCTCATGCTTTCTACATGTCCATGTTTTTTAAACTTTGAGAACTTATAACTTTCACTTTCCCCAACATAAAAAGCTTTTCATAATATGTTTTGGAAAGCTCTCGACCGCAACTATATAAATATGTAATCAACAAAAGCGAAGCTCTGGTCCAAAAATCAACCTTATTGATTCAAACTTCTTCAAAAACTTTTAATCTACATGTTGAAAACTATCTTTTTGCAAAGTTTCGAAACATTTGACCGAAAGCCATTTTCCATAAGGATTCCGCGGGATCCTTTCAATATATTTAATTTTTAATTTGCGCGCTAATATGTTTCCTTAGATGAAAAAAAGAAGAAAGTGAAATAGTGAGAAAAAGAATGATACCGTGTACGAATTTCCTCCTTTAATATTATCCAAGCATGACCTGCTCGCCCTTTGATATGTTCTACTTCGTACCAGCTGTCTGGCGCAATGTTCGAATATGGATTAAACGTGTAAAGAACAATTCCATCATTTGGATCGATGCATATGAATATGACCGAGAGCAAATCATATTCCCAAGCAGTCCAAAGGTATGAGCGAGCATTTATGCAACCTCGAGTGTCGGTTTGCTTATCTATAGGATATAGGACTATAGGATATAAAATCCTTGTGGATTTGCCTATGGCGAGTCTTTTGTTTTCTATGTGCACAAAAAAAATATAAAATATATAATTATCATTTTCATTTACTATATATAAAAAAATTGAGCTATATTATTTAATTAATCAATTATAATATAATATTGGCATCTTTCGTACTCTTATAATTTAATTGTTTATAGTAAACGCGATACAGGTTTTGAAATCTCTGCGACTCAAAAATGATAAAGAAAGACTTATATAAATATCGTTATATTTAGAAGACTTTTTTTCTGAATTGATAATTAAAAATAAAAAGATAGTTTTTTGAAGATTAATTATTACGATTACAAATAGATTCGTAAAAAAAAATATTTATATATATATATACATATAAGTTTTTATTTTCAATTAAATTGTTAAAATATATTAATATCACAGACCTGCGAAATTTTAGGTTTGTTTAGTTACGAAAAGCACAGTAGATGATTTGATAAATTTTTTGATGTCGAAAATAAATCTGGCCGCAGAATTTCACCAGAATGTCAGGTTTTTGATTAAATAGTCCAAAAATGGCTATTTCGACTAATTTTATGAATTTATTATAAGGGAACTTAATTTTTTGAAATATTTCTGCCAATGCATCGTATAGTATTAATCTTCTTTTTTCAAATCCACTTTTTAATTGTCGTCGTATGATTTTTTTCCCTGAAATATATACATATAATTTATAAAACTGGTCACACATAATCGTCCAATAGCCATTCCAAATCAACCGTATTATCTCTCTGTATTACCATGAATCAAAATTTGGATAAATTTTTGAATACTGTCATTTTTTGAAATTAAAAATGACAGATATAATGTAGCGGACAGAATCACAATAAAGAGGTATAAAATTTACAAAAATTTATCAAAATGTGTAACAATCCCTCTCTAAGAAAGGCATGTTATTGACATTGTTGCCTCTTTTCCACGATGATGATTGGTTATTGGTCGTTAGTAGTAATTTGCTGAGCGACTTGCTTCATTCGTGTCATTTGATAGTTTGACAGTTTGACAGGTTGACTGCTACGTTAAGGAAAGAAGAAATATAAAATAAATTAAAGTTAAAGAGAAAAAAGGTGGAAGAAGAGACAGAGAAAGAGAGAGAGAGAGAAGAGTGACAGATAGAGAAATAGAGAAAGAAGCTTTATTAAAAGAAGCAAAAAAAGAGAGAGACAGAGAAATAGAGAAAGAAACTTTATTAAAAGAAGCAGAAAAGGATAGAGACAGAGAAAAAGAAAAAAAGGAGATAGAATATTAGGTAATAAATATTATTATTAAATATTATTATCTTTAATTTATTTAATTTTTGTAAATAAATGATCAATATGTTTAATTAACACATATATATTCATATATATGTATATAAATATTAAATATATATATGTACATAAAAGTATTAAAAGTATAAAAAGTATTAAAAGAGAGATAGTAAAAGAGGGATATTAGTATAAATGTTTTATTTATTTAAAGTTAAAGAAGAAATAAGCGAGAAGAAAGTTCGTAAAATATTCACGGTTCTGATGATCTTACTTCAATATTTTTAGATAAAATAATGAGAAGAATTCATTGTTGCAAAAAATATATAATTATCTTTATGATAAGATATGTAACTGTTAATTGCATATTACATATTTTTTTCCGAAAAAAAGCTATGTCCTTTTTTTATAACATGAATTACTCTAAATATTTTATGTCTAAGATAAAATCATCGAATAATGAATATTTTCTGAGATATTTTATATAGATGATTTATATAATCGAACGATCTACAATTTGGTTGACAGAGCGATACAGCTATCTCATCCTATGTTTCACAGAAAAAATATCGAGACATGCATAAATTAATATATATATATATATATATATGTATATTTTACCTACTTTTCTTTTCGCTTTTTTTCTTGTTCGATTCTATATTTTCTGGTACTAACACGAAATGGCAACACAATTCAGAAATGTAAACTATAAAATTTATTTTGATGAGACACATATACACACATACTTAATGCTATCTTTGACGGAAAGAAAGACAGATATTAATTTTATGTATAATGTTGCCCTAGCGAAAATGAATATTCGGAGTGTAAGTCGAATGTAAGGAAAGAGTAACAGAAGCGTAAACGAAGCTCCTAGAAGCGTAAATTGAAACGTCGAAGCGTAAACGAAGCGTATGTATTTATTTTACTTACTTGCGTCTTTTTTATTCCTTTCTCCTGTTTCTATATTTTCACTCATTCTTCCGATTTCTCCTATATTTTCACTCGTCTTGTCTATTTCCATTTTTGTATTTTTACTCATTGTGTATATTTTCTTTAATTGTATATTTTTGTGTTTTGTTAATTATTTTAATTAGATTTTTTTTGTCAAAATCTGATTCTTGTCAAAATCTGATTCTGTAAATAGGAGCAAAATTACATAAATATTAACAAACCGTTCCGAATTATACATTAACTTTTTTATGATGAAGTCAAGTGACCGATTCTTTTCGGTATGTATAGCTTTTATAAATGAAAGGTTATTGTGTATATAATCAAGTAATATATTAATATTTTCTTTTTATGGAAAGTTGAATTTACTGAAAGTATTTACGTTTTTTTATAGTTAAAATTTAATTTATTGAAAGTAGATTCTTGTTGATGTATGATCTTTTGAAATGCGAATTATAGTTGGAGTTTAAAAAATAAAGGAAAGCTATAGTTTTATATTATTTTCACTTAAAACCTCATGCGTAATCGCAGTTTATGTTCATATGTCTTCTGTTATTACGTTGATTAATTAAAAATTTTTCTTTATATGTTACATACGTTATAAAATTCGAAAAACTTCAAGCTTTGTTTAACTTTGAAATTTTTGAATTAAATGAAATTAAATATTGATAAAAATATTACTAATATAGAATATAATTTATATGTAAATTATGTAAGAGATAAAAATATAATATGTAAGAGATAAAAATATATAATATTCTCACATTTCTTTTTTTTTGGAACTCGTTTCTTTGTTTATTACCTCTATTAACACACGACTTTCGATACGTGTAACGTGTCGCTTCTCACTCGTAACTACCTTTCGTCACATTATCCACACGTTTTGGGGCAAATAGATATACGTAGATGCAAGAAAATATTGACCTTAAGTGTTTGTTTATAACTTCTCTCTAACCGTCGTTTAAACTATCTCTCCAAGATATTTTGATAATTCACAAATTATAAATATTAATATCTATTAAAATAAAGTGAAAATAGAAATGTACTTTTAGAAAAAAATTTGTACAGAAATTACACAGAAAAAGAAATATAGATATTTTATAGAAATCTATTGAAAAAATTTAAACATTATTAGTAATTTAACATTATGTGTATTAATATGTATGAAAAAGAAGGAAGAAAATTAGTTATTTATTTAATACCCGTATTTATAAAATATAATTTATAAGGTGTCCCAAAAGTCCCGGACCGATCAAATATTTCATAAACTATGCACTTTAGAAAGAAATGTTTCAGACAAAAGTTGTATGGTTTGAAGAGGGCCATAAGATGGTGTCATTGGTTTGACCTTGAAAAGTCGTTTGAAGATCACGTGAAGATCACTTTCAATTTTTTAAATGGAACCACCTATTTTTTATTAAATATTCTGGTAGCTCACGTCGAAAGCTTTCCAAAACACTAATAAAGTATTTCTTCATTGAGTACTTTTCGAATTATGAGGCTTGAAATCATTTCTTAATTTTACATAAACCATAAAATATCTTGTAAAATATTCATTTTTCGATTACTTCACCTTAATACTTTTATGTATAAAATAATGAAAGGAATCAATTGGTGTAAAGAAAACGCATAGTTATTTAAAAAAAAAATGTAATTGTTAATTGCAAATTATATATTTTTTTCTTAAAAACAACTATCTTTTTTTTTACACCAATTGATTCTTTTCCTCATTTTGTACATAAAAGAATTAAGATGAGGTAATCGAAAAATGAATATTTTACAAGATATTTTACGATTTATTAAAGAATGATTCAACTTCACTCAATGAAGAAATACT
>JAPIVC010000559.1:0-37927 GCA_030586385.1 Camponotus fellah
AAAAACACTTTTTTCCAATAATGGCGTCGACCATAAGACCTATTTGGATGCGTACTGACGAGATAAACACTTTATTTTCAAATAGCGCAAGATGCATGCGACATAATTGGATGCGTACAGACGAGAAAAACACTTTTTTTCCAGATAGCGTCTGACCATAAGACCTATTTGGATGTGTATTGACCAGATAAATACTTTATTTTCATATAGCGCAAAACGCATGCGACATACTTGGATGCGTACAGATGAGAAAAAAACACTTTTTCTCCAGAAAGCACAAGTCGCATTCGGCATTCTTGGATGCGTACAGACGAGAAAAACACTTTATTTTCAAATAGCGCAAGACGCATGCGACATACTTGGATGCGTACAGACGAGAAAAACACTTTTTTTCCAGATAGCGTCCGACCATAAGACCTATTTGGATGCGTACTGACGAGATAAACACTTTATTTTCAAATAGCGCAAGACGCATGCGACTTACTTGGATGCGTACAGACGAGAAAAACACTTTTTTTCCAGATAGCGTCCGACCATAAGACCTATTTGGATGCGTACTGACGAGATAAACACTTTATTTTCAAATAGCGCAAGATGCATGCGACATAATTGGATGCGTACAGACGAGAAAAACACTTTTTTCCAGATAGCGTCTGACCATAAGACCTATTTGGATGTGTACTGACAAGATAAACACTTTATTTTCATATAGCGCAAGACGCATGCGACATACTTGGATGCGTACAGATGAGAAAATCACTTTTTCTCCAGAAAGCACAAGTCGCATTCGGCATACTTGGATGCGTACTGACGAGAAAAACACTTTATTTTCAAATAGCGCAAGACGCATGCGACATACTTGGATGCGTACAGACGAGAAAAACACTTTTTTTCCAGATAGCGTCCGACCATAAGACCTATTTGGATGCGTACTGACGAGATAAACACTTTATTTTCAAATAGCGCAAGATGCATGCGACATAATTGGATGCGTACAGACGAGAAAAACACTTTTTTTCCAGATAGCGTCTGACCATAAGACCTATTTGGATGTGTACTGACAAGATAAACACTTTATTTTCATATAGCGCAAGACGCATGCGACATACTTGGATGCGTACAGATGAGAAAAACACTTTTTCTCCAGAAAGCACAAGTCGCATTCGGCATACTTGGATGCGTACAGACGAGAAAAAACACTTTATTTTCAAATAGCGCAAGACGCATGCGACATACTTGGATGCGTACAGACGAGAAAAACACTTTTTTCCAGATAGCGTCCGACCATAAGACCTATTTGGATGTGTACTGACGAGATAAAGACTTTATTTTCATATAGCGCAAGACGCATGCGTCATACTTGGATGCGTACAGACGAGAAAAACACTTTTTTCCAGATAGCACAAGTCGCATTCGACATACTTGGATGCGTACTGACGAGATAAACACTTTATTTTCAAATAGCGCAAGATGCATGCGACATACTTGAAGCGTACAGACGAGAAAAACACTTTTTTTCCAGATAGCATCGATCATAAGACCTATTTGGATGTGTACTGACAAGATAAACACTTTATTTTCATATAGCGCAAGACGCATGCGACATACTTGGATGCGTACAGATGAGAAAAACACTTTTTTCTCCAGAAAGCACAAGTCGCATTCGACATATTTGGATGCGTACAGACGAGAAAAACACTTTATTTTCAAATAGCGCAAGACGCATGCGACATACTTGGATGCGTACAGACGAGAAAAACACTTTTTTTCCAGATAGCGTCCGACCATAAGACCAATTTGGATGCGTACTGACGAGATAAACACTTTATTTTCAAATAGCGCAAGACGCATGCGACATACTTGGATGCGTACAAACGAGAAAAACACTTTTTTTCCAGATAGCGTCCGACCATAAGACATATTTGGATGCGTACTGACGAGATAAACACTTTATTTTCAAATAGCGCAAGATGCATGCGACATAATTGGATGCGTACAGACGAGAAAAACACTTTTTTCCAGATAGCGTCTGACCATAAGACCTATTTGGATGCGTACTGACCAGATAAATACTTTATTTTCATATAGCGCAAGACGCATGCGACATACTTGGATGCGTACAGATGAGAAAAAACACTTTTTTTCCAGATAGCACAAGTCGCATTCGACATTCTTGGATGCGTACAGACGAGAAAAACACTTTATTTTCAAATAGCGCAAGACGCATGCGACATACTTGGATGCGTACAGACGAGAAAAACATTTTTTTCCAGATAGCGTCTGACCATAAGACCTATTTGGATGCGTACTGACAAGATAAACACTTTATTTTCATATAGCGCAAGACGCATGCGACATACTTGGATGCGTACAGATGAGAAAAACACTTTTTCTCCAGAAAGCACAAGTCGCATTCGGCATACTTGGATGCGTACAGACGAGAAAAACACTTTATTTTCAAATAGCGCAAGACGCATGCGACATACTTGGATGCGTACAGACGAGAAAAAACACTTTTTTCCAGATAGCGTCCGACCATAAGACCTATTTGGATGCGTACTGACGAGATAAACACTTTATTTTCAAATAGCGCAAGATGCATGCGACATACTTGGATGCGTACAGACGAGAAAAACACTTTTTTCCAGATAGCGTCTGACCATAAGACCTATTTGGATGCGTACTGACAAGATAAACACTTTATTTTCATATAGCGCAAGACGCATGCGACATACTTGGATGCGTACAGATGAGAAAAACACTTTTTCTCCAGATAGCACAAGTCGCATTCGGCATACTTGGATGCGTACAGACGAGAAAAACACTTTATTTTCAAATAGCGCAAGACGCATGCGACATACTTGGATGCGTACAGACGAGAAAAACACTTTTTTCCAGATAGCGTCCGACCATAAGACCTATTTGGATGCGTACTGACGAGATAAACACTTTATTTTCAAATAGCGCAAGATGCATGCGACATACTTTGATGCGTACAGACGAGAAAAAACTTTTTTCCAGATAGCGTCGACCATAAGACCTTTTGGATGCGTACTGACAAGATAAACACTTTATTTTCAAATAGCGCAAGACGCATGCGACATACTTGGATGCGTACAGATGAGAAAAACACTTTTTCTCCAGAAAGCCAGTCGCATTCGGCATATTTGGATGCGTACTGACGAGAAAAACACTTTATTTTCAAATAGCGCAAGACGCATGCGACATACTGGATGCGTACAGACGAGAAAAAAATTTTTCCAGATAGCGTCCGACCATAAGACCAATTTGGATGCGTACTGACGAGATAAACACTTTATTTTCAAATAGCGCAAGACGCATGCGACATACTTGGATGCGTACAGACGAGAAAAACACTTTTTTCCAGATAGCGTCCGACCATAAGACCTATTTGGATGCGTACTGACGAGATAAACACTTTATTTTCAAATAGCGCAAGATGCATGCGACATAATTGGATGCGTACAGACGAGAAAAACACTTTTTTCCAGATAGCGTCCGACCATAAGACCTATTTGGATGTGTACTGACAAGATAAACACTTTATTTTCATATAGCGCAAGACGCATGCGACATACTTGGATGCGTACAGATGAGAAAAACACTTTTTCTCCAGAAAGCACAAGTCGCATTCGGCATACTTGGATGCGTACAGACGAGAAAAACACTTTATTTTCAAATAGCGCAAGACGCATGCGACATACTTGGATGCGTACAGACGAGAAAAACACTTTTTTTCCAGATAGCGTCCGACCATAAGACCTATTTGGATGCGTACTGACGAGATAAACACTTTATTTTCAAATAGCGCAAGATGCATGCGACATACTTGGATGCGTACAGACGAGAAAAACACTTTTTCCAGATAGCGTCTGACCATAAGACCTATTTGGATGCGTACTGACGAGATAAACACTTTTTTTCATATAGCGCAAGACGCATGCGACATACTTGGATGCGTACAGATGAGAAAAACACTTTTTTCCAGATAGCACAAGTCGCATTCGACATACTTGGATGCGTACTGACGAGAAAACACTTTATTTTCAAATAGCGCAAGACGCATGCGACATACTTGGATGCGTACAGACGAGAAAAACACTTTTTTCCAGATAGCGTCCGACCATAAGACCTATTTGGATGCGTACTGACGAGATAAACACTTTATTTTCAAATAGCGCAAGACGCATGCGACATACTTGGATGCGTACAGACGAGAAAAACACTTTTTTTCCAGATAGCGTCCGACCATAAGACCTATTTGGATGCGTACTGACGAGATAAACACTTTATTTTCAAATAGCGCAAGATGCATGCGACATACTTGGATGCGTACAGACGAGAAAAAAAACATTTTTTTCCAGATAGCGTCTGACCATAAGACCTATTTGGATGTTGACGAAACACTTTATTTTCAATAGCCGCATGCGACATACTTGGATGCGTACAGATGAGAAAAACACTTTTTCTCCAGAAGCACAAGTCGCATTCGGCATACTTGGATGCGTACTGACGAGAAAAACACTTTATTTTCAAATAGCGCAAGACGCATGCGACATACTTGGATGCGTACAGACGAGAAAAACACTTTTTTTCCAGATAGCGTCCGACCATAAGACCTATTTGGATGCGTACTGACGAGATAAACACTTTATTTTCAAATAGCGCAAGACGCATGCGACATACTTGGATGCGTACAGACGAGAAAAACACTTTTTTCCACATAGCGTCCGCCATAAGACCTATTTGGATGCGTACTGACGAGATAAACACTTTATTTTCAAATAGCGCAAGATGCATGCGACATACTTGGATGCGTACAGACGACGAAAAAACACTTTTTCCAGATAGCGTCTGACCATAAGACCTATTTGGATGTGTACTGACAAGATAAACACTTTATTTTCATATAGCGCAAGACGCATGCGACATACTTGAATGCGTACAGATGAGAAAAACACTTTTTCTCCAGAAAGCACAAGTCGCATTCGGCATACTTGGATGCGTACAGACGAGAAAAACACTTTATTTTCAAATAGCGCAAGACGCATGCGACATACTTGGATGCGTACAGACGAGAAAAACACTTTTTTCCAGATAGCGTCCGACCATAAGACCTATTTGGATGCGTACTGACGAGATAAACACTTTATTTTCAAATATGCGCAAGACGCATGCGACATACTTGGATGCGTACAGACGAGAAAAACACTTTTTTTCCAGATAGCCAAGTCGCCATAAGACATACTTGGATGCGTACTGACGAGATAAACACTTTATTTTCAAATAGCGCAAGACGCATGCGACATAATTGGATGCGTACAGACGAGAAAAAACACTTTTTTCCAGATAGCGTCCGACCATAAGACCTATTTGGATGCGTACTGACAAGATAAACACTTTATTTTCATATAGCGCAAGACGCATGCGACATACTTGGATGCGTACAGATGAGAAAAACACTTTTTTCCAGATAGCACAAGTCGCATTCGACATACTTGGATGCGTACAGACGAGAATAAACACTTTATTTTCAAATAGCGCAAGACGCATGCGACATACTTGGATGCGTACAGACGAGAAAAACACTTTTTTCCAGATAGCGTCCGACCATAAGACCTATTTGGATGCGTACTGACGAGATAAACACTTTATTTTCAAATAGCGCAAGACGCATGCGACATACTTGGATGCGTACAGACGAGAAAAACACTTTTTTTCCAGATAGCGTCCGACCATAAGACCTATTTGGATGCGTACTGACAAGATAAACACTTTATTTTCATATAGCGCAAGACGCATGCGACATACTTGGATGCGTACAGATGAGAAAAACACTTTTTTTCCAGAAAGCACAAGTCGCATTCGGCATACTTGGATGCGTACTGACGAGAAAAACACTTTATTTTCAAATAGCGCAAGACGCATGCGACATACTTGGATGCGTACAGACGAGAAAAACACTTTTTTTCCAGATAGCGTCCGACCATAAGACCTATTTGGATGCGTACTGACGAGATAAACACTTTATTTTCAAATAGCGCAAGACGCATGCGACATACTTGGATGCGTACAGACGAGAAAAACACTTTTTTTCCAGATAGCGTCCGACCATAAGACCTATTTGGATGCGTACTGACGAGATAAACACTTTATTTTCATATAGCGCAAGACGCATGCGACATACTTGGATGCGTACAGATGAGAAAAACACTTTTTCTCCAGATAGCACAAGTCGCCATTCGGCATACTTGGATGCGTACTGACGAGATAAACACTTTATTTTCAAATAGCGCAAGATGCATGCGACACACTTGGATGCGTACTGACGAGATAAACACTTTATTTTCAAATAGCGAATGTCGCATGCGACATACTTGGATGCGTACAGACGAGAAAAACACTTTTTTTCCAGATAGCGTCCTACCATAAGACCTATTTGGATGCGTACAGATGAGAAAAACACTTTTTTCCTGATACCACAAGTAGCATTCGACATACTTGGATGCGTACAGACGAGAAAAATAATTTATTTTCAAATAGCGCAAGACGCGTGCGACATACTTGGATGCGTACAGACGAGAAAAACACTTTTTTTTCAGATAGCGTCCGACTATAAGACCTATTTGGATGCGTACTGACGAGATAAACACTTTATTTTCAAATAGCGCAAGACGCATGCGACATACTTGGATGCGTACAGACGAGAAAAACACTTTTTTCCAGATAGCAAGTCGCATAAGACCTATTTGGATGCGTACTGACGAGATAAACACTTTATTTTCAAATAGCGCAAGACGCATGCGACATACTTGGATGCGTACAGACGAGAAAAACACTTTTTTTCCAGATAGCGTCTGACCATAAGACCTATTTGGATGTGTACTGACAAGATAAACACTTTATTTTCATATAGCGCAAGACGCATGCGACATACTTGGATGCGTACAGATGAGAAAAACACTTTTTCTCCAGAAAGCACAAGTCGCATTCGGCATACTTGGATGCGTACAGACGAGGAAAACACTTTATTTTCAAATAGCGCAAGACGCATGCGACATACTTGGATGCGTACAGACGAGAAAAACACTTTTTTTCCAGATAGCGTCCGACCA
Organism: Camponotus fellah; assembly: GCA_030586385.1. Classification (NCBI taxonomy): domain Eukaryota; kingdom Metazoa; phylum Arthropoda; class Insecta; order Hymenoptera; family Formicidae; genus Camponotus; species Camponotus fellah. Next base: position 7,137 of record JAPIVC010000559.1, read on the forward strand.
TAAGACCTATTTGGATGCGTACTGACGAGATAAACACTTTATTTTCAAATAGCGCAAGACGCATGCGACATACTTGGATGCGTACAGACGAGAAAAACACTTTTTTTCCAGAATGCACAAGTCGCATTCGGCATACTTGGATGCGTACAGACGAGAAAAACACTTTATTTTCAAATAGCGCAAGACGCATGCGACATACTTTGATGCGTACAGACGAGAAAAACATTTTTTTTCCAGATAGCGTCCGACCATAAGACCTATTTGGATGCGTACTGACGAGATAAACACTTTATTTTCATATAGCGCAAGACGCATGCGACATACTTGGATGCGTACAGACGAGAAAAACACTTTTTTCCAGATAGCACAAGTCGCATTCGACATACTTGGATGCGTACTGACGAGATAAACACTTTATTTTCAAATAGCGCAAGACGCATGCGACATACTTGGATGCGTACAAACGAGAAAAACACTTTTTTTCCAGATAGCGTCCGACCATAAGACATATTTGGATGCGTACTGACGAGATAAACACTTTATTTTCAAATAGCGCAAGATGCATGCGACATACTTGGATGCGTACAGAGGAAAAACACTTTTTTTTCACATAGCGCAAGACGCATGCGACATACTTGGATGCGTACAGACGAGAAAAACACTTTTTTTTCCAGATAGCGTCCGACCATAAAACTATTTGGATGTGTACTGACGAGATAAAGACTTTATTTTCATATGGCGCAAGACGCATGCGACATACTTGTGCGTACAGACGAAAACACTTTTTCAAAGCGTTGACCATAAGCCTATTTGTGCGTACTGACGAGATAAACACTTTATTTTCAAATAGCGCAAGACGCGCGACTTACTTGGGCGTACAGACGAGAAAAACACTTTTTCCAGATACAAAGTCACATTCGACATACTTGGACGCGAACTGACGAAAAACTTTATTTTCAAATAGCTCAAGACGCATGCACACTGGATGCGTACAGACGAGAAAACACTTTTTCCAGATAGCGTCCGACCATAAGACCTGTTTGGAGGACTACTGCGAGATAAACACTTTATTTTCGTATAGCGCAAGACGCATGCGACATACTTGGATGCGTACAGACGAGAAAAACAATTTTTTCCCCAGATAGCGCAAGTCGCATGCGACATACTTGATGCGTACAGACGAGAAAAAACATTTTTTGCAGATAGCACAAGTCGCATTCGACATACTTGGATGCGTACAGACGAGAAAAAACACTTTATTTTCAAATAGCGCAAGACGCGAGCGACATACTTGGATGCGTCCAGATGAGAAAAACACTTTTCTTCCAGATAGCGTCCGACCATAAATCCTATTTGGATGCGTACTGACGAGTTAAACACTTTATTTTCAAATAGCGCTAGACGCATGCGACATTGTTGGATGCGTACAGATGAGAAAAAACACTTTTCTTCCAGATAGCACAAGTCGCATTCGACATACTTGGATGCGTATAGACGAGAAAAAACACTTTATTTTCAAATAGCGCAAGACGCATGCGACATACTTGGATGCGTACAGATGAGAAAAAATACTTTTTTTCCAGAATGCACAAGTCGCATTCGGCATACTTGGATGCGTACAGACGAGAAAAACACTTTATTTTCAAATAGCGCAAGACGCATGCGACATACTTTGATGCGTACAGACGAGAAAAACATTTTTTCCAGATAGCGTCCGACCATAAGACCTATTTGGATGCGTACTGACGAGATAAACACTTTATTTTCATATAGCGCAAGATGCATGCGACATACTTGGATGCGTACAGACGAGAAAAAACACTTTATTTTCAAATAGCGCAAAACGCATGCGACATACTTGGATGCGTACAGACGAGAAAAACACTTTTTTCCAGATAGCGTCCGACCATAAGACTTATTTGGATGCGTACTGACGAGATAAACACTTTATTTTCAAATAGCGCAAGACGCATGAGACATACTTGGATGCGTACAGACGAGAAAAACACTTTTCCTCCAGATAGCGTCCGACCATAAGACCTATTTGGATGTGTACTGACGAGAAAAACACTTTATTTTCAAATAGCGCAAGATGCATGCGACACACGGATGCGTACTGACGAGATAAACACTTTATTTTCAAATAGCGAATGTCGCATGCGACATACTTGGATGCGTACAGACGAGAAAAACACTTTTTTCCAGATAGCGTCCTACCATAAGACCTATTTGGATGCGTACAGATGAGAAAAACACTTTTTTTCCTGATACCACAAGTAGCATTCGACATACTTGGATGCGTACAGACGAGAAAAATAATTTATTTTCAAATAGCGCAAGACGCGTGCGACATACTTGGGTGCGTACAGACGGAAAAACACTTTTTTTCAGATAGCGTCCGACTATGAGACCTATTTGGATGCGTACTGTTGATATAAACTCTTTATTTTCAAATAGCGCAAGACGCATGCGACATACTTGGATGCGTACAGATGAGAAAAACACTTTTTTCCAGATAGCACATCTCGCAATCGACATACTTGGATGCGTACAGACGAGAAAAACACTTTATTTTCAAATAGCGCAAGACGCATGCGACATACTTGGATGCGTACTGACGAGATAAACACTTTATTTTCAAATAGCGCAAGACGTATGCGACATACTTTGGATGCGTACAGGACGAAAAACAATTTTTTCCAGATAGCGTCTGACCATAAGACCTATTTGGATGTGTACTGACAAGATAAACACTTTATTTTCATATAGCGCAAGACGCATGCGACATACTTGGATGCGTACAGATGAGAAAAACACTTTTTCTCCAGAAAGCACAAGTCGCATTCGGCATACTTGATGCGTACAGACGGAAAAACACTTTATTTTCAATAGCGCAAGACGCATGCGACATACTTTGATGCGTACAGACGGAAAAAACACTTTTTTCCAGATAGCGTCCGACCATAAGACCTATTTGGATGCGTACTGACGAGATAAACACTTTATTTTCAAATAGCGCAAGACGCATGCGACATACTTGGATGCGTACAGACGAGAAAAACACTTTTTTCCAGATAGCACAAGTCGCATTCGACATACTTGGATGCGTACAGACGAGAAAAACACTTTATTTTCAAATAGCGCAAGACGCATTCGACATACTTGGATGCGTACAAACGAGAAAAACACTTTTTTTCCAGGTAGTGTCCAACCATAAGACCTATTTGGATGTGTACTGACGAGATAATCACTTTATTTTCAAATAGCGCTAGACGCATGCGACATTCTTGGATGCGTACAGATGAGAAAAACACTTTTTCCAGAAAGAACAAGTCGCATTCGGCATACTTGGATGCGTACTGACGAGATAAACACTTTATTTTCAAATAGCGCAAGACGCATGCGACACACTGGATGCGTACAGATGAAAAAATACTTTTTTTCCAGAATGCACAAGTCGCATTCGGCATGCTTGTGATGCGTACAGACGAGAAAAACACTTTATTTTCAAATAGCGCAAGACGCATGCGACATACTTTGATGCGTACAGACGAGAAAACACTTTTTTCCAGATAGCGTCCGACAATAAGACCTATTTGGATGCGTACTGACGAGATAAACACTTTATTTTCAAATAGCGCAAGACGCATGCGACATACTTGATGCGTACAGATGAGAAAAACACTTTTTCTCCAGAAAGAACAAGTCGCATTCGGCATACTTGGATGCGTACAGACGAGAAAAACACTTTATTTTCAAATAGCGCAAGACGTATGCGACATACTGGATGCGTACAGACGAGAAAAACACTTTTCTTCCAGATAGCGTCCGACCATAAGACCTATTTGGATGTGTACTAGAGAAAAACACTTTATTTTCAAATAGCGCAAGATGCATGCGACACACTGGATGCGTACTGACGAGATAAACACTTTATTTTCAAATAGCGAATGTCGCATGCGACATACTTGGATGCGTACAGACGAGAAAAACACTTTTTTTCCAGATAGCGTCCTACCATAAGACCTATTTGGATGCGTACAGATGAGAAAAACACTTTTTTCCAGATAGCACAAGTCGCATTCGACATACTTGGATGCGCACAGAGAAAAAACACTTTATTTTCAAATAGCGCAAGACGCATGCGACACACTTGGATGCGTACAGATGAGAAAAAAACTTTTTTCCAGAATGCACAAGTCGCATTCGGCATACTTGGATGCGTACAGACGAGAAAAACACTTTATTTTCAAATAGCGCAAGACGCATGCGACATACTTGGATGCGTACAGATGGAAAAAACACTTTTTTCTCCAGAAAGAACAAGTCGCATTCGGCATACTTGGATGCGTACAGACGAGAAAAACACTTTATTTTCAAATAGCGCAAGACGTATGCGACATACTTGGATGCGTACAGACGAGAAAAACACTTTTCTTCCAGATAGCGTCCGACCATAAGACCTATTTGGATGTGTACTGACGAGAAAAACACTTTATTTTCAAATAGCGCAAGATGCATGCGACACACTTGGATGCGTACTGACGAGATAAACACTTTATTTTCAATAGCGAATGTCGCCTGCGACATACTTGGATGCGTACAGACGAGAAAAACACTTTTTTTCCAGATAGCGTCCTACCATAAGACCTATTTGAATGCGTACAGATGAGAAAAACACTTTTTTTCCAGATAGCACAAGTCGCATTCGACATACTTGGATGCGTAGACGAGAAAAACACTTTATTTTCAAATAGCGCAAGACGCATGCGACACACTTGGATGCGTACAGATGAGAAAAATACTTTTTTCCAGAATGCACAAGTCGCATTCGGCATACTTGGATGCGTACAGACGAGAAAAACACTTTTTTTCCAGATAGCGTCTGACCATAAGACCTATTTGGATGTGTACTGACAAGATAAACACTTTATTTTCATATAGCGCAAGACGCATGCGACATACTTGGATGCGTTCAGATGGAAAAAAACACTTTTTCTCCAGAAAGCACAAGTCACATTCGGCATACTTGATGCGTACAGACGAGAAAAAAACTTTATTTTCAAATAGCGCAAGACGCATGCGACATACTTGGATGCGTACAGACGAGAAAAAACACTTTTTTCCAGATAGCGTCCGACCATAAGACCTATTTGGATGCGTACTGACGAGATAAACACTTTATTTTCAAATAGCGCAAGACGCATGCGACATACTTGGATGCGTACAGACGAGAAAAAACACTTTTTTCTCCAGATAGCGTCCGACCATAAGACCTATTTGGATGCGTACTGACGAGATAAACACTTTATTTTCAAATAGCGCAAGACGCATGCGACATACTTGGATGCGTACTGACGAGATAAACACTTTATTTTCAAATAGCGCAAGGCGTATGCGACATACTTGGATGCGTATAGACGAGAAAAACACTTTTTTTCCTGATAGCACAAGTCGCATTTGGCATACTTGGATGCGTACAGACAAGAAAAACACTTTATTTTCAAATAGCGCTAGTCGCATTCGACATACTTGGATGTGAAGACGAGAAAAACACTTTTTTCTAGATAGCGTCCGACTATAAGATCTATTTGGATGCGTACTGACGAGATAAACACTTTATTTTCAAATAGCGCAAGGCGCATGCGACATACTTATGCATACAGATGAGAAAAACACTTTTTTCCGGATAGCAGAAGTCGCATTCGACATACTTGGATGCGTACAGACGAGAAAAACACTTTTTTCCAGATAGCGTCCGACCATAAAACCTATTTGGATGCGTACTGATAACAGATAAATACTTTATTTTCAAATAGCGCAAGGCGTATTTGACATACTTGGATGCGTATAGACGAGAAAAACACTTTTTTCCTGATAGCACAAGTCGCATTTGGCATACTTGGATGCGTACAGACGAGAAAAAACACTTTATTTTCAAATAGCGCAAGACGCATGCGACATACTTGGATGCGTACAGACGAGAAAAACACTTTTTTTCCAGATAGCGTCCGACCATAAGACCTATTTGGATGCGTATTGACGAGATAAACACTTTATTTTCAAATAGCGCAAGACGCATGCGACATACTTGGATGCGTACAAACGAGAAAAACACTTTTCTCCAGATAGCGTCCGACCATAAGACCTATTTGGTGCGTACTGACGAGATAAACACTTTATTTTCAAATAGCGCAAGATGCATGCGACAGGTAATGGAGGCGACTTTATTTTCAAATAGCGCAAAACGCATGCGACATACTTGGATGCGTACAGACGAGAAAAACACTTTTTTTCCAGATAGCGTCCGACCATAAGACCTATTTGGATGCGTACTGACGAGATAAACACTTTATTTTCAAATAGCGCAAGACGCATGCGACATACTTGGATGCGTACAGACGAGAAAAACACTTTTTCTTCCAGATAGCGTCCGACCATAAGACCTATTTGGATGTGTACTGACGAGAAAAACACTTTATTTTCAAATAGCGCAAGATGCATGCGACACACTTGGATGCGTACTGACGAGATAAACACTTTATTTTCAAATAGCGAATGTCGCATGCGACATACTTGGATGCGTACAGACGAGAAAAAACCCTTTTTTCCAGATAGCGTCCTACAATAAGACCTTTTTGGATGCGTACAGATGAGAAAAACACTTTTTTTCCTGATACCACAAGTAGCATTCGACATACTTGGATGCGTACAGACGAGAAAAATAATTTATTTTCAAATAGCGCATGACGCGTGCGACATACTGGGTGCGTACAGACGAGAAAAACATTTTTTTCAGATAGGCCGACTATGAGACTTATTTGGATGCGTATTGTTGATATAAACTCTTTATTTTCAAATAGCGCAAGACGCATGCGACATACCTGGATGCGTACAGATGAGAAAAACACTTTCTTTCCAGATAGCACAACTCGCATTCGACATACTTGGATGCGTACAGACGAGAAAAACACTTTATTTTCAAATAGCGCAAGACGCATGCGACATACTTGGATGCGTACTGACGAGATAAACACTTTATTTTCAAATAGCGCAAGACGTATGCGACATACTTGGATGCGTATAGACGGAAAAACACTTTTTTTTCCTGATAGCACAAGTCGCATTTGGCATACTTGGATGCGTACAGACAAGAAAAACACTTTATTTTCAAATAGCGCAAGTCGCATTCGACATACTTGGATGTGTACAGACGAGAAAAACATTTTTTCTAGATAGCGTCCGACTATAAGGTCTATTTGGATGCGTACTGACGAGATAAACACTTTATTTTCAAATAGCGCAAGGCGCATGCGACATACTTGGATGCGTACAGATGAGAAAAACACTTTTTTTCCGGATAGCAGAAGTCGCATTCGACATACTTGGATGCGTACAGACGAGAAAAACGCTTTTTTTCCAGATAGCGTCCGACCATAAAACCTATTTGGATGCGTACTGACGAGATAAACACTTTATTTTCAAATAGCGCAAGGCGTATGCGACATACTTGGATGCGTATAGACGAGAAAAACACTTTTTTTCCTGATAGCACAAGTCGCATTTGGCATACTTGGATGCGTCCTGACGAGATAAACACTTTATTTTCAAATAGCGCAAGACGCATGCGACATACTTGGATGCGTACAAACGAGAAAAACACTTTTTTTCCAGATAGCGTCCGACCATAAGACCTATTTGGATGCGTACTGACGAGATAAACACTTTATTTTCAAATAGCGCATGCGACATACTTGGATGCGTACAAACGAGAAAAACCTTTTTTCCAGATAGCCTCCGATCATAAGACCTATTTATGGATGCCGACGAGATAAACAATTTATTTTCATATAGCGCAAGACGCATGCGACATACTTGGATGCGTACAGATGAGAAAAACACTTTCTCCAGAAAGCACAAGTCGCATTCGGCATACTTGGATGCGTACAGACGCAAAAACACTTTATTTTCAAATAGCGCAAGACGCATGCGACATACTAGGATACGTACAAATGAGAAAAACACTTTTTTCCAGATAGCGTCCGACCATAAGACCTATTTGGATGCGTACTGACGAGATAAACACTTTATTTTCAAATAGCGCAAGACGCATGCGACATACTTGGATGCGTACAAACGAGAAAAACACTTTTTTTCCAGATAGCGTCCGAACATAAGACCTATTTGGATGCGTACTGACGAGATAAACACTTTATTTTCAAATAGCGCAAGACGTATGCGACATACTTGGATGCGTACAGACGAGAAAAACACTTTTTTTCCAGATAGCGTCTGACCATAAGACCTATTTGGAGGTGTACTGACAAGATAAACACTTTATTTTCATATAGCGCAAGACGCATGCGACATACTTGGATGCGTACAGATGAGAAAAACACTTTTCTCCAGAAAGCACAAGTCGCATTCGGCATACCGGATGCGTACAGACGAGAAAAACACTTTATTTTCAAATAGCGCAAGACGCATGCGACATACTTTGATGCGTACAGACGAGAAAAAACTTTTTTTCCAGATAGCGTCCGACCATAAGACCTTTTGGATGCGTACTGACGAGATAAACACTTTATTTTCAAATAGCGCAAGACGCATGCGACATACTTGGATGCGTACAGACGAGAAAAAAACCTTTTTTTCCAGATAGCACAAGTCGCATTCGACATACTTGGATGCGTACAGACGAGAAAAACACTTTATTTTCAAATAGCGCAAGACGCATTCGACATACTTGGATGCGTACAAAAGAGAAAACACTTTTTTCCAGGAGGTCCAACCATAAGACCTATTTGGATGCGTACTGACGAGATAATCACTTTATTTTCAAATAGCGCTAGACGCATGCAACATTCTTGGATGCGTACAGATGAAGAAAAACACTTTTTTCCAGATAGCACAAGTCGCATTCGACATACTTGGATGCGTACAGACGAGAAAAACACTTTATTTTCAAATAGCGCAAGACGCATGCGACACACTTGGATGCGTACAGATGAGAAAAAACTTTTTTTCCAGAATGCACAAGTCGCATTCGGCAATCTATGGGGTACAGAGACGAAAAACACTTTATTTTCAAATAGCGCAAGATGCATGCGACACACTTGGATGCGTACTTGACGAGATAAACACTTTATTTTCAAATAGCGATGTCGCATGCGACATACTTGGATGCGTACAGACGAGAAAAACACTTTTTTCGAAAGCGTCCTACCATAAGACCTATTTGGATGCGTACAGATGAAAAACACTTTTTTTCTGATATCTCAAGTAGCATTCGACATACTTGGATGCGTACAGACGAGAAAAAAATAATTTATTTTCAAATAGCGCAAGACGCGTGCGACATACTTGGGGTTCAGACAAGAAAAACATTTTTCAGATAGCGTCCGGACTATAAAACCTATTTGGATGCGTACTGATGAAATAAACTCTTATTTTCAAATAGCGCAAGATGCGACTACTTGATGCGTACAGAGAGAAAACACTTTCTTTCCAGATAGCACAAGTCGCATTCGACATACTTGGATGTGTACAGACGAGAAAAACACTTTTTTCCAGATAGCGTCCGACTATAAGATCTATTTGATGCGTACTGACGAGATAAACACTTTTTTCTTCCAGATAGCGTCCGACCATAAGACCTATTTGGATGTGTACTCGACGAGAAAACACTTTTATTTTCAAATAAGCGCAAGATGCATGCGACACACTTGGATGCGTACTGACGAGAAAAACACTTTGAGCGCCAAATAGGGCCCAAGATGCATGCGACATACTTGATGCGTACAGACGAGAAAAACACTTTTTTCCGGATATGCCTTTGACCATAAGACCTATTTGGATGCGTACAGACGAGAAAATTTTTTTCCAGATAGCGTCCTTACCATACATCTATTTGATGCACATGAGAAAAAACACTTTTTTCCTGATACCAATAAGAAGTATTCGACATACTTGGATGCGTACAGACGAGAAAAATAACTATTTCAAATAGCGCAAGAAGCGTGCGGACATACTTGGATGCGTACAGATGAAAAACACTTTTTCCTTCCCAGGATAGCACAACTTACCGTACAGACGAGAAAACACTTATTTTCAAATAGCGCATGACGCATGCGACATACGGATGCGTACAGACGAGAAAAAATATCTTTTTTCCAGATAGCGTCCGACCATAAGACCTATTTGGATGCATACTCGACGAGATAAACACTTTATTTTCAATAGTATGACGCATGCGACATACTTGATGCGTACAGACGAGAAAAACACTTTTTTCCAGAAAGCACAAGTCTCATTCTGGCATACTTTTGGATGCGTACAGACGAGAGAAAACACTATTTTCAAATAGCGCAAGACGCATGCGACATGCTTGGATGCGTACAAAAACAATTTTTTCCAGATAGCACAAGTCGCATTCGACATACTTTGATGCGTACTCGACGAGATAAACACTTTATTTTCAAATAGCGCAAGATGCATGCGACGTACTTGGATGCGTACAAGGGGAAAAACACTTTTTTTCCAGATAGCGTCCGGACGATAAGACCTATTTGGATGTGTACTGACGAGATAAAGACTTTATTTTTCATAGCGCAAGACGCATGCGACATACTTGATGCACAGACGAGAAAACACTTTTTGTCCAGAAAGCGTTCGGACCATAAGACCTATTTGATGCGTACTGACGAGATAAACACTTTTCAAATAGCGCTAAGACGCATGCGACATACTGGATGCGTACAGATTTATAAAAACACTTTTTTCCAGAATGCACACAAGTCGCATTCGGTCATACGGATGCGTACGACGAGAAAAACACTTTATTTTCAAATAGCGCAAGATGCATACGACACACTTGATGCGTACTGACGAGATAAACACTTTTATTTTCAATAGCGAATGTCGCATGCGACATACTTGATGCGTACAGACGAGAAAACACTTTTTTCCCAGATAGCGTCCACCATAAGACCTATTTGTGCGTACAGATGAGAAAAACTTTTTTCCTGATATCCAAGGAACCGACTACTTGATGCGTACAGACGAGAAAAATAATTTATTTTCAAATAGCGCAAGACGTGCGACACTGATGCGTACAGACGAGAAAATTTGTCCGAAGCTGTCAAGACCTATTTGGATGCCGAGAGAAAAAACCTCTTTATTTCAAATAGCGCAAGATGCGACATACTTGGATGCGTACAGATGAGAAAAACACTTTCTTTCCAGATAGCACAAGTCGCATGCGACATACTTGGGGTGTACAGACGAGAAAACACTTTTTTCCAGATAGCTTCGACTATAAGATCTATTTGGATGCGTACTGACGAGATAAACACTTTATTTTCAAATAGCGCAAGACGCATGCGACATACTTGGAGCGTACAGATGAGAAAAACACTTTTATTCCAGATAGCAGAAGTCGCATTCGACATACTTGATGCGTACAGACGAGAATAATTTTTTTCCAGATAAGCTCAAGTCGCATGCGGCATACATGGATGCGTACAGATGAGAAAAACCCTTTTTTCCAGTTAGCGTCCGACCATAAAACTTATTTGGATGCGTACTGACGAGATAAACACTTTATTTTAATAGCGCAAGGTGCATGCGGACATACTTGGATGCGTACAGACGAGAAAAACACTTTTTTCCAGAAAGCACAAGTCGCATTCGGATACTTGGATGTGTACTGACGAGATAAAGACTTTATTTTCATATAGCGCAAGACGCATGCGACATACTTGGATGCGTACAGACGAGAAAAACACCTTTTTCCAGAAAGCGTTCGATCATAAGACCTATTTGATGCGTACTGACGAGATAAACACTTTATTTTCAAATAGCGCAAGACGCATGCGACATAATTTGGATGCGTTCAGACGAGAAAACAATTTTTTCCAGATAGCGCAAGTCGCATGCGGCATACATGGATGTGTACAGACGAGAAAAACCCTTTTTTTTCCAGTTAGCGTCCGACCATAAAACTTATTTGGATGCGTACTGACGAGATAAACACTTTATTTTCAAATAGCGCAAGTCGCATGCGACATACTTGGATGCGTACAGAGAGAAAAACACTTTTTTTTCCAGATAGGTCCGAACATAAGACCTATTTGGATGCGTACTGGACGAGATAAACACTTTATTTTCAAATAGCGCAAGACGCATGCGACATACTTTGGGTGCGTACAGATGAGAAAAACACTTTTTCTCCAGAAAGCCACAAGTCTCATTCGGCATACTTGGATGCGTACAGACGAGAAAAACACTTTATTTTCAAATAGCGCATGACGGCATGCACATACTTGGATGCGTACAGACGAGAAAAAACACTTTTTTCCAGGTAGCGTCCACCATAAGACCTATTTGGATGCATACGACGAGATAAACACTTTATTTTCAATAGCGCATGACGCATGCGACATACTTGGATGCGTACAGACGAGAAAACCTTTTTTCCAGAAAGCGTTCGACCATAAGACCTATTTGGATGCGTACTGACGAGATAAACACTTTATTTTCAAATAGCGCAAGACGCATGCGGCATACTTGGATGCGTACAGACGAGAAAAAAAAATTTTTTCCAGAAAGCACAAGTCTCATTCGGCATACTGGATGCGTACAGACGAGAAAAACACTTTATTTTCAAATAGCGCATGACGCATGCGACATACTTGGATGCGTACAGACGAGAAAAACACTTTTTTTCCAGATAGCTCATAAGACCCATTGGCGTACTGACGAGTTAAAGACTTTATTTTCAATAGCGCAAGACGCATGCGGCATACGGGATGCGTACAAACGAGAAAAACACTTTTTTCCAGAAAGCGTCCGACCATAAGACCTTATTTGGATGCGTACTGACGAGATAAACACTTTATTTTCAAATAGCCCAAGATGCATGCGACATACTTGGATGCGTACAGACGAGAAAAACACTTTTTTCCGGATAGCGTCTGACCATAAGACCTATTTGGATGTGTACTGACAAGATAAACACTTTATTTTCATATAGCGCAAGACGCATGCGACATACTTGGATGCGTACAGATGAGAAAAACACTTTTTCTCCAGAAAGCACAAGTCGCATTCGGCATACTTGGATGCGTACAGACGAGGAAAACACTTTATTTTCAAATAGCGCAAGACGCATGCGACATACTTGGATGCGTACAGACGAGAAAAAGCACTTTTCTTCCAGATAGCGTCCGACCATAAGACCTATTTGGATGTGTACTGACGAGAAAAACACTTTATTTTCAAATAGCGCAAGATGCATGCGACACACTTGGATGCGTACTGACGAGAAAAACACTTTATTTTCAAATAGCGCAAGATGCATGCGACATACTTGGATGCGTACAGACGAGAAAAACACTTTTTTTCCGGATAGCGTCTGACCATAAGACCTATTTGGATGCGTACAGACGAGAAAAACACTTTTTTTCCAGATAGCGTCCTACCATAAGACCTATTTGGATGCGTACAGATGAGAAAAACACTTTTTTTCCTGATACCACAAGTAGCATTCGACATACTTGGATGCGTACAGACGAGAAAAATAATTTATTTTCAAATAGCGCAAGACGCATGCGACATACTTGGATGCGTACAGATGAGAAAAACACTTTTTCTCCAGAAAGCACAAGTCTCATTCGGCATACTTGGATGCGTACAGACGAGAAAAACACTTTATTTTCAAATAGCGCATGACGCATGCGACATACTTGGATGCGTACAGACGAGAAAAACACTTTTTTTCCAGATAGCGTCCGACTAGAAGACCTATTTGGATGCATACTGACGAGATAAACACTTTATTTTCAAATAGCGCATGACGCATGCGACATACTTGGATGCGTACAGACGAGAAAAACACTTTTTTTCCAGAAAGCACAAGTCGCATTCGGCATACTTGGATGCGTACAGACGAGAAAAACACTTTATTTTCAAATAGCGCAAGACGCATGCGACATACTTGGATGCGTACAGACGAGAAAAACAATTTTTTTCCAGATAGCACAAGTCGCATTCGACATACTTGGATGCGTACTGACGAGATAAACACTTTATTTTCAAATAGCGCAAGATGCATGCGACATACTTGGATGCGTACAGACGAGAAAAACACTTTTTTCCAGATAGCGTCCGACGATAAGACCTATTTGGATGTGTACTGACGAGATAAAGACTTTATTTTCATATAGCGCAAGACGCATGCGACATACTTGGATGCGTACAGACGAGAAAAACACTTTTTTCCAGATAGCGTTCGACCATAAGACCTATTTGGATGCGTACTGACGAGATAAACACTTTATTTTCAAATAGCGCAAGACGCATGCGACATACTTGGATGCGTACAGACGAGAAAAACACTTTTTTTCCAGATAGCGTCCGACCATAAGACCTATTTGGATGCGTACTGACGAGATAAACACTTTATTTTCAAATAGCGCAAGGCGCATGCGACATACTTGGATGCGTACAGACGAGAAAAACACTTTTTCCAGATAGCACAAGTCGCATTCGACATACTTGGATGCGTACTGACGAGATAAACACTTTATTTTCAAATAGCGCAAGACGCATGCGACATACTTGGATGCGTACAGACGAGAAAAACACTTTTTTTCCAGGTAGTGTCCAACCATAAGACCTATTTGGATGTGTACTGACGAGATAATCACTTTATTTTCAAATAGCGCTAGACGCATGCGACATACTTGGATGCGTACAGATGAGAAAAACACTTTTTTCCAGATAGCACAAGTCGCATTCGACATACTTGGATGCGTACAGACGAGAAAAACACTTTATTTTCAAATAGCGCAAGACGCATGCGACATACTTGGATGCGTACAGATGAGAAAAATACTTTTTTTCCAGAATGCACAAGTCGCATTCGGCATACTTGGATGCGTACAGACGAGAAAAACACTTTATTTTCAAATAGCGCAAGACGCATGCGACATACTTGGATGCGTACAGACGAGAAAAACACTTTTTTTTCCAGATAGCGTCCGACCATAAGACCTATTTGGATGCGTACTGACGAGATAAACACTTTATTTTCAAATAGCGCAAGACGCATGCGACATACTTGGATGCGTACAGATGAGAAAAACACTTTTTTCCAGATAGCACAAGTCGCATTCGACATACTTGGATGCGTACTGACGAGGAAAACACTTTATTTTCAAATAGCGCAAGACGCATGCGACATACTTGGATGCGTACAGACGAGAAAAACACTTTTCTTCCAGATAGCGTCCGACCATAAGACCTATTTGGATGCGTACTGACGAGAAAAACACTTTATTTTCAAATAGCGCAAGACGCATGCGACACACTTGGATGCGTACTGACGAGATAAACACTTTATTTTCAAATAGCGAATGTCGCATGCGACATACTTGGATGCGTACAGACGAGAAAAACACTTTTTTTCCAGATAGCGTCCTACCATAAGACCTATTTGGATGCGTACAGATGAGAAAAACACTTTTTTTCCAGATAGCACAAGTCGCATTCGACATACTTGGATGCGTACAGACGAGAAAAACACTTTATTTTCAAATAGCGCAAGACGCATGCGACATACTTGGATGCGTACAGACGAGAAAAACACTTTTTTTCCAGATAGCACAAGTCGCATTCGACATACTTGGATGCGTACTGACGAGATAAACACTTTATTTTCAAATATCGCAAGACGCATGCGACATACTTGGATGCGTACAGATAAGGAAAACACTTTTCATCATAATTTCACAAAACTCCACTCGTCTGTCAAAGTCATCTTCAGATAGTTCCTGAACCAAACGGATTTTATATGGATGCCATTTGTTGAGCCTTAGAATTTTATGTACAGATCCAACCCCAATTTCATGTTCTTGTGAAACGCGAGGTATGGAATAATGAGGATCTTCGATGAATGACTGTAAGACACTTAACATTTTTTCATCATTCGTTGCTGACTTAGATCTACCAGGTTTTTCACGATCTTTAATACTACCACTTTCCTGAAAACGTTGAATTGTACGTACAACAGTACTTTTGGAGATAGGATTTTCCTCTACTCTGAAAGTTTCATTAAATAGTCGCAATACCTGCTTATACCCTCTTTGCAGATTACCCCACCCTCGCATCATTAACAGAGATATTCGTTCTTGTTCAGTGAGGTGTGCTATGTTTGAATTAATTACCTATTTGAACTCAGAAAATGAACGTATAAGTGAACAGAGAAGTTATGCTCAGTTTCAATAGTTAACTAAATAATTGCGACAATTCAATCAATCATTAAAAACCTCGAGATATCTGTAAGATATGGGTAAATACCTAGTACATTACGATACAAGTGGAGGAATTAGAAATCGCCCAAATCTCGGAAGTTGGACGCACGAGTCAAAGACGAGTAGGTAATTAACTCAAACATGGCACACAGGCCATAAAGGACAACAGGCTTGACCTTGATAGGTATTGCGACAATTTAATGAAACTTTCAGAGTAGAGGAAAATCCTATCTCCAAAAGTACTGTTGTACGTACAATTCAACGTTTTCAGGAAACTGGTAGTGTTAAAGATCGTGAAAAACCTGGTAGTTTTCAACATTTGGGCATGCTGTTTTGCTTCATATCTTATTGCAGTAACATATCCAGCTTTCCATCTGAAAAGAAACAATAGTTGAAACAATGTATCAGATATTTTTTACCAATTTTGTATACGCTTTGTTGTGAACATTTTAAAAACGCTATAATAAGCTTTTTTTTAATTTCATTTTCTTTCTCTTCATGCATGCAACGTCAGTTACATTGCCAATATTAAACATCGCCAACTAAAAATATATTCTTTATGATTGAATGTTATCTTGTTTTTGTAATTTTTCTTAGATATGTAGCATTTATTAATTCCGGCGTTTAAAGAAAAAAATAAATATAATATGGATAAATACAAAAGTGCAAAATTTAACTTGGTTAGAAAATTACAAATATTAAGAAATTTCAAAATTAAATATAATAAAAAAATCCACAGCCAATTATAATTTAAAAAAAATAGAAAATAATTTAGAATAGAATATAAAAGTTCAATTTTCTTAAATACATACTATCACAATCCTTATCATGCATTTTTCGGCAGCATAAAGAGAAGCTCTTTACAAACTCCATTTATTTTTTTCATTGTTTTCGGGGGTATTAGATGAGGTAAAAGTTTAAACATTTTCAATATTTTTTATCTAAAACATGTAATAGATTTTGTCGTTTAATATAATATTCATAGTAATGTTTAAATTCATAGTAACGTAAAAATTCATAATAATACATGTATAATGTTCATAAAATGTGTAGATAATGATAAAAAATAAGTACCATTATTTAAATCTTCTTTTTCAGTTTATCGAGCATTTGACATCCATCTTTAGGATTAATTGCAAAATTTTGAAGAATGATATTAAAAAAAATTGTAAAATTTGGGGATTCGTCTTAAAGCAACATTTGAAACAGACATTTTTTTGAAATCTTGGATTATAAGGTTATAACCTTGTGGATGTTTGTAATGTGTCCATTTTGAGAAAATATTAGACAAATCTTTATCTTGATTATTGTATAAATCTTTTTTTTCTTAAATCATATATTGCAGACCAGTGTAATAACTTCCAGTGTAAGAACTACTGTCCAAGGAGCTTCATTAGCTTCTAACCATTTCATACTTGTTAAAACCTTTTCCACCCTTAACGTTTTCTATAAAAATTATAAATTTTTGGTAATAACTAAATTTCAACATTATACATACTAAAAATAAATATAATGCTACCTTTCGAACATAGTTCCCAATCTCTTCACTTGTTTTTGAATTTTAGCATAAAATTTTTTTTATTCCTGCTTCTTTTTATTTCTCCACATAGATACCAATTTACCTTTTAGACGCTTTAGATTTGTTATCTGGCCGCATAATTTTTTTTTTTTGGGAGAAATATAATAAGTTTTTACAACTTCAGTTGGAAAAAATTTCACAAATTTTTTCAGCAACATATTTGGCTAAATTTCATTTGAAAATCTGTGAAAGTATGTATTATGATTATTATATTCAATATTATATAAATAAATAATTAAATTCAATATTAATTAAATAAATAAAATGAATTGTAACCTAATTTAAAATCTTTCATCAATGTACGTAAGTTTATATCGCAAGTTATTTTTTAGCTTCAGTGAAATTTTTTTTCTTCTTCATAAGCTGTAATAATTTCTTAAACCTAATTTTTGTTTAGAGAGAATTTCCTTTATTGGTAAGAAAGTTACTTTAATAAAATCTGATTTTCCTATAAAACAATTTTCTCTTCAATTCATTTTCTTTTCAATATTTGAAGTAGTAGTAATTAAATCTGTATCAATGTTTTTATAATCTAATTTCTGAAATTTAAATGGTAGAATAGTATATATACATATATATATAAACAAAACTAAATAAATGAATAATAGAACTAAATAATAAATAAATTATTAATTAAATAATATATTAAATTATAAATTATTAAACAAATAATAAATAAATTCATTTAGAAATTTTTCATTTGAGAAGCATAAAATTTATTTTACTTTTTTTTCAATATAGGCTGTGCATCTCTTTTCTTTATTTTCATAATTTGTTAATGATCTATTAAAATTACGGTTCAATATTCAATAAAAATGGTCTCTATCACCTATTGTTTTTATCAATTCATTGATCATAGATATTTAAATTTTTTTAATGCTTTCATATTAATTCGTTCTTCTATAAAAAAAAAAATTTTACATTTGTATAAAAGAAGTTTATCTTATTATTAGCATAAATTCATGAATTGAATAAATACATTACTTTACTTGCGAATGTATCAACAGATTTTCCAAATCCAAATCAAGTAATATTTTCTTAACTTCGTCATCAGCCATATCTAGTATTTTTTTACAAATAAAAGCACTTGAGTCTATTAGAAAAACACAACATGTTAGATCTCTAGTAGAAAAATACACACAATAACGTATTTTATGCAATTAATCTAATCCAAGAAAAGCAACAATGCCGATAAAAAAATGTGTATCTTATTTATGTCTACTTACCTTTGCTCAACAAAAATCTCGGTTTTTGACTGCGGCATTCGTACCAACTTATTTCTCACAATTAATGGCAATATTATTAATAATTTTGCCTCGATGACTGTTTGTCTCGATGGTTCGCGCTTTCTCAATTTCGTCGGCCTATCGAATATAAAATATATATAGCCTCCATTATTTGTACGTTTGGCAAAAGAAAAACATACGTCCAAAATATGTCGGCATGCGTTCGCTCACTTATCCATGCCCGATTGTACTGATCGTTCACTTGTCCTCAGTTGTGGCTCTTGTAGCTTGGTGATGTTGTTTTGTCTAACATATTAATCCTCACTCGCGCACGTTGGTTTTCTAACCCGCGTAATCAAAGATACATTTCGACTGACATCGAAATCAGTGTATCAAAAATTTTTTAAAAAATACTTAAAATTAGATTAAAAATTTAAAATCAAATGATATTTATTAAAAAATTCTTACAAATATTTATTAATTTCAAATTAATATTTTTAGTATGTGAGCCAACTAATCTTTACAAAATAGATATTATTATTTAATAAATTATAAAATTGATTGGAAAAAAATAAATATTCAAAAAATATTTTACTCAATTTTATAATATCAGAAAATTAATTTTAAAAAAATGAATCTTTAATTTGAATAAACAATGTCAAAATAATTTAATATTTTTAAATATTTCTTACTTTGAATAAAATAACCTGTATGAAATAGCATATTATTATTAAGTACATTAAAAAATTAATTTAAAAAAAATATTTATTTAAAACTTATTTCCTAATTTAATTATATGAGATTTTTCAATTTTAAATAATAAATTAATCAATTTGAGTAAAGATTATCTTATTAAAATTATTTGTTATTTGTTTTATAATTATTTCACATTGAAAAAAAGTCTTTTGTTAATTTGTCTACATATATATTTAAAATAAATTATTATTTATTACAATCTGATATTTAATCTCTTAATGTGACTATATCATAATTTGAATTAATATATTTATTAAGATTGAATAAATTTTTTATTTAAGAATTATGTTATAAGAATCAATTAATCTTGTCGAATATTATCCTCGCAGTTAACTATACATTAATATTAAAGATTAAGATCAAGTCTCGTTCTTTAATCTTTAGTATTTAAAAGACAGGCATCAAAGACAACAAAAGAAAAAATACTTTCGCAAAAGATTAACGTATTAAAATGTATTAAAATGAATTTTCCTATTAACAGAATGCAGTGTCATCTACAGAAAAGGAAATAATAAGAAGACACTTGAAAAATAATAAGAGAGAAGCATTCCAAACGAATTAAAAACTTTTGCAGCAACCTTGCAATTTTATTCCTACGAGTATGTTCATAGAACAATTTTTAAATATTTTTTCCGCATCCGCAGACAATAAGAAAATGGTATTCTTCTGTGGAAGGGAAAACCACAATGGAAGCCTTAAGAACAATAGAAGCAAAAATTAAATGAAGCAATATCAGAAGGAAAGCAATTATATTTTAGCCTTACTATCGATGACATGTCCATATGAGAATTTATAGAAATTGGAAAATGATAAATATTATGGATACGTCGATTTAGGAATAAATTCTTGAATGTAATGATAGTCTCCCAGAAGCAAGATATGCATGCGTGTTCCTTCTTGTATATTAATAGTAATTGGAAAATATCAATTGCATACTATTTAATACAATCTTTAAGTGGCGCTGAAAGAGCAAATCTTATCAAATTAGTATTAGCATCCTTACATGAAGTAGGTGCTACTGTTATTAATATTACTATGGTTGCGCAGCAAATATTTCAACAATGCAATGCTTAGGTGCAAATATATCTCAATAAATCTGCAACCATACTTTACACATCCACAAACTAAAGAAGTTTATACTATGATGGATGCATGACATGATTAAGTTAATTAGAAATTCATTTGCAAGTAGTATAAACCTTTACGATGTTAATAGAGATAAAATAGAGTGGAAATATATTACCTATTTAATACAACTTCAAGAACAGGAACAACTTCATGCTGCTAAAAAGTAAGGAAACGTCATTTAAATTGACAGCAGGAAAAAATGAAAGCTAGTTGTTGAAACTTTAAGTATTAGTGTTGGGAATGCTATAGATTTTGTGCAATAGATTTAAACTTGGAACAGTTTCGCTATTCGGCAGCAACGTCATTATTCATCCGAAATATGAATAACATATTTGATTTACTCAATAGTAGAAATCTGTTGTGTAACAATACAAGTAAAGCACCAATATCATTATCCAATATTGATTAAAAAGATATAGAACAATATATAGAATATCTACAAAATATTTATATAGATAAAAAAAATATCAAAATTATAAAAATATATATATATACAAAAAAAAAAAACTGATTTTTAGGCATGTTAGTTTGTTTGTTATGCATAAAAGATTTAGCGGATGCATTGATTACTACAAAAAAATGAAATTCTTACTAACATACAAAATGTCTCAAGACCATTTGGAAATGTTTCTTTGCGGGTAAGGAGGTTAAAGATGGATATAACAATAATCCATCTGCAAAGCAATTTAAGTATGCATACAAACGACCTTTTACTCCATATTAAACTAACTATATTACCGCATGGCAATACTAATCCACAAGATAATACAGATATCTTAAACATTATAAATCCCAATACAGGTATCGATAACATTATTTATGAATGTCTTGAACAACAGGAAGAAAATGAAAACGACGTATCTAATGAGCCATTTATAACAAATAGTTGGTGCACTTCTAATTATATTCAAGATGTTGTAGCATATATTTCTGGTTTTATAGCTCGAAAAGTAATGAAAAAAAGTTAAATGTCCTATTTGTAAAAATTCTATTAGTAGGAACAGATAATATGTCAGCATTGCAAGCAAGAAAAGGTAGAGAAGGATTAATAAATGCATCATATGATGTTATTAAGGTTATGTTACATTGCAGAGAGAGAGGATAAGAGAAAATGTTAATATCATTAATAAACAACATCCTATTGAACGATTAATTCTAATCTTTGCAATGCAACATGTTACATCACATTTTGATAACGTTTTACATATGTTTGAACAAGCGCCACTGCAGGACCATAGGACTATTTTAATTAAGTTAATATTCTACACATATATACAACTACGATTACGACATTTTGTAGCGAGAAACAACAAAAATACAACGAATTGGGGAAATTGAGCAAACTTATAACTTTTAAAAATCAATAAATAATTTGTTCACATTTAAATATTCTACTATTATGTTGAATTCTTTATGATACTTATATTCCCCGTACATATATAGTTTATATCTTTTATTTTTTATTACTTTTTGCATAAAACTTTCTTTATTCCATTTCATATTTCTATTTACTGTTTAATAATTATCTACTTTATTTTAACGTTTAGTTCATAATTTTTTTAATACTAGTATTATTTTACACACACATGTAGAAATTAAAATAACAAAATCACTTTAGTCCTTTTGGAAACTAAACAGCTTCTGCCTCAAACATTGTTGAAACAATTTTTTTTTATTATAAGAATGTGCAATTAAGATGTGTATTAAAATGTGAATTAAAATTAATTACTCTTTTATAGCTTTCTTATTATACAAATTATTTTTATATTTATTATACAATTTTATATGATTAAGAGATACAAAAAGGGTAAAAAGGGTTTTTAATTGTTACAAAGATTCTTTGATAAGCAAATTTAAGAAAATGTTATATATAATGTGTTACAATATTAATTAGCAGGATATATAATACGATATCATTTATTTAAAAAATAATGAACTAAATAAATATAACAATATTTGTATTATGATCATGTGTATACGTGCGTAAAATAGTATTAATATCAATAATGTAACATAACAACATAAATGAAAATTTCGATTCCATTTTTATTTCTATACCACCTTATATATAGCTCTTGACAGCTTTCGGGCGGCCATTTGCTTCTTGTATGATAGAAAGAGAAAGCATAGATGCCGTTCAACGTTCTCACTCTATCTTAAACTGCCAATTTCCGGCTTCCTCCTCTCTGAGAATGCTTGGTCTAGTTATATACGTCATTGGTCATGCGCACATGTTCATACGCGCACGCAATCATCTGATCTAGTGCGCGGACAATTACTGGGTGCATTCAGAAGCATAACTGCTCACTGAGCGCTCACAGGTAGCCGCTCAGCGCTGCTCACTGAGCGCTTTTTGATTTATGGTTCCAAAGTGAGCGCTTTTTGATTTACTGGTCATATTGGTTTCCAAGACTCCAAGCTCCAAATACAGTGACGTGTATAAATAGTATAGATATTAAAAGAGAATATTATATTTTTATAATTGTTTTCAATATTATAATTTATAATAATGGAAAGATATATAAGTATGATGATATTAGAAAATGAAAGTGAAGATGATAATATTATGCAAATTATTATGCATTGTGAAAACGATTTGTATGAAGAAGATGATCTTATTAAATCACAGAACTTTACATATTCGAAATGAAAATTATTTTGAAGTAACCATTCCGCTATATTCCTTATATGATTCGCACATTTTCGAATGAGACGAATGACAATGGACGTAAGTATAATAATATAGCACAAATCGAAATTTTCATTAAAATATAACAACAAAAAAATAATTGATTTTCTTAATTTAAATATGTAAATTTTTTTAAGTAGTTATATTAGTAATTATAAATTTTATTTTCTTTTAATT
The DNA here is from genome assembly GCA_030586385.1 of Camponotus fellah. Classification (NCBI taxonomy): domain Eukaryota; kingdom Metazoa; phylum Arthropoda; class Insecta; order Hymenoptera; family Formicidae; genus Camponotus; species Camponotus fellah. The sequence continues at coordinate 31,005 of JAPIVC010000559.1, forward strand.
ATAAGTTTTATTTTTTTATTTAAAATTTAAAATTATAAATTTATATGGTTATGCATGATAATTATTGTTATAATTATAAATACGTATAATACATCATATATTATACATCAATGCTTACAATATACAAGTCACATAAATAAATTTTATTTTTAAATATTGATTAAATTATAGTTTGTAGGAACTTGTACAGATTATTGGACAACATATGGAAAGAAGAGAATACTATGTAATTTCTTTAGAAAAGCAAGTAGTATTGATTGTATGGATTTTAGCCAAAGCAGAATCATTTTTAGCAGTTGGAGATAGATTCGGCATGGCTGTTAGTTCAGCATACTATTGTTTTAAAACAAAAAAAAGAAATTCAGAATCACGGTAACATATATACAGCTATACATATGCATACAGATTATATCTAATGCATATGCAACACATACATAAACAAATAAAGTATAAGCAACTATCTTTCTTTTCTAAATTTTCTATGTTTAGAAGCATTCCAATGATTTTTATCGTCTTATTACATTTATGCGGATTTTTACTCAATGATTTATATTCTTTTTGTTTTTTTATATATATATATATATATTTGTCTATACATCTGTATATATTATGGTATGTTCTGTAAGTGCATCATATATAATCTGCATGTATATCAATAAATATTTAGGTATTATATATCTTATATTTTAGTCAGATTACATCTTTTTCTAAAACATGTAGGCATTTTATGAAACATGGTCACGTTTTCAAATCATGAAAAAATGAAATAATAATTGGGATCGTTTTAGATTCTGACTGACTCATTTCAGTTTTTTTTTTTTTAAACTATCTTTGGAGAATGACCACTTGTTTATAGAAAATTATGTATTTGTAAATGAAAATTTTTAATCTTGTATTAACATATTCATACAACAATAACAAAGTTTTAGAAAAAGTAATAAATACAATGTTCAAAAATCATGAATATCTGAATAAAATTTTTCAAGCTGTGTTGAATTTTACTTAGATAATTATAATTTCTATGAATATTAATAAAATATATTGTTATTAACTACATTTTGTGGAATCTCATCCATCTTTGTAAAGTATTTTTAAAAACCAACCCTTTTAATAATTCTTATATGATATAAAAATAATTATTAATTAATTAATTATTAATAAATTCAACGTAAACATTGAAACGTCAGTCAAAGCATTTATTGTTCATATAAAGACGCAAATAAACCGTCCAGAATCTAAAATGATGTACAAATCGTTATATTTGACAATGTTACGGGTTGTTTGTTAGCATTTTACAAAAAGACTACAACTTGTAAGCAAATGTATAGTAAAATATTTCATTTCAGAATGTGATTGCATTTTATAAAATATCTAAATCTTTTAGAAAAATGAATTTTGTAATCTGACTCCTGCGTGTGTGTGTGTGTGGGGGGGTGTGTGTGTGTGTGTGTGTGTGTGTGTGTGTGTGTGTGTGTGTAAGAATGTAAAAAAATCTAGAAAAAAATCTTTGAAAAAAAACAATGCAGTCTTTTGCTTATCTATATTCTTAACTAAAAATTGAGATTATGTCTATATATAATAGTATATAATAAGTAGTATATAATAGTATATAATAGTAATTAGTATAATAGTAGTTAGTACCATTTGATACCAGATGCAGTTTGCATGTACGCATTGCTTAAAAAATAATCCCAGAGGCGATTTATTCGTGAGCTGGTTGTAATATTTCATATCGATGCGGTTTGCATGTACGCATTGCTTAAAAAATAATCCCAGAGGCGATTTATTCGTGAGCTGGTTGTAATATTTCATCGATGCGGTTTGCATGTACGCATTGCTTAAAAAGTAATCCCAGAGGCGATTTATTCGTGAGCTGGTTGTAATATTTCATATCGATGCGGTTTGCATGTACGCATTGCAAAAAAAAATCCCAGAGGCGATTTATTCGTGGGCTGGTTGTATAATACATATTATAATAAATACATATTAGATGCGGTTTTCATTCTAAAAACATATTTATATTTTCAAATTATGTATTATATCACACAATAATTTTAGTAACAAACTATTGTGTATTTAATAATATTAATTTAATTTTTACTAATAAATAAACAAAAGACTGCACTTTTACAGAGATTTTTTCTAGATATATAAATAAGTAATAAAATATACATATAATTATCACACAATACCTAATTTTTTTAATATTTTACAAAATACTAATCTTTATTTTTCTTTACAAGCGATTAAAACGCATGGAGCTTCAAAACATTAATGACTCCGGAAACATTAATAATATTAACGATGAATCTATTGATTTCAAAAAATCGATAGAATTATTTCCCGATATGATAGATTCAAAAGTTAATATTCAAAACACTGACACTGCTGTGTCAAGAGTCAAATATAGGTATGTATAATGTAGAACAAGATACTGAACTTTGTAAAAATAATATAGATTCAAATGATTCCAAAAGCATGGATATTAGCGATGAATCTATCGAGTTTAAAGAATCGGTAGAATCATTTTCCGATACGATGGATTCTAAAGCTAATAGTCAAATAATACACTGCCAGGAGTCAAATACAGATATGTACAATGTAGAACAAAATGTCGAATTTTGCGAAGATAACAAAGATTTTGTTATCGAAAATATCTCTCTGAATCGTATCCAAGAAAAATTGCCTGAAGGCCGCCGCATTGTCAATATTTCTTTTCTATGGAATGAAATTCATAGAACGTTCGATAATCATGCACAAGGAATAGAGTCAATTTAAAGATTGGAAACTCGTAAATTCTTGTCGCTATGGGTTGAAGACGCAGTTGTCTTTCAAATGCCAAATGTGCCATTACGAAGCCAAGATCTGGTCAGAACCCACAGAATCGGAAATATTGGATGTTAATACCGCTGCTGTAGCAGGAACTATTACGACTGGAATTGGTTTTGCTCAGCTGAAAGAGCTGTGTGCATCCATGAATATTCCATGTATGTCCGATAAAAGTTATATGAAATATCGAGAAAGATAATCAATGATTTAGAGAAAAAAGCCATGGAAAATATGAAAATGGTTGGCGAAGCTGAAAAGCAACTCGCTCTTGAAAGAAAAGAAATTATAAACGGTATTCCGTACATAACCGTTGTAGTAGATGGTAGTTGGATCAAGAGATCATACGGCAACACTTACGATTTACTTTCCGGTTGATGCTATAATTGGTCACCGCAAAAAAGATACTCTTCGTTGGTGTCCGCAACAAATTTTGTTCCCTCTGTGATTTTGCGGAACGAAACGGAATCGAACCAAGAGATCACAAATGTTACAAAAATTTCGATCGTAATGCAAGCTCTACAAGCATGGAGAGTGACGCCATTGCAGAGGGCTTCAAAAGTAGCCTGGAAATACATGGAATAATTTATAGAACGATTATTGCTGATGGTGATAGTAGCGTTTATCAGGCCATCCTTGATAGCAAACCATATTGCGAACAAAAGGTAACCGTTAAAAAAATAGAATGCACGAATCATTTGCTTCGCAATCTGTGCAAAAAGTTGAGAGCTGTAGCAATGACAACTCAACAAAAAATGCATAGAAAGTATGGTTTCGTCCAGTTACGAAATGTTGTAAAAAACAGCATATTAAAAATATGAAAAAAGATAATAAAAGCAATTGATTTGCGAAAAGAAGAAATACAACCTGACCATAAGAAGACTATGGAAATACAAAAAGATATATTAAATATTTCTAGCCATATATTTGGTGAACATAAACGATGTAAGGAACGCGGTATAAGTGACTATGATGAAACGAAGAATTATGTACCGTTTCTCAAACAGCACGGTCTTTATCAGAAAGTAAAGGATACTATTGTTTATTTGAGCGGATATTCCGACAGCTTATTGCGAAAATTCACCAACAATCCAACAGAATCATTTAATTCGATAATTTGCAAAGAAATTGCTGGAAAGCGTATTAATTTTGCTAACAGAGGTTCCTATAATGCTACAGTTGCAGGAATTGTGCAACATAATACCCAACAAGTTCTCACGGAAGTACTTAAAAATATGGGTAAAAATGTTCCTCCCATTGTCGAGACTCTGGAAAAGCGACGACAAATAAAAGTTGCAAAAATCAGAGAATCTCGAGAAATAAAGGGAAGATCAAAAAAATTTTAAAGAGAACAAGGAACAGATAGTTATTATGGTCCGCAATCACGAAAACTAGATCTTCCCCCTGTTTTTGAACAACTTCGACAAAATCATTTGGAAAAGTTGTTTAAAAATGGGAAAAATTGGAGACAAATAGAACGTGACACAGTAGAGCAAAGTGAATCAGATTTATGGTAGTCGTTGAGACAAGAAATGTTAACGGCGTCTAATTTTGGAATCGTATGTCGCATGAGATTGACAATATCTTGCGCCGCAATTGTAAAGAACATTTTGTTCCCTCCCTCTATCGATACCGCGGCTATGAAATATGGTCGCGAGAGGGACAAAATTGCAAAAAAAGAATTGGCCCAAATATTGGAAAAGGAGATTAAAACTTGCGGATTATTTATTGATGTTAAAAATCCACTTCTCCGGACGGGCTTATAGATAAAAATGGACTGGTAGAAATAAATTGTCCTCTATCAACTGAACACTTAACAGCGGAAGAAGCTATAAAGACACAGCCCTTTAAAAAGTGTTTTTGATAAGAAAAATCCAGATAAGATGAATCCAAAACATCGATTTTTCTATCAAGTTCAAGGCCAGTTAAATATAACGCAGCGAGATTATTGTATTTTTACTGTGTGGATGCCAAAAAGCTTAAAAATAGTAATAGGGACAATGTATTTTGGAATACTCAAATGCTGCCCTTTTTACATGTTTCTATCATGATTGCATGCTGCCTGAAATGATCTTGGATAGTCGACACAATAGACATATGCCTATTAGAAATCCTAAATATATAATAGAAGCTCAAGAAGCAGCCAAAAAATTAATTACTGGTCAAAAAAGTCGTCGACAATATAATATAGACGAAAATATTGTCGAAGAAAATCAGTGTTGCGAATCCAATGTTTTATCATTAGCAACTAATGCTACTGTTACCGCTCTGACAAGTGCAGAACAAGATGACGATTGCATAATTGTTAGTTACTCACAAAATAAAGACGAACTAACTGAAGATGACATAGCAAAACAGAAAGAATTTCTCGATAACCAGGTTATTCCTTTTCATTTAGTAAAGAATAATGTATTACCTGTACATAGCAAAATAAACGACTAATAAATAGCAAAATAAACGACTAATAAATCATTAGACCGAGTCTTACGCGTCATACGAAATAAATCTCATTTTGAAACACAAAGTGTATTATATTTAGAATATCCTCATCTAATTGAAGCAAGTACCGACAAAAGCTTACAAATTATTGGAGGGAATTGCAGTGATCACTGGCGATGTATTTTTTGACGGCAGCAAGCTTCGAGTATATGACAGTCTACCCGGTTGTACATGCGATAAATTAGTACATAAAGAAAAAAATTACATTCATCGTCGTTATCCACAAATAAGTGCAAATGATATAATATTTGAAAAGATTCAAGTACAACCTGATGGCACTTGTTGTGGAATTTATGCTGCAGCTTTTGCTACAACTATAGCATTAGGAGGAAATCCATGTAACGAGAAATATTCCAATCATGTGGAATATATGAGGCAATATTTTCTTAATATTATAATAGAAAATGAACTGTAGCCTTTTCCAAAATGGTAATCCAATGAATCATTGGAAAAAGACGCCTCAATATTATTGATTTTTTTATACTCGGAGAGACGAAAATAATACTTACATTATAGTTGCGTTCTCACGAGGGGAATTCTCAGGAATTATATATATAAAATATTAATTATTTACATAACAAATCGAAAAGACGAAAATATAATGGTTGTGTCTTACGAGAATAGGCGATAGATGGAGCCCATTTTATATATCAAATATTATATAAATATATTTTATATATTTATATAATGCCAGTACATATTAGATTGCCCCTGGCTTTATATATATTATATATAAAGCCAGGGGCAATCTAATGTGTACTGGCATTATACAAGATGTCCCATTTTAAATAATCCAGTCAAATATCTCGAAAACCAAGCCCGGGAGGGAAAAATGTTTCAGACAAAAGTTGTTTGGTTTCGAGCGGGCCATAAGATCATTGGTTTGACACTGAAGAGACATTTGAAGGTTACGTGAAGGCCACCTCAATTTTTTTAAATTGCACCCCTTATGTTTTATTACATATTCTTGTAGCTGACCTCGAGAGTTTTCGAAAATACTATAATTAAATGTCTTTTAAATACTTTTCGAGTTATATAAGGCTTGAAATAATATCTTAATTTTACATAAATGATAAAATATCTAGTAAAATATTCATTTTTCGATTATCTTACCTTAATACTTTTATGTACAAAATAATGGGAGGAATCAATTGGTGTAAAGAAAAAACATAGTTGTTTCGAAGAAGAAATATGTAATTTGCAATTAACAATTCCATATTTTTTTTAGAAACAACTGTATGTTTTCTTGCGCCATCTACAAATGATTATTCAAAGTCAAACCAATGGCATCTTATGTCCCCCTCAAAACCAAACAACTTTTGTTTGAAACATTTTTCCCTCCCGGGCTTGGTTTTCGAGATATTTGACTGGATTATTTAAAATGTGACACCCTGTACATTACTTTTTGTTAATATTTACACATTGACGTTCCATATATATATATATATATATGTCAAATGATATAATCATATTCTGTTGCATTTCTTTGTTCGATCAAAATTATTGCCATGCAAAGCCATGTGCGGAAGGAATCGTCATGCAAAATGTGTGCAGTAAATATAAACAAAATTTATTTAAGAATTATGTGTATATAACAT
>JAPIVC010000560.1:0-39591 GCA_030586385.1 Camponotus fellah
TGTACTTATTATCTTCGTTATCGAGTGTGTAATTGTTGACTATAATGCCTATTTCGACTAATGTAAATAAATTAATTTTAATCTTATGTTAGTTTAACTTATTTTTCATCTTATTATAATTTTAAAAATTAAAAAGAGACGCAAAGTAAGTTAAATCAAAGTCAAAATTAATTGAAATTAATCTACATCGGTGGAAATGGACGTACAAAATTGTCCGCTTTTGTATTAATTATATAAATAAGTTATAATATTATAATATTAATATAATTATATATTTTATGCATATAATTAAGAGATAATTTTTTTATTCTGTATACTATATATATACTGTGTATATATACAGGGTGTCCCATTTTAACTTGGACAGCAAAATATCTCAAAAACTAAGCCCATATACAAAAATTTTTCAGACAAAAGTTGTATGGTTCAAGGGACATAAGATGTTATTGGTTTGACCTTGAAGAGTCATTTGAAAGTCACGAGGTCACCTCAATTTTTAAATGGAACACCCTATATATTTTTATATATTCTTGTAACTCATCTCGAGATCTTTCCAAAACAGTATAATAAATAAACAGTATAATATTTCTTCATTGAATACTTTTCGAGTTATGAGGCTTGAAATAATTTCTTAATTTTACTAAACCATAAAAAACCTAATAAAATATTCATTTTTCGATTATCTTATCTTAATACTTATGTACAAAATAATGAGAGGAATCAATTGGTGTAAAGAAAACATACAGTTGTTTTTAGAAAAAATATGGAATTGTTAATTGCAAATTCCATATTTTTTCTTAAAACAACTGTATGTTTTCTTTACACCAATTGATTCTCCATTATTGTACATAAATATCAAGGTAGATAATCGAAAAATGAATATTACGATTTATGGTTTATGTAAAATAAGAAATATTTCAAGCCTCTAACTGAAAGTATTCAATGAAGAAATACTTTATTATAGTGTTTTGGAAAGATCTCGAGATGAGCTACAAGAATATATAAAAATATAGGGTTCCATTTAAAAAAATTGAAGTGACCTTCGCGTGACTTTCAAATGATCTTCAGGAAACCAATGGTAACATCTTATGTCCCCCTTGAAACCATACAACTTTTGTCTGAAAAATTTTGTATATGGAGCTTATTTTTGAGATATTTTGCTGTCGAAGTTAAAATGGGACACCCTATATAGACTTTCTATATATATATATATATATATATATATATATATATATATATAGTAGACTTTCATATTCCAATTTCCACGTTTCAATTCCAGTCCCTCGTTTCTCTATATACGCATGCGTGGAAAGAGAGAGAACGCAAGGGGTACGAAACAGAGTGAGTCCTTTTCTATGTGCACCTTACCCCCACTCCTCAAATAAAGGCAAACGCTCGGTCTATACTTACTATGTCTATGGTTTTCTACCACATCTCAAGAACAAGAAAGATTGGCTACTCACAAATGACGGAACACAATGACGATTTAACCTCCCAATGCTCCTCATTTTGGAGATAAGTGGAAAGCTGCCGTCAAATCGGTAAAGTTCCACCTGAAACGATTCGTTGGCGCTCATCTATTGACATACGAAGAAATGACGACGTTGCTAACTCAGATAGAAGCAGTACTAAATTCAAGACCGTTGTGTCCTCTATCAGATGACCCAGATGATCTAGCTGTCTTAACCCAGTCACTTCTTTCTAGGAAGTGCACCCACCATTCTGCCAGAACCTTCTCTTGAACATGTTAATTGTTCACGTCTATCTCGGTAGCAACTGTTACGTCAGTTATTAGAAAGCTTTTGGTCATAATGGTCGAAGGAATGCTTGTAGAGATTCCATGACACCTCGAAGTGGAGTAATCCAACGCCTTCTCCAGAAAAGGGAGCATTCTAGTCCTCGACGAAAAGTATCCACCAGCGAAATGGCATCTCGGTCGGATAATTGAAACACATTCTGGTAAAGACGACCATACACGAGTTATCACCGTAAAAACTCAAACTACTATCTTGAAAAGGCCCATTGTAAAACTCTGCCCGTTATCAATACATAAAGGAGCTTCGGATTCTTCGTTAACTCCTGTTAACGAAAGCGCGCGATAATGTTGAAAGATCACAAGGAATTCAAATTCGCGTGCAATGTCGAAACATCCACCAATGCATATGGCGCTGTTGGCGGAGCGCAGCGAAGAGCTCAAAAGGAGATCGGTAGAGTCGCTGACAACTTTTTCTGTTCGCCTTTGTTGGCATGAATTTGTTGTTCGGCTCTCGTCACGTTGGATGCTTTTCCGAAACGTCTGCAGTTATTATAAAAAAAAGGTGGATCGGCATTGTTTGTTAAGGACTCTCATACAGAGAAAAAAAAAATTTTCCAAGGAGTGTATATAACCAAAGAAAAATAAAGTAATCTCAGGCGGCCTTGGATTGTTCTTAGAACGTTCTCGTCGTGTTCACGAACGACGCAGGAGTACCGTGATCAGAAAGTTTTAGTGCACTCAACAAATAACATAGGCGATCTCGTACCGTTCTCTGAGTTTTCTCTCCTAGCACAGTATTTCTAAGGTGGTGTCAATCCGTTATCAAACAACAAAAGAGATCTCGTTCTTTCAAGGCCAGAATAACAATTCCGGCATTTTTCATTGACATTAATCAGAGGAAAGTTCCTCTTCTTTGCCAAGACTATAAGTTTCAAAACGTTGGGAAACAGGTCATTAGAATGATCGATCGTACGATTCTCATCTATGAATTGAATTAACGGCTTGATAAATTCAAGTTCTTAAATATATCTTCTTTCAGGTAATCAATTACTTAATAACTCAGGATCACGAGTATCAAAGATTCTAAAAATTCATTATTCTAAATTTTATATTATTCTAACTATTATTCTAAATATTTACTATTATATAATCCTACATTAATTTTTTCGTTATATTATCAATCGTAGTTGAATCTTTATCAAGTGTTGAGATTCATCTTTAGATTTATTATGTTATTTACTTTACTTTTTTATTAATCATAACAATTATATACAGAATTTCTTAACACGAATTAATATTCGAGGTTTCTTTTATTTCTATAAATTCTTTTTTTTAACCCTTTTCGTCTCAAATGTCCATAATTTCTTCTCAATTTTCGACGCTGTAACTTTTGACCTGAATGTCGTTGAAAAGAATTGAAAAAAGACATTTCTTATAGTTTGAAACCTTCTCTTTCAATGCCGTGATCAGAATCAGCCTACGAATTGACGGAAAAAAGTTATAACTGTTTTTTTTTTAAATGTCAATTTTTTCGACGCCGTTTCGCAAAAATCTTATATTTTGACAAAGAAAAAGTTATTCCTGACCATCACAAAATATCGTAATCGCGTATTTTTTACATGCCCTTTCTTATCCCGTTGGAATTTTTTTGAAAAACAAAATGGCGACTTGAAGATGGCGCTGACGATTCAGAATTCCTCATTTATTCGCCCAAATGTCGATTCTTTCGTTTTGCATCTAGGACGACTGAAAACTTGATGAAATTGAATGAAAGAGGGGAATTATCTTTTGTAAATACTTAACCTCAAAATTACTCATCCCTAACCTCAAATTAATCAGATGTTATTTTTACCAGGATTTTTCATGTTTCCCCAATTTTCGAAGACTGCGCACGCTTCACCCAAGCAGACTCTGCGTAACTGACATGGTCTCTTACAGGACCGTATTAACAGCCACGTGTAGGGACGGATTCCCCAATTTTGTTTTCAATATTTTTCATTTTTAAAAATACTTTTTCAAAATTATACTTTTCATCTAACCTTTAGTATGTAGTGTATCTCTAAAATCATTAAATCAATTAGATTGACATTTTACACTGTTCCTTTTAGTAGTTTAGTATGATTAAAGTTTAGTAGTATGATTAAATACTCTGCACACAGTGTTTAATAGCGCGCTACGCGTCTGAATGTATACGCCCGACGCTTTTCCTACCACGCTCGCCACCGATCGATATCGGTTGCATAATGGGGAGACTTCACTATAACGAAGTTTATTAAATAGAGGCCCTAGTATACATACAGGGTGTGCGCATGAGTTCATTCATTTGTAAAAAGGTAAGAAGAGCGCAGTAAATTAAATAAAGAAATCCCATTCTATGTAACGATTTTTGTAATAACAATCGAAACATTAATTATTGAAATCGGACGAATGAGAGAAGTGTTTGAGCTATAGCACGGCCCACCGTGTCAGACATTGCCTGCCGGCGCGCGGCGAGAGGGGGGGAGACAGCGCGCCGCTATCCGTGGTTACCGCTACGGCGTGGTCACCATTTTCTCTGCATTCAAGGCTCGCCTCTCATTTCTGGCATTGTTTGGCGATTATAATTAATTTATGTATTGTATGATAAAAGATATTAATTTATATATATGATAAAAGATATAACACAATAAAAAAACGAAACTGAATTAGATTAGGTGCTATAAATAAAATACGAAAAAGAAAAAAATGTAAGGAATCTATCATGAATAATTTATGATAAGTTTTTGATTAATTTATTATTTACAATTAATAGATAACAGCTTTTTCTATCGATTTCTTTTGCTTCTTTTGTCAGAGCTACAACAAATATTCGTATAAAAATATTCATCATATCATATCAAAATGAACTATCCATTAATATAAAAATGATACAAGAAGAATTTTCAGTAATATACTTTTCGATATATGACATAACAAATATAATTTGCAATCGTGTGAAAAGAGAATTGTGTTTCATTCATATCATTTTTCAAATAAAATTATTTCGTAGCAAGGAAACATACTATCGTTTCCACACCACCTTGAGGTAAATAGCTTGGCACGTTTTTTTTTAGTGGTTTCCCCAATAGGCCTAATTCACTCTCATCATTTAATGCAAATGCTCAAAATGCCTCCCTCGTACTTGTAAGCAGAGTTCAGTTCTTCGAACTATTTGTTGCCTTACTCGATGTGCTATATCGGGAGTGGCTCATTGGCACACAGTATAATTGGACACGTTGCAATTGCGCACCGTGCTATTAGACACATAAGATTGCGCACCGTTCGATTGAACACGTTACATTTGCCCACCGTTCAATTGGACACAGTTCTTTTCCGCACAGTTCTTTTGCGCACCGTTCGATTGGACATGTTACATTTGCCCACCGTTTAATTGGACACAGTTCTTTTGCGCACAGTTCTTTTGCCTAGTTCTTTTGCGCACATTACTTTTGCCCACATGTTCAATTGCGCACATATACTTTTCCATGCAAAAGGAGGTTTTACATGGATTTGCAAAAGGGTGGGGACGGGGCGGGGGGTGGGAGTGTGCAGTCTGTGCGTGTACTTTGCAACGCAAACTGGGATTTCACATGGATTTATAAAACTGGGCAAAAGAACTGTGGGCAAAAGAACGGTGCGCAAAAGAACTGTGTCCAATCGAACGATGCGCAATCTTATGTGTATAATAACATGGTGCGCAATTGCAATGTGTCCAATTGTACTGTGCGTCAATGAAGGCTTCTCTGCCATATCTAGCGTGATATTATTAAAGGCCGCTATAATCGCTTCACGTGCCTCATTTTCATTTCTACGCGTGTGCTCTACTAATGTTTTTATGTAGCACCAAACAAAATAATCTAGCACGTTTAAATCTGGGGACCGTGTCAGTCAAATGATTGGACCACCTCGACTCATCCATCTTTCGGAAAGCGCGTATTTAAAATTTCCTGTACTTGTCAGCGATAATGTGCAGGAGCTCCATCTTGCTGAAACATCTTTCTCGATCGCGGAGTGGAACGTCTTTTAACAGATTTGGCAATTTCAATAAATTTCGCATACGTTTATCCATGATGTGTGATGAGATGTGGCGGAAAAAAATATGGGCCGATCTAAAAATCGTAATAAATATTATAAGAGTAGTGGGAGGGTCTCGTTAGCGTACGGTGCGATAGCGCACGAACCCGATAGTACACGAAAAATTGAACACAATTCCCGATAGCGCATCAACTTTGCATCAAGTACAACTTTGCACGCGAAGGGGACGAAGTAGGTACGAGGGAGGGGCCGAAGGCCCCTCTTGCATCCCTCCGTGTGTGTGTGTGTGTGTGTGTGTGTGTGTGTGTGTGTGTGTGTGTGTGTGTGTGTGTCTTCGCATGCAAAGTTGTACTTGGTGCACTATCAGGTTGATGCGCTATCGCACCGGGCGCTAACGGATCCCGCTCAAGAGTAGTGCGGGAGAAAAAAGATTTCTTAATATACAAAATTATTTACCACTCTGTTTGCCATTACTCCTGCCCATACATTTATCGATCGGGATCGATGATTAATTGAGATACTTTATTATGAGGATACCACGAGCAAAATTTCCGATTTTCAATTGTTTTTTCGTTTTTTTACACTTATTGTCTTGTACATTTTCTTTATGTATTAGTAAGGTGCAAAATGAATTATACGACTGAAGAGTATATGGATATGATTGTTTGTTACGGGATAGTCGGGTAAAATGCTTATGGTGCGGCGCGTTTACATGCGGAACGATTTCCCAATCGGCGGCATCCGTCAAGATTCATCATATTGAGCGGTATGCAACGAGGAAGAGAAAGAGGATATCTTCTTTCGCAACACCGTATTAACGCACCAGTACGTCGTCATATTAATATCGACGAAGAAGTTCTGCATGCGTTTGAAGAAAATCCGGAAAATAGTATACGTCATGTAGCTAATACATTTGGTGTACCACGATCCACAGTGCATCGGATTTAAAAAAAAATGGATTACATCCATTTCATTATGTTCACTCAATGCGTGCAGCAACTTCTTGCGCGAGATGAACAACAGCGTACTTATTTCTGTGAAGGTATTTTCATTATTTTAGTTTTTCTTCGAGTCTCATCTTTCACACAATAATCAGCTTTCATAAAATACACACAGAGTTCCTCGCTCAGTGTCGGCAAAATATTTCATTTCTCGATCGTATTTTGTGGACGGATGAGGCTACATTCACATCGAATGACATATTTAATTCTCGAAATTTTGTGCTCTGGCAAAATGAGAATCCCCATGCCATTCGAGTGTGCTTCACAGTGTGCTTTTCAATATCGTTGGTCGATAAATGTATGGGCAGGAGTAATGGCAAAACAGAGTAAATAATCTTGTATATTAAGAAATCTTTTTTCTCCCGCACTACTCTATAATATTTATTGCCGATTTTTAAATCCCTTATTTTTTTCCCGATTTTTAAGGCCCTTATTTTTTTCCGCTACATCTCGATGGACAAACGTACGCGGAATTTATTGAAAACGAATTGTCAAATCTGTTGGAAGACGTTCGAAAAACTGATGTTTCAGCAAGATAGAGCTCCTGCACATTATCGCCGACAAGTACGGGAAATTTTAAACCCGCACTTTCCGAACAGATGGAGGTGGCCCAATCATTTGACTGGCACAGTCTCCAGATTTAAACGTGCTAGATTACTTTGTTTGGGGCTACATAAAAGCATTAATAAAGCACATGCATGATAGAAATGAAAGTGAGGCACACGAAGCGATTATAGCGACCTTTAATAATATCACGCTAGATATGGCACATCGAACGATGCAACAAATAGTTCGAAGAGTTGAATTCTCCTTACAAGTACGAGATAGACACTTTGAGCATTTGTTGTATTAAATGATGAAAATAGATTAGGCCTATTGGGGAAACCACTAAAAAAAAACGCGCCAAGCTATCTACTTCAAGGTGATGTGGAAACGAGTATATAGTATGTATGTTTCCTTGCGAAATAATTTTATTTGAAAAATGATATGAATGAAGCATGATTCTCTTTTTACACGATTGCAAATTATATTTGTTGTCATATACAGAAAAGTATATTACGGAAAATTCTTCTTGTATCATTTTTATATTAATGGTTTATGTTGATATGATATGATGTTCGAATATTTGTTGTAGCCCTGACAAAAGAAGCAAAAGAAATCGATAGAAAAAGCTGTTATCTGTTAATTGTAAATAATAAATTAATCAAAAACTTATCAAAAATTCATAATAGATTCCTTACATTTCTTTCTTTTTCTTATTTATAGCATCTAAATCTAATTCAGCTTCGTTTTTTATTGTGTTATACATATCTCTTATCATACATAAATTAATTATAATCGCAAACAATGCGCAAGAAATGAGACACGAGAGGCGAGCCTTGACAATGTCTGACACGGTGGGCCGTGCTGTAGCTCAAGCGCTTCTCTCATTCGTCCGATTTCAATAATTAATATTTTGATTGTTATTACAAAAATCGTTACATAGAATAGAATTCTTTTATTTAATTTACTGCGCTCTACCTTCTTACAAGTGAGTGAGCTCAGGGACACCTTGTATATGTATATATATATATATATATATATATATATATACTGTGACGTGACGCTTTTGAGCTCCGTCACAGCTACCCCGCCGAGGGGATAAAGCGCGCGCAGGGTCGTTTCTTGCGTCTGCGGGGGGGGGACTTTAATCATCCGATAGGACCTATTTTTTAGTTATAGAGTTAAGATACCTAGATAGAGTGCGGCAATCTGGGCGAGCGTGCAATACCGAAACTTATATTCCGAGAAGATACCGCAGAAGATTCCGAGAAAGATACCGCCAAAGAAGAGAATACGAAGAGTGAACACAGGCCTTCGCTAACTAAGGTCACGTATCAGGATCCCGCGCCGCCGTGAGTCGAGTATCTACCGAAAATTAATCCCACCTATTTTCAGAATAACGTCGGCAGGGAATCCGGACGGCAAAACGACAGATAATCGCCCAGGCTGCAGACTGGGAGAAGAAATACTGTGGACGGACGAGACCTGGCCAGCCTGTCGCGTTCCTGTGGACGAGAAGTCCCGACCGAAAGTTACCGTCATCCACCGGATTCCACATCCCTGCAAAGGGAGCAACCCGCCGTCCAGCATCCCGAATTTTGAAGGGGCAGAGATATCGACCCCTTCTAGGAAAGATCGACAGAATGCGCGGAAAATCGGCGCGGGACTTGAGGGCCTCACGAAGCCAGTAATTTCGAGTCACTGTACGGTGACCCTTGAGAGTGCAGACCAAAGAAATTCGTCGAGATCTACCGAAGACTCTACCGCAGCCGCCGACTCAGTGTAAGCCGCCGCCCAGGAGCCGTTTTTTCCCGGAAGCAGCTGATATCGAACTTTGCTAGATACTGTTGCAGGGCGACGGTATTCGCATTGTCGATCTATCGGGTAAGCCTGTGTGCTTTTCGCGTGTGTCTTTGCCGGACGCCAGCTGATACCGGGAGTCGCGGATTCGTCCCGCTCGGGGAAGTTCACACCGACAGTCGTCTTATCGTCTCGTTTCGTATATCGTATCGTACCGTCTCGTACCGTTTTCGTTCCGTTTACCGTAATACCGTTACGTCTCGTATCGAATTTTGGATCGTGCGTGGTGATGAAAGTTAGACATTTCCGTATCGCGTTTTAGTTACCGGGATTTGCGTGAGAGCATTCTTCGCGAGCAAGAGATACCGTAAAAGATACGCGAAATCTGCTTTGCAAGAATTGCAGATCGCGAAATCTCCGTTGAATTTTGTGACCATTAAAGTTCGTTTGTGATATCTCGTTTGAGAGTCAAGGTTGTTGTTGTTGAGCGCGAAAGGTCGTAAAGATACCGTTAAAGATTTTGAGACAATATCAGTGCTCATGTACTTGAAATTACCGTTAATAATAATCTTTGTTATATTCTCGAATTTATTACCGTAACGTATCGCCGACTTTTATGAGAATTTCCGTTCGATTTATATCGAAATATCGCGAGAGGCTCGTGCCTATATAAATGTATTATATATTATTCGCTTAATATATTCTGTTCGATATCAATTATTTTCCCGTGATCTATACCGCTAATTACCGCTAATTATTTGATAAAGTAACTCGATTTGTATTGAGATATTTAGTGAGGCTCGCGTCTCCGAGTGCGTTCCGAAATCTGCCGTGTACTCTACGCGAGTACCGTTTATTCCGTCACTTATTGTCAGTAGATTTTACTTATCGTGGTCGTGAAGATTTATATCCGTTTCCGTCGTCTTATCATTGTACCATTCTCGCGTGTATTATATCGATCGTTTCCGTTACAAATATATCTGACTTTCGTGTCATACGTTATAAATTGTATATCGTTCTCTCCTTTTGAATTTATATATATTACCGTTTCTCATTTATATACCGAAGTTTATCTGTTCTTTCTTTGTTCATTATCGTTCATCGAATCTGGTATATTTCTTTCTTTTTATTATTATCTTTGTTACTTTTTTTCACTCTGTATTATACTTGTTCAATATATTCTAACTAATTATAAGATAAATTGAGTGTCGATTATTCCTCTCTCCCGGAAGTCCTCTCGCGTTCTCTCTCGTTCACAACGAACCCTGCCCCTCTGCCATATACTGAGCTCTGGATTACCGAAAATCTCGTCCGTTACCGTATCGTTATCGTGGCGCGGAAGACCGCGCCTGGCGCCCAACTTTACTCTCCTACGGGGAGGTTCATAAGATACCGTATGCTACCGCAATTCCGAGATACCGCTTAAGGAATTATTAAATTCTCGTATCGGACAAAAACTTGCACGCTCCTCGGGATCAGCGTTCTCGAGGCGGGCAACGGCGTGGCAATATATATATATATTACACTTGACTAAGTAAAATTTTTGAACCTTTGACGTGTCCTTACATTTATTTACAGTCACACTAAATTTCCTTCTCACTTGTCCGGCACAGTCAGCTCTTCCTTTGTTAAAAAGTCACGGTCTATAATCAAATCTGCTTGAAACGAATCGTTTTCTAAGACAAATAAAGTTATTGAAAAATTAATTCCGGATCTTACGCAATGATATTTGAACTATAACCGTTCCACAAATTTCTAACATCTGATTACTAATAAAAGATTTTTCAATACTCTGTAGAACGGACTTAATCGAAAAAAATTAAGCAGAACAAAAAAAATTAAGCAGAACCGTCTTTCGTGGAAAAGCAGGGAAAAGTAAAACGAGACGGTAGCGCGGAGAGAATTCACATCAGACGGACACGCCGTGTTTGCTTGTGTAGCCTCCGCGCGGCCAAATGGTGGAGGGCCGAGATCTGTAGCGGCGCGGCGTCATTGATGGAAAAGGAAATTCTCCGCCGTTCAGTATTACTGTCCGCTATGAATCCAAAAAATATTATACGGCTTTTGCAAGAAGCGTTTGATCAACCGCAGTATGATTTGGAATCTGCTGTAAATGACGGTGAGAGGACTTTTAGTTTTCAATTAGAAACTCTAAAAAAGGTTCAATGAATGATGCTTTTTTTGTAGAAACACATGAAACCTTAATTTTTGACGATCAAAATGATATTCAAGGTCCTATTTTAATCAAAGATGACGACATTTCTGATTTTGAGGATGAAACATCTTCTGCCTTACAGTTAGACTCTTCCAAAGTTGATGAAGTTGATGATGAATATAAATGAAAAGTCATTGAATATTGCAAATCAGGAAAAAAAAGAAAAGTGAAATTTGAAAACGTTCAAAGTAAACTTAAGCGATTAAAATCAAAGCGTCAGTTATATCGTTGGGAAGCTCAACTTGAAAAAGGTGGAACTAGGAATGAGAAATTGAAGAAAATTTCTGAATATGTTATATCCCAATTTCAAGAAGCGATTGAAAAGTCAATAACCATTCACGATGTTGATATTCGTAGATGGGCTTTAAAAGCTCGAGATGACTTTTCACTTTCCCCTGATTCATTCACAGCATCATCGAAATGGCTTCACACTTTTAAAACAAAGTATAAGATTGTGTCAAGAAAAGTTAATAAGTTTATAACGCAAAAATCTGTAGTTGATCAAGTTAAACTTAAAGAACAAGCTACAGAATTTATTGATGATATAAGCAGACTTATTTCAGAAGTAGGAGCATGTAATATATTTAATACTGATCAGTCTGAATTTAATTTGGAGATGCATACTGGGCGCACTCTGTCATTTAAAGGAGAACTAAAAATCGAAGCACTGGCGCAATCTTTAAATTCGATGACTCACAGTTACACGATTCAACTTCTTATTTCTGCTAATGGTACTTTATTATCTCCGTTGTTAATTGTATTCCAAGAAAAAGATGGTATATTCGGCCCAAGAATAAAAAAGAATTTATTCATTCCTGAAAATGTCCATGTACTTGCCTCTAAATCAGGTAAATTAACGTCAAACCTAGTCCAAGAATGGTTTACAGAGATTTTCCTGCCATCAACTAACAATGAAAGTATTCTATTATTAGATTCTTGGAGTGGACAGAATTCACAAATATTTAATACTTTATCAACGTCTGGAAAATCCATTGTAATTAAAATCATTCCTGCTAGTACAACGGGGATGATTCAACCCCTAGATGTCTTTTTCTTTTGACCTTGGAAAAATTTTATTAGGTATTTTTCAGATAATGTATCATTTTATCGTGTAATCATTTTACACAACTATCAATATGACATAAATTTGCACCATCGAAATAACGTCATTAAACTGCAATTGCTGATATACAATCAGTTTGCTTCTCCTCGATTTCAAAATCTCATTAAATACTCATGATATAAAAGTAAATATATAAAAGAAAAACCGTTGGAATTTGATAACCCCGTTGATTTCTGTTTTAAAAATTGTGAGACATCTTGCAGGTTCTGCAATGTGTGTGCAGTAATAAGATGTGCTTGGTGCAAAACATCTTTGTGCATAATACATTTTTTTAACGAATACCATGTGTGCAAAACTTTCAAAAAATGATGATTTAATCGTCAAATCAGCCACTTATAAAATAACAGTAATAATAAAATACTAAATAAAATAAAAACACAAAAAAATAAAATTAAAACGACAAAAAAAATAATAAAAAAATCTTTCGTTACCTGTATATAAGCGTTCTAACAATGAATCTTGTTCTGACACTTACAGAAAATAGTGAGAGACAAGGGGACTCACTCTAATCAAGCACCCCGAAGAGATGTAAATCCGACCGTGCGGTACATCTCGAGTAACGTTAACGCCGACGGTTATAAACAATTAATATTTTTAACATGTTTAATTCACTTCACATAACTAACAATAAATGTCAAAAGTTGATTTATTGTATTTTGAAAGTCGCATGTCGAGTTACTGTCTATTCAAGTAATTTTTCGAGTTTTCGTCCACCATATTGGATCCGCCATATTGAATTTTGAAAATTTAAATTCAGATTCGGATTCAGCGACTTCAAAAATCAATATATTAAAAAGATCGAACAGTTCAAAAATATAGTTTCACAAGGTGTTTCATGCGCAATGTCAAACGAGCGCGGCAATATAGGGGTTATTTACCCCCCAAATATTTATATAAAAAAAATACGTGTTCCTTAATTAGCTTTCCTTTTGAAGTCCTTTTAATAGATTTCACTTTGATTAGATCAAAATTGATTTTTTGCAGCAAAAAATTGGTCACTTTAGGGGTAATTGGCTCCCTAATTTTCACTCCCCCTCCAACATACCTAGGCCGGTTTTCGTCTTCTATCAAAAGATACTTTCATACCAAAAATCATTAAAATCGCTTCACTGATCTCAAAGATATCGCAATTTTTCCATTTTACCCCCTATTTTGGGGGGGTCGTATCACTCCTTAAATATGTTTTTCTGCCGCTAAAAAAATACGTATCCCTTAGTTTTCATGTATTATAACATATCCAAATTTCACGTTTATCATAATTTTTTCACACAACATGGATCATTACTTTCCAATGGGTTATTGATTTTGGCATCTCTGGCCTTTTTTCATTTGGAATTAATTTTGAATCTGTGTGGGAGTTCTTTTACGGCTTTTTTGTCTTCCGAAGGGAGCAGTTGGTTTTCCATGGGGAATATGAAGCGTTTTTTGCGTTCGACTTTCAACGTCATTCGGACAATTGCTATTAAGGGGTAACATCTGTTTGAAAAAAATTTTTTGACCATTTTTTTATTGGCTTAAATGATGTATAAACTATTCAAAAATGACATCCCAAAAGAATTAGGTGGAGAAAAACATTTAAAAAAATTGTAGAACCCATTTTTCGAAGCGCCTTTGAATGCTCCGAAACTCATGTAGCAGCCTAGGCCCAATCTGAAGCCTAGCGATCAAGCCAGTATATGGAACTTAGTTCAGATGATCTTCTTTCCCGCTACCTTGGAAGATTTATGCAAAATTCCAATGAGTCATTCAACTCAGCTGTGTGGGCGATCGCGCCTAAGGCTTCGGCTAGTGGAAAGAGAGATTATCCTTGATGTTGCAGTTGACATTGCTGTGATGACATATAACGATGGACTATCGTATCATGGGTGTTATGGATTGTCTGGGACTTGTAATAGAAACTTGTATGATTTTGCAATGGAAGCTGATTCCTGCCAGATCAAGTCCGCAGAGCGCTCAATGTCAGATATTGCAAAAGCCACTCGGCGCGACTCAAGACTCAAGGTCGAGAAAAGAGATGGATGAGGTCAATATGAGTTCGGAAGGGCAGTTATATGATCCTGGCATTGCAGATTAAAGGTAAAAAAATTAGCAAGCTTCTATTTTTAAAATTTATATAGTAAAGTGGTTTTGAAACTTTAAATGCGTTTTTCTCAACTTCATGTTTTCAAAATCGGCGGGCAGTAGAACTCAAACAATTTTTATCCGATTTACTTGAAATTTGAACTGTAGCTTCTTAAATAAATTATCTAGTGAAGTACACACGATTAATTAACAATGAGAGTTTTCATAAACAAATTAAGGTCGATTTTTTCGTCGAAAATTCAATTTTTTTTTCAAACTGATGCCAAATTTACAAAAATCAATATTTTCTAATAATCGTGTGTACTTCACTAGCAAAACTCATGTAGAAAATAAAAAAATTTTTTTGTTCTTCTAGGTGGACCCAATCGGCACTTCTATTGCCCGCCGCAAATGTCCTCAAAAAAAGAAGGTCTCCTATAGCAGCACCTGCAGCCGCCATTTTGTTTACAAAATTAATAAAAAAAGTTTTTTGTGTACTCCTTATTGTCATAAATACCAATGTTTAAAAGGATTTTTTGATTGCTCTTTTAGTTTAGTCAAAAAAAATTCCCAAAGAAAGGGCTCAAAAAACGGTTTCAAACAGATGTTACCCCTTAATGCGTTGCGTGTCTTAATTGATTTTTTATTTAATTTTTTGAACCATCCGTTTTTATGTCCTTTGGACTTTTTGACTTTCTTTTTACCGTTATTTTGAGTTGCGTTCTTTATTCATATTATATCCATGACTGTTAACTTTAATTTAATTGTGCTTATTACTTTGTTTTTGACATTGAAAAGGATCCCAATGGGATCGAAATGCAGCGTATGTCTTGTTTAATTTAAATAAACATCTCTTTCGGTTAAATTTTGAATCTACCGTTTAATTTTTCGCACATATTCAATCTTTGCGCTAGTCCATATAGTCTTTTAAAACATAATAAACCATTAGATTAAAGTTGTCTTTTCATATTAATTTTTCATTTTATTTTTAAAATTTAGAATAATACGGTTATGTATAAGTATTTATAATAATTTATGTTCTCAAATAAATATTTAAAAAAATTAAATTAATTTAAAAGTAGTTGTAAGATATAAATCAAATATAAAAAATGAATAGACAGTAAATCACAGCGTATAGATAATAGTGACGCAAAGGACAAAGAAAGATGACAATGAATAAATTTGAAATTAAAAATATATATTGAAGGACAAACGTTTCAATCCGTATCTGGATCATTTTCAATGTCTTATAATTTAACATAAATATAAATATAGAGAACAAAATTCGAGAAAAGAGCAATTAAGAGCCACCGCGGATGGTAGTGCGTACAATTTTTGAAGATTAATAAGTCACGAAAATTAAGACGCGAAACAAGACATATGCATATATTTTACTTGGCATTAACCAAGGTAGATTCTCATATCCGAAAATATTGTAAGACCCCTCTTTATCCCCCTGAAAAGATGTAGGTCAGAAAAATATCGTGAAATCGCTGAATCGGAAATCCGAATCTTTCGCTTGCCGGGTAAGCTGTTACTGAGTTATTTAGCCTCACCCAGTTCCACTCGTTTTGCCTTGCTTCGCGTTTTAATTTTCGCGACTTATCAAGCTTCAAAAATTTTTTACGCATTACCATCCGCGATAGTTCTTAATTGCTTTTTTCTCGAATTTTATTTAATACACATACAGCCTTATTCTTTATCTATTTTTAATTTGTTAAATATGAAGAGATCGCAACATAAGAGCAAGGTCGAAAAACGATTATATCTATGATACAAAAAACGCAAATTCGCAGAAAGATGACATAATAAGAACACATATGAGTAGTGATATTAGGAGAGTTCTAACTCAGGACCTCTCAGGGGGGTGAGGAGCGAGGGGAACCGCGGTGCGGAGGGAGTGACGTCACGCGCGGGGAAGGAGGAACTGCGGCGTTCGGCGGGTGACGTCACCCGCAGGAAAGGGGGATCCGTGGCGCGAACGATGGACGAGGGGGTCCGCGCAGTGAAGGGGGATCCGCGGAAAGAAGACGGTGGTGTGAGAAGAACAGTGCTACGTGTGGGAAAAGGATATGTTATGTGTGCGACAAGGATGGCGTCATCGTGGGACAAGGACGCAATGTAAGATGGTGTGAGAAAGATGACGTAAAGGTAAGTGAACGACGAGTATATGAAAGAGAGAGAACGATAATATCGAGAATAACAACGCGTGCGAGAGAGAACGGTAATATTCTAAAACAACGCGTGCGAGAGAGAACGATAACGCAAGACAACGCGTGTGAGAGAGAGAGCGCAACAACGATATCGCGAGACTTACAACGGATGCGAAAGAAAACGATAGCGCGAAAGAACAATGACGCGTGCCGAAGATAATGAGACTTAAGATTAACGCACGAGAGAGAGAACGATATCGCGATACTATACTTATTAGTTATTACTATACTTATAACTAACGCGCGAGAGGGAGATAGCGCAAGGATGGAAACGCAGGGAGAAGCATGCGAATTAGATTTTTTTTAAATTAAAATATAAAATATAAAATTTATTTTAAAATGTGTGCGTGTACTATACAATTTTGTGTGTGTGTACTTAAAATAATATAGATTAAAATATAAAATATAAAATAATAAAGTATAAAATATGAAATAATATAATAAAATATAATAAAATATAAAATTAATTGGGGGCGATGCACCGGAGAGATGCCGCTCCTAAACAGAAAAGACATACATTTCATTCGTTTTTAATTTATTTTAGGATACTTTTTGACATATTATAAATTAAAAGATACTTACAATGTTATCTATGACTCATCCATATTCAATACGCTCAATTTATAATTTTACGCAAATTTGAATTCATGTATCTGTTTATCCTCTCGTCCGCCATTCATATACTTTCGTAAACTCTGAAATTAAACATAATAATTTTGAGTGTTTTAAATTTATTACACATTGGCAAAAATATTTTTACCTTCAACGTTTCCAAGTCATGTCGTAGCATATTCTCATGCACATTTTCTTCGATTTTGTCTATGTTTTTCAGTCCTTCAAGATTTTGATATAGTCTATTTCCATAACATCGTAATGTAGTGTGAATAGGATATTCCTCGTAGACACACCACCAACTTGTATCACATTTTTGAACTGAGTTCGCACAAAATTTTCGAGATTTGAGAAATCTCTTCAATGAATTTGTGCGGGATTTTTTCAAGCCGAGCTCTCGATGTCTTATAAACTGAACGATTGAAGTTTCATGATTCCTCTTTGAAAGTTGTTCCTGCTCATATTGAAATAATTCTTCAACATCACTAGACCGAAAATCGAAATCAGGTACCCTATCAGATGATTCTTCCTTCACATATAATTTCCTCCATTTTTGTCTCCTCTCTCTCTCTCTCTCTCCATCTGAATTTTTTCCGCCACAACGGGATCCATCCAACAATCATCATCATCATCATCCGTATCATCATTGCCGATAATAACCTCTTCAGCCATAGTAAGAGATCAACGAAACACACACAAGAGACGCAAAGAAAGTAACGAAACGCAAAGAGCAACGAAAGAAATAATATTCAAATGTCGCAGACTCCTCTTCATTATATATTTTTTAATATCTTGCGTCTCATTCCAACTAGAGCATCACGTCTCATCTACCTCAGCATTTCTCCACATCTTTAGCGGAGCGTGTTGAGAAAAATTGTCAACTATTCTTATTCGTATGGAAGGAAAGAAATAAAATCACAGATGGAATAAAAATAATTATTTATTGCACACATCGTAAAGAATATCATTTACAGCACATGTTAATAATTCGCAATCAATCAATGATTCGCTGTTAAAGACATCACTCTCATGTATCGTTTTTATAGCATCGCATACAGTAGTAATATTGTTACGTTGTAATACAGTTTCAAATTGTTTAAATTTTTCATTTACGAGATATGTATGTATACGTATTCTCGCATAATCAATTGTGCATATGATCGATACAATTTTCAAAATTAAATAAATGTAATAACGTCTACGGTTTCATGTACAAAGAATTTTCGCATAACGTGAGTTTCACAATTTCCGATTGAAGCATTTCAATCGTTAAATCTCCAATCCTTAATGGGTGAGCAGTCGATTGTAGAAATTGTTCAACGTCTGCTTGCTTCCGTATCAACAAATTCCACGTTGAAAAAGGCAACACTATTTGATTGCCTCGATTATCGCCGAGAATGAGCTCCACGTACGATACGGCTCCAACGCTTATTCCAATGTCCAAATACTTGTACGACGTCGGAGTTAGAGCGTACTTTCTTCCAAGTATGCGAGCCGCACGACGAGGTTGAATACTATAAAATATAAATAATTAAACCAATATATTAAAAATCAATAAGTAACAAAATTTTTTAAATAATCAAATCTTACGTGTCACATTTTTGCTTCTTACACGGCGGAGTTTCACCGTTTCGAATCGGAACGTAAAAATTCATATTTCTTCAGCAGTGAACCTTTCACACGTGCGATTGATGCAATCCTGCAATCGTATTAGAATTAATATCAATTCAAATAGTATCGTAAATTGCGATGTAGAGGGGATTATTGCTGACGCAACATTTTAATTTCTTCCAAAATTTTGTCGCGCCGATGTACGGCTGCGATGACATCATCATCCCTAAACAAAGATTTAGCTGAATTTGCTAAAATCGAGCGCCGACTGCTCCTGATGCAATTACGTTAAAATTTTCAAATGTACGTGACAAAATGTGAAATTATCAAGATCAAATTGCACATGACGCGAAAAAAATAACTATCAAGTTTAAAATGTGTATCATACCTAGACAAAGTTTTAGCTGAATTTGCTAAAACCGAGCGCCAATTTACGGCTGCCCCTGATGCATTCACATCAAAATTATTCAAATGTACGTGACAAAACAGGAAATTATCAAGGTCAAATTGTACTACGGAAAATTTTTTGTAAGATGAAATCATTCTAGAATGTTCGATGATAAAACATGAGACGGTATATAAATCATGATAGAGATGCACACCCCACCAGTAGCTAAAGTGCATCAGAATAGTCATTGGAAATTTCGCAAGTGTGTGTTAGCAATATGGATGAGCAAATTTTGCGAGAGCAATCCGCTTTGCTTGATTCGCTGGAAGACTACATTGTGTGGAGCAACGATGCGACGAGTACATCGAATCGTTGGAAGAGCAAAGTCAAATCAAACGACCGCGATTATCGATTGGAAATCGACAATCGCTGATTGCTCGGATCGCGCGCCTCGAAGGTTTGAAAAATTCGGTACGCGGACGTTTCATACACGCGGGTGCCGGATGTAGTTCGCGTCAAAATGGACTTGTGTGACGCGAGATTGATACGGCGTTCGAGAGTCGCATATTAACTGTTGCGGTGATAAATTATAATCACATTGAACCGCGCCAATTTCTCGACGACGCTAAAGACATTGTGTTGGAACATGTGCAGGACGTTATGAAAAAACATTGTAATGTGAAAGTGAACACTATATTTAACGGTGAATTTGTGGCGGGAGATAAACGTGCCAATAAAAGTATAAACACGAGAAACTATGAACTATTTCGCACGTGCCAATAAAAGTATAAACACGAGAAATTATGAACTATTTCGCACGTCCGATTTACGCAAGTGGTACGAGCGCCGCGTCATCGAACCCACCCTAGCGTCTCTGGAAGAGTTTTAGGAACGCGATAACGGGTGGACATTATCGCGAATATTGAATTTGACTGTAAATATAAACAAGTATAATCCTTTGCGCGCGGGATATTACATTAAGTTACCGCGGGAGATTATGATGAAAAGAGCGGTGATTAACGTGCAATCAAAAGATAATGCGTGTTTCGCGTGGGCAGTGGTCGCCGCTCTGTATCTCGCCGAAAGAAACGCGAAACGGGAATCATTGTACCCGCATTACGCGACAGTGCTGAATCTCCAGAACACTGAGTTTCCAGTGATTGTGAATTAGATTAAGAAATTTGAACATGCAAATGACATTTCGATTAATGTGTACGGCATCGAAGACAAGAACATTGTCCCGATACGTCTTTCGGACCAGAAACGGGACAAACATGTCAACTTGCTGTACGTGAAAGATGATAACAGCGTGGGACACTTCCCTTGGATCAAGAATTTACCCCGGCTAGTGAACTCGCAGCTGAGCAAACATAAGACTCAAAAATATATCTGCGATCGGTAAGTTTAATTTATATTCAATTGAATATAAAAAGAGCTCTCTTATAATAGATCATAAAGATATATGAAAGGCATTAAAGAGCATAAAATAAATTATTTCAGATGTTAAATCGTGAATATAGAGTATACATTATTATTAAATAAAGATAGTATGATGAAAACATACAAGTATTGAACAGAGTTGACGAGAAAATAATTCACGTTATAAATAAAGGCTAATAACGGACGTTTCGACTCTCGATTTGAGTCTTCTTCAGCGCAAAAATAGAAAAATGTATTATAAACAGATTGTCGAGAAAAAAAAAATAAAATACATAATTACATAATTACGGAAGTTACAAAAAATAAAGCGATTTATCGTTATTATCGCATGGTCTCTAGATGGAATAACCGCTTA
Organism: Camponotus fellah; assembly: GCA_030586385.1. Classification (NCBI taxonomy): domain Eukaryota; kingdom Metazoa; phylum Arthropoda; class Insecta; order Hymenoptera; family Formicidae; genus Camponotus; species Camponotus fellah. The sequence continues at coordinate 21,172 of JAPIVC010000560.1, forward strand.
CAAAAAATTTTTTTGTGGATCCCCATGATGGAAATCAAAATTGATTCAACTTACTGGGTATAGCTGTTGCAAAACCGAGACTCGAAAACAATACCAATTGTATCCTATAAGTGATAACTTCATTAATCTAATATAATAAATCAAAAAAAAAAAAAATTAAAATAAATTAAATAAAATAAATAAATAGAAATAGTAGAACTTGATACATTTAAAAATTAAATAATAAATAAAATAATGAATAAATAAGATATACATAAAAAATAAAAAATAAATAAAATAATAAATAAATTAGAAATGAAATAATTTAACCCTCAGTAAATATTGAACTTACAATGAAACATGTTCTGCAATTTATGTAGCGGTACGAGAGACCAATTAGTTCGCATGTCGATCGACAACTGTCAAAAATCACACTGCCGAAGATCGTTTATATATTAATACATGACTTTCAAATATTTCAAATTTTAGGAAGTTTGTTTATAATGTCTTGATATACAGTCGGTAAACTGTCTGTGTCCGTCTGTAAATTCAAACCGTTCTTTTGTCTTTTTATATATAACATTTCAGAAATCAATCTTCTATTATAAAATGAAGCCTCATCAAGGATCTTAACATTACTCCAATCAAATTCATGGTTATAAAGAAGTTTATGGTTCGTAATAACTGAACGATTAGTGCAATTCCTATTGATTTGGGATTTGTGTTCGGAAATTCTTGTCTTCAACATTCTCGAGGTCTGCCCTACATAAGATGCATCGCAGTCAGAACAATTGATTTTATATATCACATTTGTCTTGTAGTTGTTAGAAACAACGTCTTGCAGAACATGTTTCATTGTAAGTTCAATATTTAAATTATTTCATTTCTAATTTATTTATTATTTTATTTATTTTTTATTTTTTATGTATATCTTATTTATTCATTATTTTATTTATTATTTAATTTTTAAATGTATCAAGTTCTACTATTTCTATTTATTTATTTTATTTAATTTATTTTAATTTTTTTTTTTTTTTGATTTATTATATTAGATTAATTATATTAGATTAGAAGTTATCACTTATAGGATACAATTGGTATTGTTTTCGAGTCTCGGTTTTGCAACAGCTATACCCAGTAAGTTGAATCAATTTTGATTTCCATCATGGGAATCCACAAAAAAATTTTTTGTAAGCGGTTATTCCATCTAGAGACCATGCGATAATAACGATAAATCGCTTTATTTTTTGTAACTTCCGTAATTATGTAATTATGTATTTTATTTTTTTTTTTTCTCGACAATCTGTTTATAATACATTTTTCTATTTTTGCGCTGAAGAAGACTCAAATCGAGAGTCGAAACGTCCGTTATTAGCCTTTATAACGTGAATTATTTTCTCGTCAACTCTGTTCAATACTTGTATGTTTTCATCACACTATCTTTATTTAATAATAATGTATACTCTATATTCACGATTTAACATCTGAAATAATTTATTTTATGCTCTTTAATGCCTTTCATATATCTTTATGGTTTAATTTATATTATTTGAATAATTATAATTTATATAATAAATTGTTAAATGTGTAAAATCTTAATTAAATTTTTTTCTTTTACAGATGCCTGCATTATTTTCTTTCGGACGCCAAGTTGCAGTCGCATACGGTCGACTATAGAAAGCTGAACGACTGCGCTGTCCGATTGCCGAGCGACAAGGACAAGTGGCTATCGTTTAACAACCCTAATCGGAAGAAGTCACTCATCGCCGACTTGGAATGCGTTCTGGCCAAGACAGAGGAAGAAAAAATGTATCAGCATTATCGGGTATTTAGTTTAGCTTACTTATGTACATTGTTCATACGATGAATATTTATCAGCATATCATTCGCGTCGTAGCGTCGATTGCGTTTCTTGGTTCGCCGCAGATCTCTAAAATTTAGCGTTACGTATAAAAAACAAATGTCCCCATGGTAAATTTGTCCGATGAGTGGGAGAAATTCCATAGCGCCACTCAATGTCATATATGCGAAAAATCGTTCGCGCAAGATGATACACGCGTTCGCGAGCATTACCATCTGACTGGGCGGTACAGAGGTCCAGCACACTCAAATTGTAATCTAAATTATAAAGAATCTTTTTTGTATTCCGATAGTTTTTCATAATTTATCCGGTTATGATTCACACTTTATTATTGAGGAAATAGCCACAGCGTTCGAAGGGAAAATCGAGTTATTATCGATAACCGAAGGAAAAATATATTTCGTTTACAAAAGATGTTTGTATGGAAGAAGAATCAAAAAATCATATAAAATTACATTTCATCGATTCATTCAAATTTCTCGCATCGAGTCTCGATAAATTGGCATCATTTTTGGATAAAGATAAACTTAAAATTTTAAAATCAGAATTTCAAAATTTATTTATCGAAAATTTCAATTTGTTAACACGAAAAGTATTTCCATACGAATACATCGATTCCGTTGCAAGATACGTGTTTACCACCGCGCGAATCATTTTACAGTTCCTTGACCGGTGAAACTGTATCCGAGAGCGATTACGCGCACGCCGAGAACGTCTGGACGCGATTCTCCATTCGGACGCTAGGCGAATATAGCAAACTATGCCTGATTAGAGCCACTAAACTGTGCCAAAAAAGTTACACGTTATCATTTCCAAATTTGTCCATTTGTAGCGCTGGCTACGTCCAATTACTTCAAGTCTCATGTATTTTCCGGTACCTTAAAGGTACCGGAAAATACGTGAGACTTCAAATAATTGGTTTATAATAACTTCAAAATATTACTTCAAAGAAGACTTTAAAATGTGCTTTGTAAGTAGTAGAATTTTAGAAAAAATAATAGTTATCTCATTATAAGTACGGCAATATGTACAATGTCCTTACACATCTAAAAGATGTTGTATAGACATACGAGCCTTGGACTGTATCAAGAGTTAGATTATATTTCCGGTACTTAATTGTCGCCAGCACATTTGGTATTAATAGATGTACGGATTTCGGCTTCACTCTATCAAGCCTAATTCGCTCTCCTGGTTTCTAGTCTTCATTGTTACTCCTTATTTATGAACGGCCTATGTTATAATTGTTTGGGAAAACAACATCGAGTTTCTGAATGTCGTTCATCTCGACGATGTATAAAGTGTGGCAAGAAGCATCAAACCACTATTTATAAATGAATTCCATCGAGTATAGAGAACCAGCCCGAACAAACAAATTTGAATGCTTTTACCGAAACTTCAACAAAATCAGGTCCATCACAGGTATTACATGCCGCTATTCATCCGGTTCAAACGTTCACCAGCTGTATTCTTCTAGCTACCGCGCAAGTTTTAATCATCAACGAAACGGGACATATCATGAAAATTCAAATACTTATTGATCAAGGTTCTGAGATCACACTGATTTCTGAAAGAGCTGTTCAGACATTAAGGCTTCCTCGCTCACAACCGTCCATCCCCCTAATCAGGGTCGGGGAACAATCACCTAACCGGACTCGTGGAATCACTTCGTTCAAGATCAATTCTCTATACGACAATTCAAAAAAATTTCAAATCTCAGCTCATATCTTTAAAATGAAATTAAACAGCGTAATTCCTTCAGCTCCGATAACACTAAGATCATGGACACATTTCGAGGGATTACCGTTAGCCTATCCAATTCGGATCCAAGTTCTATAGACTTAATCATTGGCGCGGATCATAGTAGGTATACAAGGAGAGTTATAACACAGGTCCTCTCAGGGGGAGTGAAGCGCGAGGGGATTATGTAGGCGCGGGGGAATGACGTCACGCGGGACGGAGGGGATTTCGGATGCGGCGCGTGTTAGATGTTTTATCGCAATATTATATTACATGCCCGGTTGATAAACAGTATTGCATACGAATGTTCGGTTATAAACAACATAAACAGCAGCATTTCTTTGAAAGGTAACGAGTGCGAGGAGAACGCGTGCGAGAGAGAGGGAACGATGGCGCGAGGAGAATGCGTGCGAGAGAGAACGATAATATAAAACGAGACATCGATTCTTACAACTAGCGTAAGGAATGGGAGCGCAAGGAGAGAGAGGGAACGATGGCGCGAGAAGAACGCGTGCGAGAGAGAGGGAACAATAGCGCGAAGACAACGCGTGCAAAAGAGAGCGATAATATCGACGCAAGAGAGACTTACAACTAGTGCGAAAAAGAGACGCAAGGGGAGAACGCATAAGGGAGATGGGAGCGCAGGGAAAGTGTATAAATAAGCATATTTTCTTTTACAAATAGAAATATATACAATTTATTAAAAAGTCTGTATTAATACATGTGTGTGTGTATAATTAAAATTTTTTAAAATTAATATAATTAAAAATATAAAAATATAAAAGTTAATAAAAATATAAAAGTATATAAAAGTATATAAAAATATAAAAGTATATAAAAGTATAAAAGTATAAAAGTATATAAAATGCAAAATGTAAAAAGGGAGACGGTGCGCCGGACGAGGGGGAGACCGCTCCTGGAACAGAAAAATAGGAAATATTTGTTAATATAAAATTAATCATGATAAGATTTATAAATGAAACACTTACATCTATTGACACCATTCTCCATCACATCGTGCCGCTCCTCTTCTCTTTCCTCCTCTCGCCGTTCTTCTCCTGGATCCAAATTTTTTCTTCCTCGTAGGGCTCTTCCCCGAAGCGCCGCCGCAGGTCGAAGATATCTTCCTCATCCTGCAGGTGACTCTCCGGGGTGTCACCCCACATATGGGAGAGATCATGTCTCCTCCCCCAGCGCACCGCCCGCATCCACTGCCTCTTCCGTATGTTCATGAATTCTGGGATCTCCATATCAACCTGAGAATAAAATATAAAATTTTTATTAATATAAATATACATTTTTTACGTTTCTTTTTTTTACAAAATAATCATAGAAAAAACGATACTTACGTCCCAGTGGAAAGATGGACAACTTCAAAAATATCACACATAACAAGTCAAAAAACTTCTTCTTCCACTCCGAGTGTGTCGAAAATAATGTCCATTTTCTTTCTCACAATTTTTACTGCTCTCAACTCGTACGCGCTCTGAAACTTTCTGATGAGGCGAAGAGGTCTCGGCATGAGATTTCATAGTAAAGATGGGACATTATCACCATATCACCTAACCATAAACACTTCGTAAAAAATGTGCGCGGTCCCATGCATTTATCGAAAGTATAAGCAATATTATATTACGTACCCGGTTTATAAACAATATATAAACAGTTCGATGACATGTGGATGTTCGGTTTATAAATAATATAAATAGCTACCCTTTGAAAGACAACGCGTGCGAGGACAACGCGTGCAAGAGAGAGGAAACAATAAAGACTTATAACTTGCGCGAGAGAGATAGCGCAAGGAATGGAAATATGTGCGAAGAAATTACGTCATGATTTTAGTAAACTTAAAAACTTTTTATTCTTGTTTCTTAACATATTTTTTTGTCTTACACATTATATGGATTAAAAGCTAAAGCCGCCAGCTCGCAATCGACGAGTTGATGCTTGTTGAAAGCGTCGCTAGCGCATATTACATTTGACATTTCTTTAGTATACGTTACAGTGGACGCGATATTGGAGAATTGTGTAAATTTAACATCGACTGCCTCGATCACTTTATTCAGTCGATCAAAAGTTACATCTATGCAACCATCGAGATCGAACATACGGTGTAACGTTGATTCAATCATTATCATGCGTACATCTGAAGATTCGAGACTTATGAGTCTAGCGTTGTTAATCGTACGAACTCGCACTGTTAGCGGTCCAACGCTTATAAAATTGTAGATGTCGTGAGAATCATTCCGAAGGAGATTTTGAATATTATAACATTGCTCGCAGAGTCCCTTCCACGTTTCGAGAGATAATATCAGTTCTTTTCCTCGATGATCTCCTATAGCAATCTCCACGTAACTCGGCGGACCCACGTTGATTCCAATTTCGAGGAATTTGAATTCCGTAGCTGTCAATGCGTATCGTCTGCCTAGTATACGAATCGCACGACGCTCCGATGAAATGCTACAAAAATTAAAATTAAATAATACTAATAATACTAATACAATTTGTAAAAATAGAAAAATGTTAAACGAAACATACTCGCCGCATTTGTTATCAAACAATGGAGTTTTATCACGACTCGGCACGTAATTATTCACGCGATTCTACCGATGCCGCTGCTGCTATTGCTGCTTCTTTCAACGTAGAAAAAAGTGCCGGTCAAAGTCTGATGAAGGATGAAAATAATGGCGCGATAATGACCGAATTCGTCGGGCTCAGGGCAAACATGTACGTTACGAGTGGACGGAAAGAAAGATACGAAGAAAGTTAAAGGCGTCAAGAGTAACGTTGTCGCGAAAACGTTATACGACAACATATGATAACATTTGACGATTACATGCGGTGTTTAAACGAAGAGATCGAAATGACGCGCCGAGCAGTCATGTATACGATCGAAATTACACCAAGTATATACCGTCCGTGAGAAGAAAATTGTTTTGAGTCCGTACGACGATATAAGCGGTATATCGTACCCGAAACCACAGATACATTACCGTGGGGACATTATAGATACCATAATATGTAATGTAAAATGTGCGTGTGCGTGATACGCTATCCATTAGAAGAAATATTAATCAGGATTTTTTTGTATTTGTCATATTTCATATATTCTTATGAAATATATATCTCATACATCTTATTAAAAATATATGTACTATCGAAAAGAATATTGATAAAGATTTTGTGCATATTTTTATTTTTTAAATATTAAATATAAAATGTAGAATGTGTGTGATAAACTATCTATTAAAAAAAAATATTAATAAAGATTTTTTTGTATTTTTATACTTTATATAGTTTTTGTATTTTTTATACTTCATATAATTTTAATATACGTTTTCATATAGTATTAAATTAAATTTAATTATTTTGTTACTGCTTATGATAATTAAGGAATAGTAAGAATGGATTCTTTAAAAAATGATATAATATATGTATATGCGATAATATTTAATACCTAATAATAATAATAATAATAACATAATATATATAAATATATATACAGGATGAGCCATTTTGGAAACAAAGCATTTTAGAGAAAAATGTTTTAGATAAAAGTTTTATGGTTTCGAGGGGACCATAAGATGGTATCATTGGTTTAACCTTGAAGAGTCATTTGAAAGTCACGTGAAGGCCACCTCAATTTTTTTAAATGGCACTCCCTATTTTTTATTACATATTCTTGTAGCTGGCCTCGAGAGCTTTCCAAAACACTATAATTAAATGTTTTTCCATTAAGTGCTTTTCGAGTTATGAGGCTTGAAATCATTTCTTAATTTTACATAAACCATAAAATATCTTGTAAAATATTCATTTTTCGATTATCTTACCTTAATACTTTTATGTACAAAATAATGGGAGGAATCAATTGGTGTAAGAAAAAACATAGTTGTTTCGAAGAAAAAATATGCAATTTGCAATTAACAATTCCATATTTTTTCTTAGAAACAACTGTATGTTTTCTTTACCAATTGATTCCTTTATTTTGATACCACCTTATGGCCCCCTCGAAACCATAAAACTTTTGTCTGAAACATTTTTCTCTAAAATGCTTTGTTTCCGAAATAATTGCGTGCGTTAATTAAAATGGCTCACCCTGTATATGTGATAATATTTAATATATATGATACGTGATAATATTTAATACTTAATAATAATAACATAATATATAATAGAATGATATAAATAATAGAATGATATAATATATGTGATAATATTTAATATATGTATACATGATAATATTTAATACCTAATAATAATAACATAATATATATAATAGAATGATATAATATAATATAATATAATATAATATAATATAATATAATATATGTGATAATATAATATAATAATAATATCTACTAATAATAATAATAACTACATGTATGGTTCTAGCATATTATCACGCTCTTCGTCAGGGTTTTCAATAGGGGGAGGTGATATAAAATTCAGCGTGAGTATGTCAAGCGCATTCACGTCGTAATGTAACACATCGAGATAGTTAATATTATGTCTTCTGCTCAATATGTTATATACACGTACGTATGCTGGAAAGCACTCTTCACATTCGATAATGGGCTGCAACCTCCGTTAATATCTTGTTACATTGCGTCCTTTGACAGCGCTCGAGGGTAATAGGATCTTGTCAAAATTCGTGTTAACTGAACGGTTTTGCATGCATTCGGTGAAAAATCATATTTGACGTAAAGCAATCCATGCAATATTTTAATATAGGAAACGATGGCATATTTATAATGCGAACCTGTAACCTTTAGACACTTCACTGTGCGCAATCCGTGGAGCAACAGATTGGGCTGGGGTGGTCTATATATCGGGATGCACATGCTAGAATGAAAAAAAAGGTGAAAATAATCTAATTATCCATTGTATTATAATATTTCTTATTCCTTATTTTCTTTATCTTTATTTCTTATCTTCCTTCTTTTTCTTCTTAAAATATATATATAACGTTATATATATATTTTCTGTTCTGTTCACTTCTCTTTTCACTATCACCGTTCGCTCGACTCTTTTCGTTGTCCAATTCGATACTGACAGTTGCTCTATTTCTTAAACGCTCGCTACCTTCATCTCTATCATAGACTCTATCCACTGTTTTCATTCCGATGGGATACTTGAAACGCGTTTACTCTCATATGTTTATTCTAATTATCATTCATCGCTCTCCCGCTATCCATCTCTTTCTCTCTTACAATATTTTACGATTGCGCGTGTGTGACACAATGCATTATATTATTAAAAGAAATTAATAAAGATTTTTTATATTTTTATATTTCATATATTTTTTTATGTAACGTATATCTTACATACTTATTTTAAGAATATAATATATATATATAGTATTATTAAAAGAAATATCAATAAACATTTTTATATTTTATATATTTTATATACATTTATTTATATACATTACATTTTTATATTTTATATATTTTTTATATATATTTTCATTTCTTGAAAATAAAAAATAAACACTGTATAAATTAAATCACATTGTCCTTATGTATTCAAGAGTTGTGCGAATTGTCAAATCCAGCCATTTCACGTAAACTTCGCCACGCCCTCCTGCGCAGTACTTTCTCCATGAGATACACGTCAGGATAATTCCCGCGATGCAACTCGTACTCGCTAGAACGCTCCAGCGATAGGTTTTTGCGATAATCCTCAAGTAAATAACTTGCGGGAATAGTATGCTGAACTTTTATAATTTTAAACACCTCGGTTGTCCAATTTGGCGTGTAATCCTTCTCGAAAACTGTCTTGTACTTGCTAACGCGTACCGAGTCACCTATTTTGAATTTTGCCGGACCCGCGATATTTACACGGTTGTATACAGTAGACAAGAGTCTTTCAGCGATCGCGGGGGTAACGTCGACGGGGTGCATACCGATCGTTGGATACTTGCGCGCGTTGTAATCCGATACGAGTCCCGGCAACGTGTTGATCTTGTAAGATCCGTTCAGCGTAAACATCTTCCACATGTCGTTTTTCAGCGTGCGATTGAATCGCTCAACGATCGATGCCTTCAATACCGAATACGTAGAATAGTGATTGATGTCATGTTTCCGCATTAGCACGTCGTTCGTTGCACGTCGGCGTTATACAATTCCTTCCCCATGTCGGTCTATATGTTTTTCGAACACCTCTTCCTATCTCGAATTATCTTGGCGATAGCGTCAGCTGTCTCGCTTCCGCCTTTACTCTTGAGTGGCACGGCTCACGCATGCTTGCTCAACGCATTGATGACTGTGAATATGTAGTTGCATCCTTTGTTGAAACAAGAGTACGGACGCATCTCGACAATGTCGGCTTGCCACATCATATCCTCTCACTATGACGTGTCTTCGAGGGAAACTTTTTCTCGCTGGTGCGTGCAGTTTGTTCACCAACTGTCTATAAACTATGTTGTTTCTTCGCTTCCTTGGTTATTCTCGATCGTCGTTGTTTCAATTTGTCAATCAACTGCACGAAGAGTGCTTTCCAGCATACGTACGTGTATATAACATGTTGAGCAGAAGACATAATATGAACTATCTCGATGTGTTACATTACGACGTGAATGCGCTTGACATACTCACGCTGAATTTTATATCACCTCCCCCTACTGAAAACCCTGATGAAGAGCGTGATAATATGCTAGAACCGTACACGTAGTTATTATTATTAGTAGATATTATTATTATATTATATTATCACATATATAATATTATATTATGTTATATTATATTATATTATATTATATTACATTATATCATTCTATTATATATATTATGTTATTATTATTAGGTATTAAATATTATCACATATATTATATTATATCATTCTATTATATATTATGTTATTATTATTAGGTATTAAATATTATCACGTATCACATGTATTAAATATTATCACATAATATATATATATATATATATATAATGTTATTATGTATATATATATTATTATTATATATATTATGTTATTATTATTATTATTAGGTATTAAATATTATCACATATACATATATTATATCATTTTTTAAAAAATCCATTCTACTATTCCTTAATTATCATAAGCAGTAACAAAATAATTAATTTAAAACTAAACGTATATTAAAATTATATGAAGTATAAAAAATATAAAAACTATATAAAGTATAAAAATACGAAAGAATCTTTATTAATATTTTTTTTAATAGATAGTTTATCACACACATTTTACATTTTATATTTAATATTTAAAGAACAAAAATATGCATAAAATCCTTATCAATATTCCTTTCGATAGTACATATATTTTTAATAAAATGTATGAGATATACATTACATAAGAATATATGAAATATAACAAATAAAAAAAAATCCTGATTAATATTTCTTCTAATAGGAGAGATCCAAAAATGGCGGTTGAAGGAGAGGCAGGTGTTTTGTGAGTGAGAGGATTAAAATAGGAAATTGGGAGGAAATAGAAAGAGAAGAAAGGCGGGAGGGGTCTCATTGAGAAGCGAAGAAAAGGAAAAGTACCGGAAAATGGAGGGAAGGAAAAGGAGAGACGGTGAAGGAAGTTAGGAGGAAAGAAAAGTGAAGTGTGGAGACAGTTGGAAAGGATGACGTGAAGAGACAAAGAAAGGGAAGCGTGAGGAAGGAGGAAGGAGATGACGCATCGAGGGGGACAGAGGAGCGAGGAATAGAGAAGAAAAGCAAGTAGATGGCAGCAAGTGATGAAACGGCGACATGGATAGAGGAATAGGGGCCGGATCCAAGATGGCGGGACAGTGATAGTGAAACGCGGACACGTGGAGGAGTAAAAGAATAGAGTGACAAAGAGTGTGTGGAGTGGAAGGTGGAGAGAGACATAGAAGAAGGAAAGGAGGAAAGGAGGACGAAACGGAAGAGGAGACGAGGGAATGGATGATGAGAGAGAGATATGGAGGAAGCTGAGGGAGATGAGAAGGGAGCAGGAAAAGTTGATGAGAGAGGTGGCGAGGATGGCGGTGGACGTGGAGGAGATATTAGGATGGGTGAAGAAACAAGGAAGGAAGGATGGAGGGAAGACGGGAGAGAAAGAGGTAGAGGAGGGAAATATGGCGGAGGAAGAAGCAGAGAGACAAGGAGGGAAGGATAAAGAGAAGATGGGAGAGAAGGAGGAAAAGCAGGAAGAAGAGGAGGAAGAGGAGGTGAGGAAAAGGGAAAAGGAGCAGGAAGAAGGAAGAGGAAAAGGAGGAGGAAGGATGGAGGCAGGAAGGAGTCTGTAGGGAGGACGAAGAAGGAGGAAGGAAGAGAGGAGGAAAAGGTAGGAGGAAAGCAGCAAAGGAGTTGGAGAAAAAGGAATATATGGATGGAGAAGGAGGAAGCTACAGGGAACTAGAGAGGAACAGAGAAGGCGGCGGAAGAAGGAAAAAGGAAAAAGGTAATGAAGAGGATCAATAAGGAGGGAGAAGGACAGGGAGAAGGAAGAAGAGAAAAGGAGTCGAGTCGGTGGGTGCGGAGGAAGAGAGGGGGATGACAGAGGAAAGAAAAAAGGAGAAGGAGAGCGAGAAGAAAAGGAGGCAGAAGAAGAAAGATATGCGAGGGTATAGAGAGAGTGAGTTAGAGGATGTTGGAGGTGACGAGAAGGGAGAGAGGATTGGGAAAGAGAGTGTGGGTGGAGAATAGGGAGTTGTGAGGAGGGTGAGGAGTGGTGCTTGGACGAGGAGAGACAGATGTGGAGGGTGAAGGAGGGGAATGGGGAGGAAAAGTGAGGAGAGGATAAGAGGATAAATAGAGCTGGGGGAGGAGGGACGAGAGAGGAGTAGAGGATTTCTTTTTAATATGGGGAAAGGAGGCGATGTAAGTAAAAGAAAAGTGAGAGGGAGAGAGAAAGAGGAATAGGAAGAGGTATGAAGTACAGGGGGAAGGGAGAGGGAAGGGAGAGGGGAAAAGGACATTTGTAAAGCCGCAGGCGGTCAGGGCCGGTGGCAGAGAGGAGGGATATGTATGTTATGTATGTATGTTAGGATAGGAACAGGTGAAGATAGAGCTTGAGAGAGACAAAGGGTAGAGTGGAGGGGAGGATGAAGGGAGGGTGAGGGTAAAAGGAATGATTATAAGGCCACAAGTCGGTCAGGACCGCGGAGGGATGAGTTTTTTAATGTTAAGTTTGTATAAGTTTGTATAGAAAGGACAGGTAGATAGAGTAGTTAGGGTTTTTGTGAAGATTGTAGAAAAAGGTATGAGGTAATGAAAATGTAAAGAATATATATGGAAAATGTAAGTTGAGTGTATGATGTATTGATGAGAAGCAAAGGGTTAGAATGGAAGGAGAACGAAGAGTGGGAGAGGGTAAAAGGAAGATTGTAAGACCGCAAGTCGGTCAGGGCCGCGGAGAGAAGGGTTTTAAATGTTAAGTTTGTATTTTTTATAAAAAGGACATGTAGAGTAGTCAGGGTTTTTTGTGAAGATGGTAGAAAAAGGTAGGAGATAATGAAGGTGTTGAGAATATATATGGAAAATGTATGATGAATGTATGATGTATTGATGAGACGGCAACCCTAAGGGGAGTCCGTTAATAAAACTACTATTTCTTCTAACAGACAGCGTATCACGCACACACACATTTTACATTACATATTACAATGGTATCCTATAATGTCTCCACGGTAATGTATCTGTGGTTTCGGGTACGATATACCGCTTATCGTCCTACGGACTCAAAGCAATTTTCTTCTCACGGTATACACTTGGTGTAATTTCGATCGTATACACGACTGCTGGCTCGTCATTTCGATCTCTTCGTTTAAACACCGCATGTAATCGTTATCGTTCTCGCGACAACGTTACTCTTGACGCCTTTAACTTTCTTCGTATCTTTCTTTCCGTCCACTCGTAACGTGTACATCTTTGCCCTGAGCCCGACGAATTCGGTCATTATTTTCATCCTTCATCAGACCCGGCACTTTTTTCTACGTTGAAAGAAGCAGCAGTAACAGCAGCGGCATCGTAGATGCGTGAATAATTACGTGCCGAGTCGTGATAAAACTCCATCGTTTGATAACAAATGCGACGAGTATGTTTCGTTTAACATTTTTCTATTTTTACAAATTGTATTAGTATTATTAATATTATTTAATTTTAATTTTTGTAGCATTTCGTCGAAGCTTCGTGCGGTTCGTGTACTAGGCAGACGATACATATTGACAGCTATGGAATTCAAATTCCTCGAAATTGGAATCAACGTTGGTCCGCCGAGTTACGTGGAGATTGCTATAGGAGATCATCGAGGAAAAGAACTGATATTATCTCTCGAAACAGGAAGGGACTCTGTGAGCAACGTTATAATATTCAAAATCTCCTTCGGAACGATTCTCACGACATCTACAATTTTATAAGCGTTGGACCGCTAACAGTGCGAGTTCGTACGATTAACAACGCTAGACTCATAAGTCTCGAATCTTCAGGTGTACGCATGATGATGGTTGAATCAACGTTACATCATATGTTCGATCTCGATGGTTGCATAGGTGTAACTTTTGATCGACTGAATAAAGTGATGGAGACAGTCGATGTTAAATTTACACAATTCTCCAATATCGCGTCAACTGTAACGTATACTAAAGAAATGTCAAATATAATATGCGCTAGCGACGCTTTCAACAAGCATCAACTCGTCGATTGCGAGCTGGCGGCTTTAGCTTTTAGTCCATATAATATGTAAGACAAAAAAATATGTTAAGAAACAAGAATAAAAGTTTTTAAGTTTACTAAAATCATGACGTAATTTCTTCGCACATATTTCCATTCCTTGCGCTATCTTTCTCGCGCAAGTTATAAGTCTTTATCGTTCCCTCTCTCTCGCACGCGTTGTCCTCGCACGCGTTGTCTTTCAAAGGGTAGCTATGTATATTATTTATAAATCGAACATCCACATGTCATCGAACTGTTTATATATTGTTTATAAACCGGGTACGTAATATAATATTGCTTATACTTTCGATAAATGCATGGGACCGCGCATATTTTTTACGAAGTGTTTATGGTGATATAGTGATAATGTCACATTTTTACTACGAAATCTCGTGCCGAGACCTCTTCGCCTCATCAGAAAATTTCAGAGCGCGTACGAGTTGAGAGCAGAAAAAATTGTGAGAAAGAAAATGGACATTATTTTCGACACACTCGGAGTGAAAGAAGAAGTTTTTTAACTTGTTATGTGTGATATTTTTGAAGTTGTCCACCTTTCCACTGGGACGTAAGTATCGTTTTTTCTATGATTATTTTGTAAAAAAAAGAAACGGAAAAAATGTATATTTATATTAATAAAAATTTTGTATTTTAGTCTCAGGTTGATATGGAGATCCCAGAATTCATAAACATACGGAAGAGGCAGTGGATGCGGACGATGCGCTGGAGGAGGAGACATGATCTCTCCCATATGTGAGGTAACACCTCGGAGAGTCACCTGCAGGATGAGGAAGATATCTTCGACCTGCGGCGGCTCTTCGGGGAAGAGCCCTACGAGGAAGAGGAAATTTGGATCCAGAAGGATTGGATAGAAGAACGGCGAGAGAAGGAAAGAAAAGAGGAGCGGCACGATGTGGTGGAGAATGGTCTCGATAGATGTGTTTCATTTATAAATCTTATCATGATTAGTTTTATATTATCAAATATTTCCTATTTTTCTGTTCCAGGAGCGGTCTCCCCCTAGCCCGTCGCACCGTCCCCCTTTTTACATTTTACATTTTATATACTTTTATATTTTTATACTTTTATACTTTTATATTTTTATATACTTTTATATACTTTTATATTTTTATATTTTTAATTATATTAATTTTAAAAAATTTTAATTATACACACACACACACACACACACACACACACACACACACACACACACATGTATTATTACACACTTTTTAATAAATTGTATATATTTTTATTTGTAAAAAAAAATATGCTTATTTATACACTTTCCCTGCGCTCCCATCTCCCTTATGCGTTCTCCCCTTGCGTCTCTTTTTCGCGCTAGTTGTAAGTCTCTCTTGCGTGGATATTATCGCTCTCTCTTGCACGCGTTGTCTTCGCGCTATTGTTCCCTCTCTCTCGCACGCGTTCTCCTCGCGCCATCGTTCCCTCTTTCCTTGCGCTCCCATTTCTTACGCTAGTTGTAAGAATCGATGTCTCGTTTTATATTATCGTTCTCTCTCGCATGCATTCTCCTCGCGCCATCGTTCTCTCTCTCTCCTTGCGCTCCCATTCCTTACGCTAGTTGTAAGAATGGTTGTCTCGTTCGATATTATCGTTCTCTTTCGCACGCATTCTCCTCGCGTCATCGTTCCCTCCCTCTCGCACGCGTTCTCCTCGCACGCATTATCTGTCAAAGAAATGCTGCTGTTTATATTGTTTATAAACCGAACATTCGTACGCAATACTGTTTATCAACCGGGCATGTAATATAATATTGCGATAAAACATCTAACATGCGCCGCCTCCGAAATCCCCTCCGTCCCGCGTGACGTCATTCCCTCGCGCCTCCGTAATCCTCTCGCGCCTCATGCCCCCTGAGAGGACCTGGGTTAGAATTCTCCTTGTATACCTACTGATCTTTATCATCAAATTATCAAGAAAAGCTTTAAAAAAGGACCGTCCGACGCTCCAATTGCACAATTGACCTCATCCGGCACCGCATCATCGGAATCGACGCATCTCGCAGTTCGAAGTTATCAAGTTGCCATGAATTCTCGCCTTTATGGCCTCCTTCACCGATTTTGGCAACTAGAAGAGATATCCGAAGAGAAGTCACGAGGCTTCTATCTCTCGTGAAGACCAACAGTGTAAGCAACATTTCAAAGACACCCACTCTCGAGACGCTCAAGGACGGTACATAGTTCGCCTATCATTTAAGAAATCTCCTCAATTCCTGAAAAATTCTTATAACAGAGCATCAAAAATGATGGATTCTCTTCGAAATAAATTCAAATGTAATGCCAAGTATACCGAAGCGTATTTTAAATTTATGAAGGAATACGAGAACCTTCAGCATATGAAGCTCATAACAGAAGTAAATACTAAACATCTTCATCCAAACTTTTATTTACCTCATTATAGAGTTTGAAGAGAGAGAGCAATAGTACCACAAAACTACGAGTAGTTTAATGGGTCAAGCCATACTACGTCTCCAGTTTCTCTCAACGAGATCCTGCACGCTGACCCATAATTGCAGATGGATCTATTAAACGTGATTTAATTCAGACAATTTCGATATGTTTTTTCGGGGGAATCCCAGTTGCGCACAGAATGAAACGGACACAACCAATCATATCGATGCTTAGAGACTTAGCACGGTTGACCAATAGAGAGTCCTGTGTCCGATTTATTCTGTGCGCAATTGGGCCTCACTCGTTTTTTCTGTTGATATAGAAAAAAATGTATCGACAACGTTCACTGTAAATTCCAGCGTATCCGATGGTCAACTTCGAAAGATTCTCTGCAATCATTTGAACTTACGACCTACGGGCTAGTTTGTGCACTTTATTTAACACTCCGCACAATCTCACAACTCATAGAAGAGGAGGGCAAGAAATTCTCGTTAGCTGTTCCTTGCCTCAGACAAGGAAGATATGTCGACGACATATTCGGAGGGGCTGAATCCATTGAGAAGGTTCAAGTAATAATTCATCAACTTTATCAGTTGTGCATAACGGGCGGCTTCTCCTTACAAAAGCTTCTCCTCAGCAATAATGCTAACATTCTCAATAATCTTCCATCAGATCGACGAATTAACTCGGATCCTATCTCCATCGATCAAGATTCCTCTATTGCAATACTTGACTTACAACAATGGCAACCTACATCCGACTGTTTTTATTTTATCTCAGATCGTCCTTCCATGACAACGATGACTGCACTATTTTATCAACCATTGCCAAATTCTTCAATCCACTTGGACTGCTATCACCGGTCATCATCAAAGCCAAAGTATTAATTCAAGACTTACGGATAAACAAGCTTGAATGGGATAAACCAGTACCAGCCCCGATAGCCGATAAATGGATCGCTTTTGTTAATGAATTAGAGGACTTGAAAGCAATCATCATTCCACGATGGATTGGAATCAAAACTGAATGTCAGATACATCTACATGCATTTTGTGACACATCGATTCAAACTCTTGCTGCATTAGTTTATCTCAGAGTTATTGTCTCTCTAGATAATCTAGAAGGAGATATCACAACTAGCTTAGTCATAACTAAAACAAAGGTGTTTGTAAAGCGTCTTACCATCCCGCGACTTGAGTTATCAGGAGCGAAACTAACAACTCATGTCTTTCAAGTGCTCCATCTTAAGGAAATTTCCATTTATATGTGGATTGTGGATTTATAGATGAACCGATTCGTCCATCACGTTAACGTGAATTAATAATCATCCATTCAAATGGAAAGATTTTATTCAAAATCATGTCGTCCAGGAGACGTTGCCACAAGCAAAGTGAAAATTTATACCCGAGAAAGAAAATCCCGCGGATGCTGCGACCAGAAGAATATCGCCTTCTTAGCTGGCAACACAAATCATTTGATGGAAGCTTTCTCAATCTAGCGACTTCTAGCCTAATCACTCTTTGTTAGTTTCCGCCTTTGACAATTTAGAAGAGAGACCTTTGAAAATTCATACAATAACAACGATAAAAAAGCAACCCCAATTGAACTCGATAACTAGATATTCTAATCTTACGAAGCTCTTACGCATTACGGCTTTAGAGCATGAAAGCAGTCAAACGATTTAAGCATACGCAAATTAAGACTCAGAGTTCGCTAATCACTATCAAAATCGATTCAGCTAAAACCTACTGAATCAGGATCATTCAAC
>JAPIVC010000562.1:0-45952 GCA_030586385.1 Camponotus fellah
AAAAAAGATCCTTAAAATTGATCGTCTTGAAGAAGTATTTTCACGCCCTACAACTGCGTTGGCTCTTTATTGCCTTTTATTATTTATTTTAATTTGTTAAATTTATTATATATTTTTTCAAAATAATTAATTAATTGTTCATCTTTATCGTTGCAAGTAGTATAATACACTAATAATTGCTAGAGATAGATTTAAATAATGTTTAGTATCATTAATATTATTTTCTTTGATTTTATTAATTTTTTTTTATAAGGAGACAATAATTATATACTAAATTTATTATTTCTTTTCATAACTTATTTAAAATACTATTATAATCCAATCAAATTTACAAATTAGTTAAAAAGTCTCAATATTTTTTTTTATTCAATTTCATTTTAATTTCAACAATTTTGATTATTTAATTTGTTTAATCATATTTTCATTCACTTAACATTCTTTATATAAATTTAAATATTATTATATTAATTTCTTCAAATAACCATATTTTCATTTATTTAATATTCCTTAAATACATTTAAATATTATTACATTAATTTTTTCAAATTTAAAACATAATTATGTTATCTTATCATTTTATCTCATTACATTAAATTGCATTTAATTTTCAATTAAATAATACAAATAACAAATATAATCGTTTTAAATAAGTTTATCTTACTTTTTTAAATTTGTTTCTCTTTTCTCTTTTTCCATCAAATATAATTTTTTACCTGTCTTCTTTTTGAATGAAATCAAGGCAAGACAGATTATGTTTTTCATATATCATCTTAGTCTATGTTTTTATAAACTAAGAAGTTGTTTAATATTATTAAAATTGAGGCTGTTTATAGCAGCTATATATTTTATAACATTGTTAACATCTTTCCTAAAATTCCTGACATTTTTCAGGCAAAATATCAATTCCGTTTATTGTATGTAATGTTCATTTTTATCATCAATAGCAGTATAAATGCATAAATAATTATTAGACAGTTTTAAATAATTTATGTACTGTAATATTTAAATAATTTAGATATTTTCTCGCATTAAAAAATTAAGTATAATTGTATTTTTTATTTAATTTTAAATTTTATTTTAAAAGATTTGATTATTTCATTTGTCTAACCATATTTTCATTTATTTGACATTCTTCAAATAAGTAAATATTATTATATTAATTTCTTCAAATTTAAAATTTAATTATATTATTTTATCATTTTATCTTATCATATTAAATTACATTTAGTTTTCAATTCATGTACATTGATATCATTTTCTCATATTAAAAATTTAAATCTATATTTTTATTATCTTTTTCTAGAAATTTTATATAAAAATTCTCTAAAACTTTGTATTGCGTTATACTTGAATATAATTACTGATTATCCTTAAGTTAAATTTTACAGTGAAATTATTGGTTTTGTTAATGGAATTGAATCACCTCGCTATGTTGGTACTAACCAACAATATAAAATATTTAAATTTTTTCTAAACGACGGTAATGGACAACGTATTCAAATTATAGCATGGAACGATGACATTGATGATATTGAACATAAAATAAAAATAAATTACGTAAGCTTCCTTATTAGCTACAGCTCATAACAAATAACTGGTTTAGTTAATTAATATTATTAATTTAAACCATTTTAATTATTGTTATCAATAATTAGAATGTTTTAAATTTATATGTACATATTATTTCATTTTAATACATTTTAATAGGTAATACATTTGGATGGTATGCAAGCAAAAGCACCAAAAATGATACAATATAATAACGGTAATGTGCCGTTTGAATTACATATACGAAAAAATTCAACTATATCAAATTTAGGAAAATATGAGCTTCTAAACGTACCAAATCTAAAATCAGAACCTACAGAATTATGTGATGTTTTAAATAATTCTGCAAATTATTTGAGTAAGTCAGTTTGTTTTTCTCTTCAATTATTCTTTTAATTTTTTTGTTATATAAACTCAAAAATACATGATGTATTTATTAACTATAAATTTATTTATATATTTATTAACCAATTATTTTTTTTACAATATTTTTATTTATTTATATTTACAATATTTCTTTACAGTTTCCTTAATTATTAATAATTATAAAATAATAATTTAGTTTTTATTTTATATTTTTTTACTTTTTGTTTCTTTATAAAATTAAGAAAAAATATATGATATATATTATATAAAATAATTTTATATTATATAAATTTATTTAAATGTTTAATTATAAATTTATTTTTCTGATGCACATATTAATGTGAGCATTTATTATAATTTTCTAATTATAATGTAATATTTTTGTAATAATTTTATATTTTTATATAAAGTTTTTCTACTATGTTCTAATGTTACACTATTTCTAATTATAATATTGAAAGGATATATTAAAACTAATTTTGCGGAGATGCGTAAAATGAATCAAACTATAGAGTGCGGTTCAATTACTGATGGAAAATACAAATTAGAAATTCATATTATTAATTTTAATTATAAGGATTATTTAGATTTACAAATAATGAAGAGAGATAAAATAGAAGTTATTGATTCTATCTACAATACAGGTCAAATATAAAATTATTCTTAATTTTAGAATACTTTATAATCAACGTTATATACACAAACATTTTTATATTTTTAACATTTTATAAAATTTGCAAATAATAAAATTTATATAATTCTAGTTGATCCGCCATATTTTATTGTGAAGCATATAGAAGACATAAAAAAGATAGAAGGTCATATGACGTTACCTTTCTTATTACGAAGCACAAATACACCAAAAAGAAGAAAATTACAAGAAAATTTAAATACACACGTAAGAAAAATTTTCGTTTCTCACTGAAAATTCAGTGAGAATATTTTGAATTGTCCTTTATCAATTCTCAAGAATATCCGTTTCTTTTGTTTAGAACTCCGCTTTTAACAACATACATATGTCAGCTACACGTCAGCTTTACGAATCTAACTTTTTTAAATTTTTGTAACTGTTTTAATTTAAATTTTAAATTTTTGACTTCTAGATTTCTTTTACATATTATTTTTTATTTGCGAATTTGCGTTTGTTATAGATATGCGTTATCCTTTGTTAAGGGGTATGTAACATCTTAAATTTAAAAAATTTTTCCGTTGCTTGAAAAGGGTCATATGATTGACCGAAACGTTGACAACGTTTTTTTTGTATCATCTTATTATTAATCACATGTCTTAACAATATTAATATTTTTGTTTTTTCACACTAATATCAGCGAGCTAGTTCTGTATTGGCTTTTATCCAATTAGTTATTTTAATTTATATTATCAGAACTCTTAAACGCTTATATTTTTTAATTATTATTATTATGTTTGATGTTTGACATAAATTTCAAAAATTATAATAAAATACTAAAATATGTATTAATAAAACAAATTATTAAATCAAATTAGTATATGTGTGTATATGTACAATTATTTATAATTATAAAATTTGATTATAATATTAAAACTCATATTAGTTATATATAATATATAATGTTAGGGGCTTATATATAATATACATTATAAAATATATTAAACAAATATTTATAATTTTTTAAAATAATTTGATATCTTCTAAAAATTATATTTTATTTATATATGTATATTATATTAATCAGAGTTATATTTTTACATATTACATATTTAATTTATATTTTCAAAAATTTATTATTAGTTTATTAATAATATTTCTAATTTATTGAATAATAATAAATATGTTTTTATCATAAAAGTTATAAAAAATAAAAGATTAACAAAAAAGAAATCGATTATTATAAATCACCATATTGATTTACATAACATAATACTCAATGCTTATTGATCCATACAGTCTTATGCTATGCATATGCAATTTCATGTGCGATAGCCCTAACAGATGACAAATCGGGTAAGTGTAGTTACAGGCCTGAGCGCATTCTACGCGACATTATTGACACACTGATCACTTATAAATAAAGAGCTATTACAGCCTTAGTATTTTCATATTAGATTTTTTAATTTAGATCACTTTCAATTTTTTATATAAAAATCCCCATTTTGCATTGCATATTCTTAAAGTTTATTTCGAAAACTTTTCAAATCGTAATAAAATATTTGTACTTTTCGAGTTATCCAATGTGCCATAACAATCCGCGTGCATCAAACATAAATCGCTACTGGTATCAATCAGCGCTATAACGCTACGATTATTAATATTTACTCATTTATAATATTTTTCATCGCAACATTCACTTACTGCGTAGCTGTCTTTTACGGCATTTTCCTTCTTTCTGCATCTCGCCGCAATATGGCTTCGTCCGTCGCAGTGAAAACACTTTATGCCACTTATTCTCCTCAGTCGGACAGTCTGCGCTTAGATAGTCCTGTCCTCCGATTGTAACACCGTTTCCGACGATTCCGTTCTCCTCCATCGATTCTTCTATCTCGCCAACACTCCTTCATCACTTTTCCGATGCCTGATTTTCCTAGAAAACTTAGTGATGACGTCCTGTTGTCTCTTCCGCTGCACGGCTATTTTCTCAAATGCTTTCAAGAGGAATGCTATTGTCGTAAAATCTTGAATTTAGACTTGATCCTGCAACCTGAGATCCGTTATACTATTGATAATATAATCGACGATATCTTTCTCCTCAATCGGTTTGTTAAGATAATCTTATCGTACATACACAATAAAAAATTGTGCGTTCATATGTTAAAATTTTCTTGTGTTACCACGTTTTGATTATTACTTTAAATTAACATACAACCTGTATGTTATTATTTTTATAATTATATATTTTTCATGTATCACATTTATGTCAACTTCATAATTTAACACTTTGTATATGTATCTTAGAAATGAAATATTAGTTTGAGTAATTTTAACGTAATCATTTTAAATAATCAACATGACTCAAAGTCAGTTTAACATTCTAAGAAAAGTTAAAGTGAATCTTCAAATAATCTTGAACTTTCACATTTAAAAATAATCAAATTTATTAAAATCAAATGTTTTTATTACAAATAATTTAGGATAAAATAATTTAGGATAATTATTAGGCTGATCGGAGCGGATTGAGGGACCTTTCTTTCTAAGTCTGCGCGAAACTTTGAGCTTTCGCGCCTTTTTTCCTCTTTGTGTGGCAACTTCAAAGTGTTTGAATTTTCGCTAAAGCGTTTCTCTGTGCCTTTCTAAAATGGATTTCAAGCAACAGCTAATCAAATCAATAAATGCTAGTGAGCAACGTGTTTTTGTAAAGTTCGGTGTTCTCCAAGACCACAGCGCCGGCTTGATTCATGCCAATCTGAGAAAATTGTTGGGCTCACAAGCCATGTCAAAGGCTATAAAATTATCGAGAGATATGCTGCCCGTGTTAGGTCCGGTGTTTTTTCGATTCAAAGTCGAGCTGGTGGCGATCAAAGTGACCAAGCATTACGCGTCGAAAGAGTTTGATTCAAGAATGTTTCCTTGAGTCAAGACATTGGTCTTTGCGCTCTTTAGCGAGCAAGACGAGAATACCCTACACAACCGTCCAGTTGATTGTGACTGACGAATTGAAAATGAAGAAAATCATGGGAAAATGGGTTCCTCATAAATTGACGCCAGATCAGCAAAATCATCGCATCCTGGCATGTGAAAAGAACCTCTCGATTTATCGGAAGATGAAAGCGCTCTTGCAGCGAACTCTATCAGTCAACGAAACTTGGGTCAGTCTGTACATGGAACCAGGCAAGACAGTACCTCTATCCAGGGGAATCTCCCGAGGAAATGCCACGTGAAAACATCCATGGCAACAAGAGAATGCTGATTATGGCCGTCGATTTCAATGGCATTGCCTTTGTTACGTCCCTGGTTTTCATCTGAACATCTTCGTTTTATCCCTTGGATATCATCGCTAGGAGGGTTGTTGATAAACAACGGGGCGCGGATGTTTTTCCGGCGCCATGTTTGAGTTCTCCGCGGGCTGTCGTGCCAAGAGGACGTTTCCTCCGACGGCGGACTTTCATTTACATTTATCCCAGTTATTGTTATATTACGTTGTGTTACTTTACCTATTATTATTATTAAAGTTCTGGTCCATCTTACGCACGCGTTTTCATTTCGGACGCGAGAGATAGTGCGAGAGAATTGAGTGATTTCCCGAGGAGTGTGCGAGGAACGTAACATTTTGGGGCTCATCCGGGATTGAAGCGGCAACGAGTTAAAAAAAAAAAAAAAATGGCAATTCAACATTCGCCGAAGACGCCGAGGAAAACGCGGCAAACTCGGGCGTTCGACAGCGAGAAGTCGTCGGAGCCGTCTCAGGCGGAAGTGCTGCGGATGGCATTGAGCGAGATCCGCCAGCTACGAGAGGAACGGGAGCTGCAGCAGCAGCGCTTCGAGGCGGAGTTGCAGCAGCGCGACGAGGAGCTGCGGCGCCTGGAGCAGAGAATTTCTTCGCGGGAAGAGAACGCACAGCTAAGTCTTTCTGAAAATAGAGCTTTCGACACTGGAGCGTGGGGGATGTTAATAATAATTTTCGCGCGAGAACGGGCTTTAAATTAAAGCCCGACACGTTCGACGGGAAAGTTCCGCCACGAGTTCTTCTCGCAATTTCTTTGATCGCGCCCGCGAATAATTGGGACGAATCAACGAAAACCGTTGCGTTGGCCGCGAGTCTGGAGGGAAAGCGCGTACCGTTCTAGAAAATTTGGGAAAATTTCGATAACTTAAGTTTTTCGGAAATTAAATCGAAATTGGAATTACTTTTTGGGGAAGGTACGCAAAATTATTATTCTTTATTTACAAATCGAAAACAAAAATTCGGGGAGGATTTGGCTTTTTTGGAGCCGAGTTGGAGAGGTTATCGCGGCTCGCATACCCTGAATGTCCCTTCGCGGTAAGGGATAAGATCGCGGCACTTTATTTCCTCTCTCTCCGACGGATTCCTGAGGAGGACCCTTCAATTAGAAGGAATAACCTCCTTGAATTTGGCTGTTGAAAGGGCAAAAACAGTTAAAATTATTCAAGGGAGAATTTTAGAAAAGGAAGGGAAATTCCAATTTTATGGGAAATTTCATAGCGCGAATTATCAAAAGGCTGAGGAGGAATGACGCGCGGAAGGATTGGAAGGGATAACGCAAATGAGGGTGAAGAAGGCGCGCGGAAAAAAGTGGAAGTCCTGCGGGGGAAAATGGCGAGGTAATATTTTTTCAAGGGGAAAGGAGTGTTGGACGGCGGAAAGGCAGGGCATTTCCGTTCTGAATGCCCTGAAGAGAAGGGAAACGCGGTTTAATCGAACTTTGCGGGGTGAGTTCGACTTCTTTTCTTGAAGCCCCAATGAGGCAATTTTCGAATTTCAATGTCGCTAGAATTAGGAGTAATCACTTTTATTACAGTGGTGAGGTTAATGGAAAAAAATTGTTCTTTCAGAATAGATACGGGCTCCGATATTTCTCTTTTGAATAGAAAATTGGTTGATAAAGAGAGTAGAAAGATTCGAGCAAGGAATTGTAATTTGAGATATCCGACTGGAGAAAAAGTGTCGATTGATTTCAAAGTTGAAGTTAGGGTTAAAATTGGAAGACATTGCATTTTAATTCCTATGTTTGTTGCCGCTATTAACGATGATTGCAAGTTTAATGATGTAGTTTACTGCATTCAAAAGACTCCTAGGCATAAGAAGAAGGTTGTTCATGCGGATAGGTTAGCTCCTTTTCTGAAAGGGACTAGAATTGCTAGGAAAGATTGGAGCCCGAAAAATATCTATTTCTTCGGGAAAATTCAGAGAGAAGTTGAATGGATGGAAGCTGGGCGAGTTCGTTACTGCGTAATTTTGTTTTTCTCTTTTTCAGAAACTCCAAAGAGGGGAGTTCTTATTTTGATGGAAAAGGAGGAGTTTGAGGAAGGTTTTTGAGAAGATTGACTCTAAGAAGACCGCCTCGCCCGCGGTTTTTTGATCCGTGGTTTTCCCTGGGACCTTGGGCAAATGCTGAGGCGGAGACTTGGGAGTCCGTAAGGGATGATGGGTCCACGGAAGTTACCCCCTCCTTGTCTGAAGCTTTCTGGAGTTCGCAGGGAATCAGGACGGACGGGATTCCAACGGTGGATCGCTCGGTAACCTGAGGCGGCAGCCCAGGGTAGAGCAGGAAGGTTCTCCGGAACCCTGAAGTCAAGTGGCTGTCAATCGATTGGGACCAAGAAGGCGAAGTCGCTCGGTAACCTGAGACAGCAGTCCAGGGAGAGCAGGAAGGCTCGTTGGTACCCTGGAGTCGACGTGCGTCAGATGTGCGATAGGATCCGAATTGTTCGGTAACCTGTGGCAGGAGCCCAGGGTAGAACAAGGATATTCGTCGGAGTCCTGAAGTCGGCATCGTAGCACAGATTAACAGCATCATTGAAGAGCTCTCTGTCTCTCTTTCTGATTGTCGGGACGACAATCTCGAAGAAGGGGGGCAGTGTTACGTCCCTGGTTTTCAACCCTGAACATCTTCGTTTTATCCCTTGGATATCATTGCTAGGAGGGTTGTTGATAAACAACGGGCGCGGATGTTTTTCCGGCGC
Organism: Camponotus fellah; assembly: GCA_030586385.1. Classification (NCBI taxonomy): domain Eukaryota; kingdom Metazoa; phylum Arthropoda; class Insecta; order Hymenoptera; family Formicidae; genus Camponotus; species Camponotus fellah. Next base: position 8,534 of record JAPIVC010000562.1, read on the forward strand.
CATGTTTGAGTTCTCCGCGGGCTGTCGTGCCAAGAGGACGTTTCCTCCGATGGCGGACTTTCATTTACATTTATCCCAGTTATTGTTATATTACGTTGTGTTACTTTACCTATTATTATTATTAAAGTTCTGGTCCATCTTACGCACGCGTTTTCATTTCGGACGCGAGAGATAGTGCGAGAGAATTGAGTGATTTCCCGAGGAGTGTGCGAGGAACGTAACAGCCTTCTATCAGCTCCAGCCTCTGAAAACCACTGACGACGTCTATAAAAAGTTCCTCGAAGATCATCTTGAAACATGGTTTGCTGGGCGTGATCTCCGACACCTATGGCTACATCATGACAATGCCAGACCATATAAAGCACAGGTGGTTAGAGATTTTCTGAGAGAAAAAGGAATTTCGCTCTGGGAATAGCCACCATATTCCCCAGACTTCAGCCCGCTAGACTATGGTTGTTTTGCCATCTTGAAGAGGAAGCTCAGGGTTCATCATTACAACGGTTGGAATGAGTTCGAGACGAAGCTGAGAGACGTAGTGAATGAGATCAATAACAACCATGAGATCTCAGCAATTCCAAGCTTGCCGGAGAGATGGCAGCGGTGTATTGAGCATGAAGGTCACTACTTGTGATCCTCAGAATATCACTCTTCTATTCCTTCTCCTGCTCTTTTTATACGAAAATAAAGTCTTCTCAATCCGTTCCAATCAACCTAGTACTATTATATATTAATGTCCTCAACATTTCTTACGAGTTGTAACTGTTTTTTCATGTAATTTTTAATTTGTATGTTATTTTTACATTATACTTAAAGTCACCATAACAAAAATAAATGTAAAGTATCATGTCAATTATTTAACATTTTTGTCAATTATTTAACATTTTAGTTTGTCAATAAGTAACATACAACGAATGAATTATTTTAATTTAAAATTTAGAGTGGATTTTCTAGGACATATTAAAAATGTTAAAATTAACATTTTATTTTTTACTGTGTATACGCACTAATGCTTCACCTCTCCTCCAAGTTTATTTCTCGAATTTCTTCTTACGAACGATTTTACTCGGTCGATAATTGAACATGACTCTCATCGCTCGCAAAAGGTCGTCAATCGATCATGTATTCGGATCTGGAACGAATTCAGCTGCCTTGTCCTTAAGTCTCGTGTGTATTAGTATTTTTATCGTGTCATCTTGCAATCTCTCTCTCTCTCTCTCTCTCTCTTTCTCTTTCTCTCTCTCTCTCTTTCTCTCTCTCTCTCTTTCTCTTTCTCTCTCTCTCTCTTTTGAAAAATTGAAAGTGACCTTCAAGTTAACTATTCAAAATCACATTAATGATTTTGCCATCTTATGTCCCCCTCGAAACCATACAACTTTTGTCTGAAACATTTTTGCTGAAAATGCTTCATTGAAGAATTATCGAGGTTTGTTTTTTAAAATGGGACATACACATCCTGTGTATGTATAATTGTGTTATATTTTTTACGTATTATATTCCTGTGTTCTTTTCTTTTTTTTTTAAGAAAATTTTTTTATCCCTAGATACATTTGGAAAATACTTTTCAAAAAATTTTAAACATTTTTAAACAAAAGTAAAATACTATAATAATTATTATATAAATATTACAATCTTAATTCTTTATCAGTTTTCAGAAATTGCAAAATTAAATATAAATTTCCTTATATACATAATTTTTTACGTATCTATTATTACGTTGATTACCAAAATAAACTTTTAATGCTTGCCAAGAACAAACTCAGGAAAACGCAACATAAAGTTGCCCATGATTAAAAACATCTTTACGAAGATCTAGACCAATTTTATCAAACGTTTGTCCTCGTGATTTATTAATTGTCATAGCAAAAGCTAATCTTATTGGAAACTGTCTTCTGAAAAAAGTAAAAGGATATATATTTTCGCAATATAATGTTATTCGATTCAAGAAAACAATATCTTCTGCTTTGTCCTGTCAAAATCTTACACTTCAATAAATGATCTGCAGACTCTATAACCATTAATCTGGTACCATTGCTGGTCCTTTATTAATACTAAGATTTCTAATCAACATAATAATACAATTTGATTTTAAACGTAATTCATGAGGAGGAAGAGATGGTGGAGATAAACTATTTAAATATTCTGGTAATAAAGCTTTACTAATGTCACCATTGTCATTATTTACAACGCAATCTGCACTTGTATAAATTTTTTCATCAACACTATCTAATAATTCAACTTTTTTATTGATTTCGTCTACATCAATATTTCTTGCAGAAAGTATTGCACATTTAGCTATTTTGACAAACTCTTTTTTCCGTATTAAATCATCATATATATCTTCCACAATATCAGCATTAATAGGCGCGACACAACATTCAGGAATTTGTATATTATCATTAAAAATCATTTAATATGCCATCTCCTATATCCAAAAACTTTGCAAAAATTCAATTTCTTGTGTGAGAACTCGCATATTTTGTGTTAAATAAAATATTCTAAAATGTTTCCAAATAGAACTAAATTTAATAGAAAGATTTACAATTTCACTTCGAGTAGCATGTACTTTAATAGGCAAAAGTTGTCTGAAATCACCACCTAATAAAACAATTTTTCTACCAAAAGGAAAATTCTTATTTATAACATCACGCAAAGTTCTATCCATAATCTGAATAGAGAATAAAGCATATCGTGGTGCCATTGGTGCTTCATCCCAAATATAAATATCAGTTTCTTTTAAATATTGAGCTTCTTTTGACTGGATTTTAATAGCAGATGATGAATCAGCAAATAACGGAACCGTAATCCAAATGTTTTATGAACTGTTTTTCCAGTAGGTAATAATGTCGCTGCAATACCCGTAAAAGCCATTGTACACACACGTTTATTTTTAATTCTAGCTAAATGATAAATAGTTGTATATATAAATATTTTACCTGATCCACCGGTCCATCAATATAAAAACAATTATTATTATAATTATTATTGTCTAATCTATTTAATAAAAGATCGACTATCTCCTTTTGTTTATCATTTAATTGTTTGTATTGTTTGGTACCTATTTCCATAGCTTCTTCAAGTGTCATATAATCCTTCTCACCATTATTTTCCATTAATTGTTCCATTTGGGAAAAATCAGCAAGACTTTTATCTTCAGCATGAAGCATACCATTTTTTGCGCATTTTAAGCTTTATTTTGTCCTTGTAACATACCAAAATGTCTAACGTAATCCTCATAGCCTCTTTAAAACTTTGCCACAATTCTTCAGGATGTAGTGGCTGACAATGTAATAATATACGTACAAATAATCTACGAAGTTGTCTCGGCATCCAACGGTTGTCATCCATCCAACAGCTTCATTCATAGCTCGTTTCCATTCATCATCATCTTCGATTAAGCCTAAAGCTAAACATGCTGCTGAAAACGATTGACAAACTTCTCCATTTACAGTTTTTATCTTATCAAAACTCGTAGCTCCCTTTACTGTGAGTAATAATAGACGTAAATGATATAATTCAATTTGTGTTGGACTAACAGAATACATTCATCCTATGCAATTATAATGACTCTTGCGTTTATTCCACCGCGATACATTTCTACCATTAATTTTTTCTTTTTTAAATGTGTAATAACGTGGAATTTCTACATATAAATATTGTTTTGTTTCTTCATCGCGAGAATTCAATACAAAATAATCTATTAACATAGTAACTTGATCTAAAGCAGAAGTCATAGCTTCTTCAATTGCTTCGTCTTCAATTATAACATTTTGTTGATTAGGAAGATGAACAGGTAAACGTATGACAGTATGGCTTTTATCTTGTAAATTTTTCTCAAGAATACGCCAGCATGCTTCTACAGGTCCAACATAATGAGCTTCTATAAAATTGCGTATTTCATCATGATCTATAATTATATTTTCTGTTATTGGTTCAATTGTAATAGCAGCAGCATCATGTTCTTTATAAATATATTTATATAGATATTTAACCGACTTGATACTTGAAACAACTTCAACATTAATATGACAATTAAATATAATCGATAAAATAGGACAATAAGGAACTACATAACGATTATCAACTATATATCCACCAGGACGTTCAAAATTTTTGTCATTATCTCGTCGACGATAATAAGAATAAGCATCTTCATCCATTCTAGATCTCTCTTCAAGATAAAGTTTAGGATAATGTTTGGAACATTTTCCATCTACCAACCACCAATCACCAAAAGGTCCATGAATCATATGTCTCACAACTATATTATGTAAAATACGATTTTCGTATGGATCAGGAATTTCAGCAGAAATATATTTATCAACGATTTGTGGAATTGTTATTTTAAAATTATATTTTAAGGTAATCAACATGTGAACATGTGGCAAACCACGTTTTTGAAATTCAATAACATAAACAAAGGCTGCTACTTTTCCGAAAAATTTTTGCTTAACAATCAAATTAATTAAATTATCTTTTTTATCACTAAAAACACGAGCACAAATATCAGGTCTATCAGAAGCTTGTTGACTAAGCAAAAGATTTTCTTCAATTTCACGCCATTTTGGATTGCAAGTCATTGTAATGAAAAGATCAGGTTTACCAAATTTACTAACAATTGCCATTGCATCTTGATAATTTTGTAACATATTAGGCGGTAATCCAACAAATGTGGATGGAAGTATAACCATTTTTCCAATAAGTCCATTTAAGTTATTTGCCATAGTTTGCATGTAATCTCTTAAACCTGGATATGTTTCAGTACGTAATTCTTTTTGATGCTCTTTACAATAATTTATTCTGTCTTTCTCAATTTTTACATAACTGTCCACAAGCCACTGTTGAAATAAACGACGACCTAATAAAAAAACATTAAATTCATCACGAATAGCCATACGTTATTTAATATACTGGCCTCTAGTTACTCGTTTATTGCTATTTACTTTTGTTAAATTACAGTGCCATCCTCTAGTTCCATATGGATAAAATAATGGATATATCCATGGTTCAACATTTGGATCCATAGTATTAACATTTTGTAAAGTTTTGTTATTTTTATTACGTATTGTTACATATGATTCTGGGATTTTCCCATCAGCAGTTGTACAAAAAACAGCAGCAACTTCAGTTCTTTGAGCACTATATCGACGTTGATCCATACCAGTAAATGATAATTGTAACCGGTAATAATTCACCAGATTCCATCTCTAAGCGCCGTAGATTTTCTAATTCTTCACCCATCATTTGATAAGATTGGGCAAATATATTAAATTCCCGCATTATATGTTCAAGATTTTGTACAATTTCAAAATCTAAATATGAAGACGATGATCTATTGCTTCATTTGAATTCACAATAAAAAGTTGACCATTAGTAGGACTTTCATTTTGTGCAGCATATAACGCTGTATTAATTTGATAATAAATTTGACCTTGTATTTTAAAACAATATGGACCAGGTCGTTTATCTTGAAAGTTAATTAAATTAGCATTAAATGATGCAAAGGCAAATCAACTATTATAACTACGAATATGTTAGAAAAAATCATTAGATTTTATATGACTACCATCCAATAAACTACGAATGAATTGCGGATGTTCAGGTAATGGTTGTAAATACTGTGCCGTGATTGCAACAATCGTGAAATGAATTTCCTTTATTAAATATTCTTTCAGCTGCAAAATGCTTTGCATTGCAGTAGACACAAAACACATCCATAGACCCAATATAATGTTCAACAACATTACTAATTAATATTGTATTATTAAACAAGTCATTATTTAAACAAGGTTGATTTCTCTGCCGTGAACGAGATTGATTACGTTCCGCATTATTTTGATAAAGTGATACAACATTTAAAGGATTTATGTCAACATTATTAGAAGTTACGTTAATATTAGAATTTATGTCTCTATTAGAATTTATGTTACTATTACTAATTCTTTTTGCAATATCATGCCGACGACTCTGAATTTCTGTATTTCTTTCACAACGTCGACGTTGGAATGCTTCTTCTTCTTCTAATGCTCGTTCTATTTTACGTCTTGGCATTTTATTAAAAATTTTTTAAATATATTAAAAATATATTTAAATATATTTTAAAAATGTATTAATGTATTTTAAAATGTATTTTAAATATATTTGTAATGAAATTAATTAAATAAAAATTAAAATAAAAACTATATATACTTTAATATTTCGTCGTAGCCATCATCATCATCATCATCATCATCATCAACATCATCATCATCGTTGTCATCATCATCATCATCATCATCATCATCATCATCATCATCATCATCATTATTATCATCAATATAATCATCAATTATTTATGTTTAATTACATAAATAATTATAATTATTAATAACTAATACAAAATAATAAATTAAATGTATAAATAAGATATTGAAAATATAATTTTATTACAATTAAAATATATTTTTTATTACAGTTGATATATTATATATATAAATTTAATCAATATTTATTCTTTTAATTTTAAATAATTAATTAAATATAATTTAATATATTTATATATATTTATATTAATGTATTTATATTAAATACATATATTAAATTAATAAATTAATTAATTATTTACTATTTATTAATAATGTTAAACTTAAATAATAAATAATTTATTTAACTAAATTAAAGTAGAATTTAAAATGAATATTAATTAATAATAACATTTATTATAATATTAATAACGTTAAACATAATTAACACTAAACAATATTACTAAAATATTTTATTTCTTCTTCATTTTTTTTCTTCATGTTTTTTCCTTTAATAATTTATTTATATTTATTATAATAATATTAATAACATTAAATATATATTTATTTCAAATATATTTATATTAATATATGTTCGATAATTCTATATCGAGAAATCGGCGGCGGATGTTAACCGGATGCGGTTCGCACTGACTTATCGGACGCGCGTGGCGAGACGGCCAAATGCGAGGGGACAAGCATACACACACGCAAATGGCCGGTGAAAAATAGTTGATCTCGTATTTAGAACGCAAAATAATAATGATGAGCACTTTTAGTACGATGAGCAGTCTACGGGTTTGCGTTGAGCAGTACGGATGAGCCCGTCGTTGTATGCGACGTTTACACATCGCACTTCCGTTACAATGAGCCGAAAGCAATATGATATATTTCTAGATGCTGAACTAGATGAGTACGTGGCACGCGCGAGCAATGGCTATCGTACTGTGAGGCGTATTCCTTTAGTGAGCCGATAAGATTAGATCGTGAAGTGTATTCTTATGATGAGCTGATAATAATCGATCCCGACACCGATGAAACAAAAGCGAGCAAGAAGCACAGAAAGCAATTGAGAAAGCTAAGCCGTGAGAATGATACGGGAGCGACAGAAAGCACGTGCACTATAGACTACGTGATGAGAACGACTGATCGGGAGCTTCCGGAAAAGAAGCCTCACATTGGGCCCGTACAGGGTCACGTGATATGCAAGCTCGAGAGGTGGCGCCGCCAGGCGGGCGTCGCGTGTGAGACGGTTAGCAACAGCGCGCCCGATTCTAATTTATCCTATCGATACCCGAATTATTCGCGAACAATATATATTTATATTAATTTATATTTTTATATATCTTTCTAATTATATTTAACATATATTAATTTTAAATAATTAATTAAATATATAATTAAAATATTAAATATACAATTTTATGTATATATACTCTATTAAATATATTCTATAATCTGTTTTAATTCAATTTAATAATAATAATATTATTTAATAATATCAGAAATAACATTTCAATACATAAGTAACATTAAATCAATAATCAATTTAAATTAATATTAAACAATTTTAAATAAAATAAATTTAAAATTTTTAATTAATTTATTACATAAGCAACATTTAATTAAATTAATTTTAAAATTAATATTTACTAATAATATTAAATAATGTAATAACACTAAACAATATTACTAAAATGGATTTCTTCTTCTTTTTTCTCTTTCTGTTCTTTTTTCTTATTCTTTTCATCTTCTCTAATAAAGCGTCCTTTTTTTTGCCTCTTTTTTTCTCTAATTCTTTGCTTCTATCTCTCTCTCTCTCTCTCCCGTTTTGTTCTATTCTTCGGCTTCTTTAACTTTAAATAAAAAACATTTATATATATATACAAGGTGAGCCTTTTTAATTAACGCACGCAATTATTTCGGAAACAAAGCATTTTAGAGAAAAATGTTTCAGACAAAAGTTTTATGGTTTCGAGGGGGCCATAAGATGGTATCATTGGTTTGACCTTGAAGAGTCATTTGAAGGTCACGTGAAGGCCACCTCAATTTTTTTAAATGGCACCCCCTATTTTTTATTACATATTCTTGTAGCTGGCCTCAAGAACTTTCTAAAACACTATAATTAAATAAATTAAAATAGATAAAGAATTAGGCTCTGAAATGTATTAAACAACCGATATACGAGAAAAGAGCGATAAGAGCCACCGCGGATGATAGTGCGTAAAATTTATAAAGATTAATGAATCGCGAAAAATAAGACGCGAAAATAAGATATATGCATATATTTTACTTGGTGCATAAACCAAGGTAGATTCTCCATTCGAGAATACTATATAAGACCCCTCTTTACCCCCCTGCAGAGATGTAAGCGAGAAAAATATCGGGGCGAAGTCGCTGAATCGAGAGTCGAACCCGAGACTATAATTAAATGTTTTTCCATTAAGTGCTTTTCGAATTATGAAGCTTGAAATCATTTCTTAATTTTACATAACCATAAAATATCTTGTATAATATTCATTTTTCGATTATCTTCCTTAATACTTTTATGTACAAAATAATGAGAGGAATCAATTAGTGTAAAGAAAACATACAGTTGTTTCTAAGAAAAAATAGAATTGTTAATTGCAAATTACATATTTCTTCTTCGAAACAACTATGTTTTTTCTTTACATCAATTGATTCCTCCCATTATTTTGTACATAAAAGTATTAAGGTAAGATAATCGAAAAATGAATATTTTACTAGATATTTTATCATTTATGTAAAATTAAGATATGTCAAATCTTATAACTCGAAAAGTACTTAACGGAAAAATATTTAATTATAGTGTTTTGGAAAGCTCTCGAGGTCAGCTACAAGAATATATAATAAAAAATAAGGGATGCAATTTAAAAAAATTGAGGTGGCCTTCACGTGACCTTCAAATGACTCTTCAGTGTCAAACCAATGATACCATCTTGGCCCCCTCGAAACCATAAAACCTTTGTCTGAAACATTTTTCTCTAAAATGCTTTGTTTCCGAAATAATTGAGTGCGTTAATTAAAATGGCTCACCCTGTATATACAGTATGCACGAAAAGTCCCAGAACGGTCTAATATTTTAGAAGAAATTTTATAAAAAAAAGGATAGCGCACAAGTTATAGGGCTTAAAAAATCTATTTGATGATCTTATCAGTTTCACCTTATGAGGCTCAAGATCAGGAGAAGATCAAGTTTAATTTTTTAAATAGGACCACCCCATTTGTTATTATTCTATATTCTTATAGCTCTTGAGAGCTTTCCAAACACTATAATAAAGTATTTTTTTAATAAGTACTTTTTGAGTTATGAGGTTTGAAAGAATTTCTTAATTTTACATAAACTATAAAAATTCTCGTAAAATATTCATTTTCCATTTTATCTCAATACTTTTATGCACATAATAATGAAAAAATCAAGGAATAGTTTAAAGAAAATACATAGTTATTTTTAAAAAAAAATATGTAATTTGCAAGCAGCAGCTTTTTTTCTTAAAAATAACTATGGATTTTCATTACACCAATTGATTCCTCTCATTATTTTGCGCATAAAAGTATTGAAATTCTTGGCGACGCCTGCCAAGGTCAAACTGATAAAATCAGTAAAGAAATCTTTTTAAGCTTTATATGAAACATTTTTTTGTAAAATACTTCTTTTACAAAATAATAGAACATTCCAACTTTTCGCATACCCTATATATAGAATTATTTACAATAGCGTGTTTCAGAAATAAAATAGATAAATTCGAATGCGAAAATATATTAAAGCTGCAGTTTCTGAGTTATAAACAATTATAATGTGCCAATGATATCGTGTAGAACTAACATTTATAATCACATTTATTACATGTATTACATATATCATATATTTCAAAGATTAACTAATATTAATTACTTAAGAAAACATTTAATATTAGTTAATCTTCATAATGTATAATGTACGTAAAACACACACACACACAAACGCGCGCTTATGGATACGCACGCACTCACACACATGCGCGTTTATGACCCACATGCACATGCGTGCTCACACATATTAAGCTAAGACTTCATCGATGCGTTTGAGCTGCGGCAACACGTGCGGCAATGTGTATCAACCAATCAAAAGCCTGCCGCAAGTTGTCTGCGGCAGCCTGCGTTGAGATTGAAATTTTTAGATTTTACCGCAACGGCAAGACACGTTCGATAGACGTCGGCAGTATTCGTGTTCATTCGGAAGTCATGTTTATAACCTTTCTAACCGTCAACGAAGTGACATGTGTATGTACGTGACGTATGTACGTGCAACAAGATGCAACAAGAGACCGGTGAACCTTGTACTGAATCTTTAAATGAATTAATAATTCATTTTGTTAAATCTTGCTCAGAAATATGAAAACCATTACAACCCACATTACAAGGATAATAATATTAAAAGTAAAAAATGGGCAGAAATTGCACGAGAACTGAATGTTCCTGGTAATTATATCAATTTCTTATCCTTATTCCTTATTTCTTATCCTTATTATCCAATTTCTTATTCCTTATCAATCAGTACCATTGTCAATACCTTAGCCACCAACACCATCACAAAGTTACTTATCAGAAAATCGAACATTTACAGAATTAATTGTAGAAACAGGTATCTATTTTTTTATGATAAATAAATAAACATTATTAAATCAAACACTTTATCTATTGTAATAATTTTTTTTATTTTTCAGGCGATCACACGAAGACGAATTTTTTGGAAAATTTTCAACCATTGACTCTTCTCTCGAATGATGTGTCACTTTCTCCTGTGTAATCTATCGCCAGGCGTTTCACCAATTGATTCATGTTATTCACCAATGCCTTCTCCAGCGACAAACTCATCACGTCCTTCATTAAATTCGAATCGATATCCAAAAAACGTATGATTACTATTCAACATACATTTATGTACACACACACACACACACACACACACACACAAACATTCTCTCTCTCTCTCTCTCTCTCTCTTTCCCATCTTTGATTTTAATAACTTTAAATGTTATTATTTTATATATTTAAATATGTTTTTAACTTATTTTTATCAGGATGTATTTACTAACATTAAGTTTTTTATTTCCAGGTAAAAGTGAATCACTAGATCCTGTGGATGAAGCTATTTTAAATCTGACTCATACACAAACAAAAAGGAATAATCTAAGTGATTTTACATCAGACGATTTATTTTATTTATCTATAAGTCGCGATTCTCAACAATTAAATATTAAGGAAAAAATGCGTTTGAAACAAATTGCTTTGAATACTCTGTCGGAAATGTTGAGCGATAATACAAATATTGTATAAAAATATTTTAAAACTTTTCAATTTTGTCTTCTCTTATACATTTATAGTTTGTCTTTAGAGTTATGATTTTATAAATTCTTTTTATATACATTCTCAATATACAATAAATAAATAGTTCTATCATTTATTATTTTCTGTCATTCTTGTCCGAAATTTGGAAGTTTTCTCCTCTGCCAATATACAGCGCCTTCCTCCATAAAATATTTTGTATAACCTTCTCTAACCTGTTTGGCTTCATTTGAAGGATTTCTGCTCATAGTTGCAACTGAATTTTGCCATAAAGCTGGTTGTCCTTCTATTTTCCACATCCCATTCTTTATATTACCGTGACAATTTTCATAATCAACATATCCAATCAGAATATATCTTCTATTAGCAGGTGGTATTTGGAGATCTTCATCTCTAAGCCAATTATATAAAACAACACAAGTTTTAATGATATTTTCTACAATTGGTATCGATGCAATAATGGGTTTCGAAAAATTCACCAACGTGATAGCACTCCAAAAGTATTTTCAATTAATCTCCTAGCTCTGCTAAGACGGTAATTGAAAATGGTTTTATCTGCAGCTAAATTCGTTCCTGGATATGGCCTCATCATGTTCGTTAAAAGTGGAAATGCTGCATCACCGACAAAGACCGGAGGCAAATAAGTATTTGTATTTGGAAGGATCTTTGGTGGAGGTAATGGCAATGTCTGATTTATTAAATACTTTCTAAAATCCGTGTTTCTGAAAATCCCCCCGTCATTCTCTCTTCCAGCAGAACCAATGTTCACACAAGTAAATCTTAAATTGGCATCGCACACTCCAAGTAATACTGTGCTGAATTGACCTTTGTAATTATAAAATGTCGATCCCGTATTCTTAAAGCATTGTACTACAACGTGCTTCGCGTCAATGGCAGTTCGGGAAATTCCATTTCTCTTCGAAATCTATAGCAACTTTGGCTGTGCAATATTGCAGCTGTAAGTTCCGGAAGAACTATTGGTATAAGTGTTGTCCAAATAGCATTAGTCGTTTCGAAAATAATTTTCGGTACGGTGGATTTACCAATACAGTAATGCAAACTTATCATGCTGTCACCTAATGCAAGATATCGTAAAGTCATTGAAAGACGCAATCCGGGCACTCAATGGTTCTCTCGTTACGTGCAATTTAGTAATTTGATTTTTAATCATTGCTAGTAAGTGATCAAATTGATTGGATGACATTCGATGAAAATTGAAAAATCGCTCAGGATCTCATCGCAATTCCATGACCAAATTTTCATATGCACCTTTTTCAAATCGCCTTTCAATTGTTGGATGAATCCACTAACGGGCTGTCCTTCTATCTTTTTGTTGCAATTGAATCAACCTTCTTCGTTTCTTCCTTCGAAGATATAAAAGTAGAGCAAGATTCTGATTTATATTATCAGCCATTCTAAAAATTAAAAATATTTTTTTAATATGTAAATTTATTACATTGTTAATGCAAAAAATTTTTTTTAAATTTAATAAATTAAATTATTATTTACCTGTGAGGCTTTAATAATATAGATAAAAAATAAATTACAATAAAAAAATTGTTTTTTCACTGTCACTTTTTGTCTCTTTTAATGAGGTTAACATTCCGTCAATCGATAACGTGATGCCGTGGTTAACGCATCAATAGAGTCAGACGCGTGCTGTTGCCGCACGCATTGCCACAGCTCAAACGCATCGATGGAGTCTTACGGCCGTATTCATAGTCCATCCTTAAGGAATAAGGATTCCTTGTTCCTCATTCCACGTTTCATAAACTTTCCTTGACCGAACAAGGAATCTTATTGCCTTCCTAATCTCAAGGAAGGTCACGAGCTTCCTTGAGGAGGAAATGTGATCTTTTTAACAGACGATACACAAAATATAACCAAATATAATCTCTAAAAGTTTCGTTACATTTCAATTTGTGGTTTTGTGGTTATTTGTTGTCGCGCTTTGAAACTGAAAGTGTATAAATAAAAAAAGAGATAATGGACAATGAATTTTTAAATGATTCTGACGATGGATTTGAAGACGAAAATCCAGAGAATCGGATTCTATGGCGGATTCCGAAAAGATACATTCGCGATTGGGAAAATCCTGTGGAATTTTTTGAAGATATTCCTTTTCGGAAAAGATACAGATTCAGCAAAGGAGTTGTGATTGAAATCTTATTACCTTTGGTAAATACTCGCTTAAGGCGATTGAATAATCGTGGCTGCCAGTTTCTCCGTTGATGCAGCTTTTAATAACACTGCGTTTTTATGCAACGAGCAGCTTTCAGGTTTGTAAATTTTATTCTAACAATGTGATAAATAAAGAGATAATTCATTTTTATTTAATTTGTATGCTGTTTTAATTGCAGATTGTTAATGGAGACTTGCGAGGATACAGCCAAGCATCAGTATCGAGAATTGTTGCACGAGTTTCCAGAATTTTAGCATCACATTTGAGTGTATATATTAATTTTTTCACTGAACAAAAACGTCGGGTTAATAAAAATAAATTTTATGAGATGGCCAACTTTCCATCCGTAATAGGATGTATCGATTGCACCCATATACGCATTGCGAATCCTGGAGGGAATAATGGAGAGATATTCCGGAATCGAAAAGGATGGTTTTCTCTTAATGTACAGGTATATTTTTTTAATTGTTTTATTTTGCATGTCAAATTTTATATATTAAATAATTTTTAATAATAAATTAATTAATTTTTATAATTTATTATTTTTTATAGGTTGTAGCTGGACCCCAACAAGAAATTCTTGATATAGTTGTCAGACATCAGGTTCAACTCATGATGCCGTAATATTTGATCGAAGCGGTCTGCGCTGTCGTTTCGAGCTGGGACATTTGGATGGAATTTTACTTGATGATAGTGGATATGCTTGCCGCAGCTATCTATTGACGCCTGTTTTAAGACCTGAGACAGATGCAGAAGTTCGGTACAATACTGCATACAAGAAAACCCGAGTTATAATTGAACAATTGTTCGGAGTTTGGAAACGTCGATTTCCATGTCTGCATTACGGTTTAAGAACGAAATTGAGCACATCAGTGGCAATTGTTTGTGCCACTGCCGTTTTGCACAATGTATGCATTCAACATAATCTAGGCGAAGTGGACGAAGACGACTTCAATGAAAATGTATTTGAAGATATTGTAAATAGAGAACAAAATGGTATAGGACTTGCACATAGAAATGCTTTTATTTTAAGGCATTTTTCATAATCATGAAACAATATTGCAAATCAATTATATTTATAATATATTTTTTTAGTTTATATTTACAATGTGCATGTTTTAATAATGTGAATCAAGATAAAATATCTAATTAAAATATATACATATGTATAATATATATTATAATATGGATCATAAACTTTTACATTTGTACATATGGATTAAAAAATAATTTTAATTTAAAAAGTGTTTTGTTTATTTAACAAAACTAAAATAAAATGTTTCTCATTTAAAGTGATTTCAAAATTTAAACAAGATTTTATCATTTGTAATAAATATAGTTTCTATTATACGTAAATATATATAAATATCATTTTACGTTACTAATAAGAATAATAAGAATAATAAATATTTAGAAACATAACTTGTATCTGTATCTATAGAATAGTTTTAAAAGGTTAAGAAAGTAACAGCTTTATATTTTTAAAATTATATATTTTGATATTTTAACATATATATTATTGTACTATTAATATTTATCATATATATTATTACGTTACTAATATGTAATATACTGTAATATATAATATGTAATATATAACATATTTATATATAATATACTAATATATAATACTACGTAGTTTGTCTAAGCGCTTCTTCCTCCTTTAAAAGTTTTAGCAGAACAATCTTCTCCTCCGCTTCAGCAATCTTTATTTTTTTAACATGAAGCTGCTGCTGTCAATTGCTTCTCGAATTTTTATTAATTTTAATTCTTTTTCATCACGGATGATCTGAAAATCAATTATTTTACTATTAGTTTATTTTTTTATATTTGTTTTATTATAGCAATGTGTTATTAAAATTTTTATTTTTTTTATATTTGTTTTATTATAGCAATGTGTTATTAAAATGACAAAGAATTCGAACTCATATTAAGTAATATTAATAATTAATATCAACCTAACTCATAAAGCTTTTTGATTACCTGTATGTTTTTCATATTTGAAGTGGTTTTTTCTAGTGGTATGCTACGATGAGGAATGCTCTGATCACATATATAAGCTTCATCTTTGATATCTTCCTCTTTTTTTTCATTTTTATTTTCAATGATGAATTTTCTTTTAGTAAATGTACGATCCATCTTTATAGCAATGTTATTAAAATGACAAAGAATTTTAACTCATATTAAGTAATATTAATAATTAATATTAATCTAATTCATAAGCTTTTTGATTACTTTTATGTTTTCCATATTTGAAATGATTCT
This sequence comes from Camponotus fellah, assembly GCA_030586385.1. Lineage (NCBI taxonomy): Eukaryota > Metazoa > Arthropoda > Insecta > Hymenoptera > Formicidae > Camponotus > Camponotus fellah. The sequence continues at coordinate 24,608 of JAPIVC010000562.1, forward strand.
TTTTTCTAGTGGTATGCTACGATGAGGAATGCTCCGATTACATATATAAACTTCATCATTGATATCTTCTTCTTCCTTTTCATCTTTATCATCAATAATCAATTTTCCTTTTGTAGATGTACGATCCATCTTTACGTTATCTAAAAAGTCAAAAATGTCATAATATAAAAGAAAAATAAGAATTATATATATGATGCTTACATTCTTTTTCAAATACTGCAGTGCTATCAAAAGCACAATCAATTTCCACATCTAAGTTTTCATTTGTTGCATCCATGAATTCCATCACTGGGTCATTTGATTGTACTGCAGCAGGACCTCCACCTGTCATAAGTCGCTCGTGCCGAATCGTCGTGGTTAATCTTCGTTTCCTAAAATGATAAATTAATAAGATAATAAAAATGTATTTAATAAAAACCGAATACAGATATATATATATATATATATATATATATATGTTAGGAGGAGAATGTACATTCAAAACAAATTTATAATAAACTGATTAATTATCAATTATCATTACTATTTGCCACCGAGATTATTATTACTTACTTTTGCTTCATATTGTCCCAGCATTTCTTCAGTTGCTTGGTGGAGCGAGGCATGCAACGCTTCGTTGGCATATTTTTTTGTAATTCTTTCCCATGCATCCGCCTTATCTTTCAGATCTGTTGCACCAGTTTTCTTATTTTCTATAACTTTTTCTTCTGAGATCAGCTGCGCCAAGAGCATTCGCTCCTGCTCCGTATAATGAACATTTTTATCTTTATCCATTATTGCACAATACTTGATTACGATTTAATTTATCAAAAATATTCAACAATGCTTCACGATTAACGATACGAAAAAGTTTTCATAATAAAATTAGTTGCAGACAGCATAAAACGGTGTTGCCACCAGTCGGTCACTAAAAATCCCTAAAACATCCCTTCCTTTTGAAAGGGAGACTCGAGGTCTATCTATGAAACAAGGTGGCCTTGCAAATTCAAGGAAGCCTTTATGGAGGCTTCCTCCGTCCTTAAAATAAGGAAGGACTATAAATACGGCCATTAGCTTTATCCATGCACATACACACACACACACACATATGCATTCATCCGCTATTTCACACATATACACACATATACATACAATGCGCGCATACACACAGCGCACATACGTGAAATTACAATAAACATTATTATCATATTAGTTTCATATTAAAATTTATGACTATTTTAACTTTATTTTAATTTAAGAAATAAAAAATAAATAAGAAATAAATTTACATCTACGATTAATTTTTCTAAAAAAACAACTATGCATTTTCTTAACATCAATTGATTCCTTTCATTATCTTGTGCATAAAAATTGAGATAAATGCCGTTAAAAAGTGATTATTTTAGTGACTTTTTACGAGATATTTTATATAATTTGTATAAAATTAAGAAATTATTTAGTTATTTAAAATCTGATAACTCGAAAAGTACTGAAGAAAAAGATAATTTATTATATGTTTTGAAAAATTTTCAAAATAAATTGGAAGAATATGCAATGCAAAAAAGGGGGTTTCTATTTAAAAAATTGAAAGTGACTTTCATGTGATGTTCAAACAATTATATTTTACAAAATATTTATGTAAGACGCGCGCGCTATTCTCTCTCTCTCTCTCCCTTTCTCTCTCTCCACTTTCTTCCACTTTCTCTCTTCTGTATCTTTTCCTCCTTTTATGAATATTTCTCTCTGTTTTCTCACTCTCTTTTTCTTTTTCTTTAATCTAAAGAAAAAACATAAACGTTATTACATAATAAGACAAACTAATATTTATTTCCTTTTTTCTTTCTCATTATTTCATTCTCTCTCATTATTTCATTCTCTCTTTCATATCTCTCAATCTCTCTTTCTCTCTTTTTTTCTTTTCTTTCAATTTCTCTCTCTCAATCTCCCTCCATATACATAAGTATACATAAGTATACATAACCCTTTCTCTCTCTCTTAAAAAATTCTTAATTTATTTCTTTTCTTTTCTTTTTCATTATTATTACATATAAATACACTGTATCTTTTCCTCTTTTTATAAATATTTCTTTCTCCTTTCTCACTCTCTTTTTCTTTTTCTTTAAATTCTAAAGGAAAAGCAAAAACATTAATACATAATATGAGACATAATATTTACCTTCTTTCCTTTTTCTTATTATTTCGTTCTCTCTCTTTTTCTCTCTCATATCTTTCAATCTCTCTTTCACTCATTACTTTTTTTTCTTTCAATTTCTTTCTCTCAATCTTCCTCATCCATATATACATACATACATAACCCTTTCTCTCTCTCTTTCTCTCTCCCTCTCTAACATATATACAAACTTAAATACACACATATATATACTTTCTCTTTCTCTCTCTCTCTCTCTCTCTCTCTCTCTCTCTCTTTCTCTCCTTACATATTTATCCTTCCTGTTCCTTTTTTCTTCGGTTTTTTTAACTTTCTTCTTAATATTAAAAATTTTTAAAATTGACGCTTTGACAACCTCAAACGACACGAATGAAGCAAATCACAGCGAATTGTCATTGACAAACAATAACCAATCAGCATCTCGGAAAAGCGATGACAAAATCAATAACATGTCTTTTTTAGAAAGGATATTTTAACTGTGATATTATTTGTTTTAGTACTTGCTATTTGTGCAATTTTTTTTTATTAGACTTACGTTAGATATTATATTTCACATTTTTTAAATTTTTATTATTAATAATATGATAAAATGTTTATTTTAACTATAATATTTTAATTGTGATATATTTGTGTTTCAGTACCTAATATTTGTGCAATTTTTAATTTTAATTTTAATTTAAATTTTATATTTATATTTTATTATTGTCAGTATTATTTATTAATTAAGAAACTTTTTGTTGTTATATGAATACTGATAAGATTTTGGCAGTTTTCCTTACCCTTGCAACAAATGTTGGTATTCTTTGAGATGTCTGCCAAATAAAATATTTTTGTTATTTTGTTATTTTTGTTATTTTTTACTTTGTAAATAGTGTTTTATTTAAAAAATATATAATCTTTTTCTCTTTCCTTTTATCCTTTATAATAATTAATATGTAAAAATTAATATGTAAAATAATTCAATTATATATATATATATGTGTGTGTGTGTGTGTGTGTGTGTGTGTGTGTGTGTGTGTGTGTGTAATTGAATTATTTATTTACTTATATTTATTATTTATTTATATGTATGTGTGTCTTTATACACACATACATATTTTTATCTATAATTTTTTTATACATTTTTATAGCTTGGCAACTTGCTCTTTTTTATTAATATAAGGTACTTTACTGACAGCATATTGTCGCACATGCGCGGAGGGAATCCCTAATCGGAACACTGTGTGGGACTCGAGTACCAAGTCAAATTACCAACTCGGTACTCCCTACTCACTAAAAACCCCTCTCTTTCGCTAATTTTCCCTAACACTGTTTATTTGACATCCCGAAACTTGTTTTCACACAACACCAAAGAATAGTTATTATTACCTTGTTCGATGTATTGCTGTAATTTCTTGAAAAATAAATTTTCCAATAGATCGTACTTTCATTCAAATTGAACGTAGATATCACGTTTTGAAAGACAGAGATCCACACTAAATAATTAATCGAAAATTTTTTTCTTTTATAAACTGTATTCTTTTATAAACTTCAACATAATCACATTCATTCATTCACTCGATAAGACGAGAAATTTACCAATGACTCTATCACTAATCACTAGCAATCACTGTCGAATAATCACTGCTGGCAATTAAAAATCACTCGATTAAAAAAAAATACACGTTATTATACGACGCGACGATGCGACAACGCGACGATATTTACCTGGCGACAGTTTTTGATTATGCCAGGTTGAAGTAGATTAAGGTACTAACAGTGCTGTCGAACGTGAACATGTGCTTGATTGAAGACGCGACAATTTAGCGTACAATATTATTATTATATGATATTTATATATCGTATGATATCTGTTTTAAAATTAATTAGAATAAATAAATGTTTAATACTTTCACTGTTAATGTTAAATATTATTTATTATTAATACTAAATATTATTATTAAATATTATTATTAAATATTATTCTTAAATATTATTAACATTAAATATTTATTTATTATTACTAAATAGTATTATTAATATTAAATATATTTATTTATTATTATTAAATATTTATTAAACTATCTGATTGAAAATGAATAATAATATAAAAATAATATGAAAAAATATCATTAAATTCTGGCGTTTCAATCTCTTTTGCCTTTTTCTTATGGTTTTAAAAACAAATTCAGAACGATCAATATTTTTGAACATTTGGAACATCTTCTTACATTTTTAAAACCATAAGGAAAAACCAAGAGAGCTTGAAATGTCAGAATTTAATGATATTTTTTCATATTATTTTCATATTATTATTGATTTTCAATCAGATGGTTTAATAAATATTTAATAATAATAAATATTTAATAATAATAAATAAATATATTTAATAAATAAATATATTTAATATTTAATATTAATAATAATATTTAATAATAATAAATAAATATTTAATATTAATAATACTATTTATTAATAATAAATAAATATTTAATGTTAATAATGGAGATCCAATAAATGTAGATGGAAGTATAACCATTTTTCCAATACGTCCATGTAAGTTATTTGCCATAGTTTGCATGTAATCTCTTAAATTTTGATATGTTTCAATACATAATTCTTTTTGATGCTCTTTACAATAATTTATTCTATCTTTCTGAATTTTTACATAACTGTCTACAAGCCACTGTTGAAATAAACGCCGACCTAATAAAAAGACATTAAATTCATCACGAATAGCCATGCGATATTTAATATACTGACCTCTAGTTACTCGTTTATTACTATTTATTTTTGTTAAATTACAGTGCCATCCTCTAGTTCCATATGGATAAAATAATGGATATATCCATGGTTCAACATTTGGATCCATGGTACTAACATTTTGTAAAGCTTTGGTATTTCTATTACGTATTGTTACATATGATTCTGGAATTTCCCCATCAGCAGTTGTACAAAAAACAACAGCAACTTCATTAGATCTTTGAGCATTATACCGACGTTGATCCATACCTGGTCTTAAAGTAAATAATAATTGTAATTCCGGTAATAATTGACCAGATTCCAATTCTAAACGTCGTTGATTTTCTAGTTCCTCACCCATCATTTGATAAGATTGAGCAAATATATTAAATTCTCGCATTATATGTTCAAGATTTTGTACAATTTCCAAATCTAAATATAAATTTTGATTAAGACGATGATCTATTGCTTCATTTGAATCTACAATAAAAAGTTGACCATTAATAGGACTTTCATTTTGTGCAGCATATAATGCTGTATTAATTTGATAATAAATTTGACCTTGTATTTTGAAACAGTATGGACCAGGTCGTCTATCTTCAAAGTTAATTAAATTTGCATTAAATGATGCAAACGAAAACGAACTATTATAACTACGAATATGTTGGAAAAAATCATTAGATTTTATATGACTACCATCAAATAAACTACGAATAAATTGAGGATGTTCAGGTAATGGTTGCAAATATACTGCACCGTGATTGCAACAATCGTGAAATGAACTTCCTCTATTAGATATTTTTTCAGCTGCAAAATGCTTTGCACTGCAGTGAACACAAGACATGTCCATAGAACCAATATAATATTCAACCATATTGCTAATTAATAAAGTATTATCATTAATTAAACGCGGTTGATTTTTTTTGTCGTGATCGATAACGAGATTGATTTTCTGCACAATTTTGATAAAGTGGTGCAACATTTGTAGAATTTATGTTATTATTATTTGAAATTGCTTTTGCAATCTCACGACGACGACGCTGATTTTCTGCTTTCCTTTCAAGACGTCGACGTTGGAATTCTTTTTCTTCTTCTAAAGTACGTTGTACTCTATGTTTCGGCATTTTGAAATAATCAAATAATTACACTAACAAATATAAAACTATAAAAACACAATTTTAATTATATGTAATTTTTTAATTTATTTTCTTAATAATTCTAATCAAAATTTTTAAGTATATTGCAATAAAATCGATAAATAAAATGTAAATTATATATATTATTTTAAAAATTATGTTATAAATAAATTATAATAAAGAACAAATAAAATTAAAATTATTATACAGAATTTTAATTAATATATAATTGTAAATGTATATTAAATAATGTAATTTTAATAATAATATATAATTTCCATACTATAATCTCGTTTAATCATCATCATCATCATTATCATCATCATCATTATCGTCGGCATCATCATCATCATCATCATCATCATCATCATCATCATCATCATCATCATCATCATCGTCGTCGTCGTCATCATCATCATCGTCATCGTCATCGTCATCGTCATCATCATCATCATCATCATTAATTATTAATTCATTAAAAATTAATTCATTAATACATTTAATTTATTAATTTATTAATTATATTATAATAACGTTTTTATTAATTTTAAATAATTAATTACAAATATAATTCTTCAATTATTAATAATCAATTTAATAAATAATTGATACATTAATAAATAATACAAGATTATAAATTTATTAATAATATTAACAAATAATGTTAAATAATTATATTACAATAATATTAAATAATAATATTATTACTTAACATTATTATCTATTACAATTTATTCTTTATAACTTTTCAAATTTTATGTTTATCCAATTTATTTATTCCTTTTTTCTTTCTTTTTCTTTCCGTTACTTTTTTCTTTCTTTTTGGTTTATTGCTCTACCTCTTCTTTCATCTCTATCTTCTCTTTCTTTTTTTCTCGCGCTGTTTTTCTATTGCTTATTCTTTTTAAACTCTAAATGAATAAAACGTTTATATATTAATATCCCTCTCTCTATCTCTCTCTTACATATATAGATAAATAAGATAATTATATATAAATAACTTATACAATAAATATATAATTACCTAATATTATTTTTTTTTCTTTTGTCTCTCTCTTTTTCTTTCTCTTTATATTTCTTTTTCCTTTTATATTCCTTTACTCTATGTTCTGTCTTTTTTTTATTTCCTCTCCCTCTTTCTCTTTCGTTCTCTTTCTTATGCTTATTCTTCTTTAACTTTAATTAAAGAAATAAATATACATATTATATATTAATAAATGCATACATACATATATATATATATATATATATATATATACATATACATATGTATATACATGTGTGTGTGTGTGTGTGTGTGTGTGTGTGTGTGTGTGTGTGTATACACATGAAGTAAATTATTCAGGAGATAAATGGAGAACTGAAAATAAGAAAAAAAGTTGAAACACACATAAGTCCGAAAATACGTTGTATTCAAGTTATCGCAATATTTATGTTAAAATTAGAAATTGCTTCACTTTCAAATTTTTGTAGGAAAATTGAATCATCAGATAGTTTCAATGAGTTTTAAAATATAACTAAAGTCAACTAAAAGTTCGGGCTGCTTTAACATCACCCAGGATACCCCACGTGGAGACAGTCCACTTAGCATCCCTTAGCAGAAATCAGGATCCCACAATTCGTCACTCTTATGGCAAATATCACAGTAGTTTAATGACATCAAACTGTCTTTGCCGTATGTGTGTATGTATGTGTGAGAATGTAAAAATTCTTTGTGATGTTCGAAATAATTTCCTTCTGCACTAAACTACTGAGGTATTATTTAGAGGTATTTATTACAGAATTATATCTGACTAATAATAGAACTGAGATTTCGCTCGCTGAGATACGACAAAATGTCAAGTGAAAGAAATGCTCCTATGAATAGGATATCCTTTCTATTATTATTATTATCATGAATTTACAATGACATTGTCATCATATTGCAAACACATTCAAAAATCTTGTAAAATGTAAAGTAAATAAATATCAAATCCCATTCTATTAAGCCGCGTCCAGACTTGTGTCGTATCATGATCGCGTATCATGATTAGCCAAGTGTGGACGGGGCACCGTATCGTGTCTGCGTATCGTATCTGCGTATCAAGGTGATACGCAGATACGATACGACCATGATCCACTTGGAGTCGGTATTTCGCCGAAACATGAAAGAAATGATACGTGATACGGATACAGTCAGTGTGGACGTTACCACGATCTTGCCTCGATCTGATAACGTAGCATAGCTCATTTTATTCAGTCTTATTGCTTCGTGTCTAGCGGTCACTTCATGTCTGGTCACAATGGAGTGGTCACAAGAAAAAGTGATGGAATTGATAGATTTTTATAAACAAAAAAGCATTCTTTGGAATCCAACGGATCCGCATCATTTTAATCGCTTAAAGAAAAGTGATGCATGGGAGGAAATCGCGCGTGACACCGGAAGATCGGTCGAGCATTGCAAAAAAAAAGATGGAATATCTTCTTTCTGCTTTAAGAAGAGAGAAACTGAAGATAAAAAGAGCATGGGAACGGGAAAAGGTAAGTACTTGAAAAACGCATTATTTGTAAAAAAAAACAATTTTAGAAGATAGGAATTGGTTTCGACTCTTTTCAAGACGATAAAATATATATAATAATAGTCTGTAATTATATCATCAATAAATGTCAACTAAATTAATGAGTGCTTAATATAAATCATTGTTTTATCGCTATATTATTATAGTATCTTTTCATACACAAACCTATAACTAATTTGTTATCATATTTTGCTTACAGGTGCAGACGAGATTTATAAGAGTACATGGTTTGCATTTGACAGTTTAAAGTTCCTCTTGGACAAAAATACGCCCCGTTGGACTTTAAACACTGTAAGTATTTCGAAAAAAATTTAAGCTTATAGTTACTTTAAATTAAATTTAAATAATTTATTTTATAGTCTGAATGTTCGTACAGTGGCATCCATAATAGCCTCGTGATAATCGTAGGTGTCTTTACGCATATTTCTCTTGCCACTCAACTCTTCCCTCATTTACGAAATAATCTATTAGTTCCTGCCTGATTCTTTCAAAGATGACTTCCTAGGAACTCTTCTGACAGAAAGTAAAGACGTGGGAGTCTCATTCTCAAGTGCTCTCCAACTTCCCTTGATTAGCTGACCGTTCTCTTCATAGTCGAAAGTTCCAGGAGGAGTATAGGTAGATGCTGATTGAGGTTGCCTTCTTAAAAAATTGTGAAGGCAAGCAACTGTCATAACCACGAGTCCAGCCTTTTTAGGTTCTATAAGCATTGGTTTCCTGAGGACTCGAAAAACTGATGACGCTATACCGAAAACATTTTCAACAATTCTGCATGCTCTGCAAATCCTATAGTTGTAAATATGTTTTTTAGAGCCTTTTGGATGAAATCCAGGGTATACTTTCATTAAATACTCAGTTAGAGCAAAAGCTTCGTCTCCTATCATAAAATAAGGAATGCATTTTGTTGAGCCGTTAACTAGAGGTGTAGGTTGAGGTAGGCGTAAAGATTTTGCTTCCAATTTTTTATATAACTCTGTGTTGGCAAAAACTCCTCCGTCTGATATTCTACCTTGACAGCCTACATCGACGAACATGAAGTTGTAATTTGCGTCAACGAGTGCAAAAAGAACAATGCTAAACACCTCTTTATAGGAAAAAAATTCACTGCCACTTCTTATTGGACACTGTATTACTACATGTTTTCCATCGATTGCTCCTAGTGTGTGAGGGCAATTCCACAGTTCATTAAACTGTTTCGCAACAAACAACCAATCCTCCTCTGTTTTTGGTATCTGAAAAAAGAAGAAAAGCATTGTACAAATAGATCTTAAAAGAAGTCTTGATAATTTTGTATAGTATACAAGATACAGAGTATTATCTTCTTTCGTTTACTTCCATTATATTAATTGATCTAAAATAACTTTTAACATAATGATCAAATCTTAAATCGAATATAAATCGTATACAATCATTAAATAAATTTTTAAATCTGTGAAATAGCTCTAGCGATATATCGCAATAGACTGGAGCACAATTGTCAATAATAGACAAAATGAAAGATTTAATCAATGAGAGGGAGAGAGAAAGAGAGAGAGAGAGAGAGAGAGAGAGCGCTGTTCATACTGCAATTTATTAATTTTATTTTGATTTTCTTCCAGATGGAAAGTGATATAATCAATTGTGAAGGGAATGGAAAAGAAAATAAAGAAGAAAATAAAAAAGCTATTGATGATCCTGACCAGAATGTTGAGAAAAACACCGAATCAACATCAGCACTCAGTCAAACCCCGGAACCTTCTGTGATTCCTCGCAAGAGGAAAGCTACAATGGAAGATAGACGCCTCGACAAAGCTTTTGAAATTCTTCAAACAAGCAGTACGGCTATACAAGATGATTGCCAGCATTTTGGAAACTTGGTTGCAGCCAAATTAAGGAAATTTAGTGAAGACGTGAGAACAAATCTGGAAAGTGATATTATGGGGCTGTTTGTAAAGGCAAACAGAGGGTTTTACAATCTTCCATCTACGTGCAATTATTTTCTACCAGAACAAATGCCAGCCACACACCAGACAAGTAATTCTGTACCTGAGACAAGTCATCTGTCTTCTCAGTGTAGTTCTTATGTTACTACACCCTTTGAGCCTATAAATGCTTCTAGCATTTCTTCTCCAGCCAGTGTCATGTCATCAGAGGACAGCTTTAACATTACCGAGCTGCTGTAAATGCTTATCTATTTTATATTTTCGAAAATTAAACATTTAGTATGAATCTCATTGTTCAAGCTTGTACCTTAAACTTTTCGTACTGTAATTATTGAAAGATGTAAAATAAAGTATTAAAAATATTTCACTTAATTTTAATTACATACTTGAATGTAGTGCTTCAGTTTATCAACAAGAGCAAAACAAACTTCGGGGACGATTTCACTGATTGTTTGTTTGGAGACTTTAAACAGGTACTGTAGGCTTGCATAAGAATCGCCAGTTGCCAAAAAGCGCAAAGTTATGGCTAACCTTTCTTGCACAGATATTGCTTTCCTATATACGGTGTCTTTTTTGGAAATCTGCTCCCCCACCAAATTTATCAGATACTCAAACTCAGCGGGCGACATCCTTGTGAAGTTTTTTTTGTACTGTCCACTAACAGATTGAAATTTTAAATCACGCAATAAACTTGAACCACTATACACTTCGCGATTCGCAAAAACTGTTTTCATCCACCACCATCGTGATTTCCTCGTTTTCTTCTTCAATAAATAATGAAGAAAAATGTAGCTAGCAGCAGCTAACTGTACAGAGAGAGACATTGTCTCCACAGCAAGCAACGTGGAATTAACGATACGGACGTGCTAGATGGAAAACTAAAATAAAGATACAGATACGGGATACGGATACGGATTGAAAACAAGGCCATGGCGTATCATCATAATCAGCATATTCGTATCATGATAAGAGGCGATCATGATACGATACGGTGATACGACACAAGTCTGGACGCGGCTTTATAATTTATTCGTCTCGAACAGCGTAGCATGATAGACTCCTTCACGATTATAATATTATAATATTGATCGATCACTTTGACAGCTTAAGTTGAAACATGTCGCAAATTTTTTATTGGAATCATTTTTAAAAAGATTTTAATTTTTACGTCCAACATTCATAAAATAATGTAATGCAACGCATAAAGAAACAGAAAAACTTATGATGACAATGTCATTGTAAATTTATATAATAATCATAATATCATAAAAGGGGTATCATATACATAGGAGCATTTTTTTCACCTGTCAGTTCGCCGTACTTGAGCACACGTAATCACAGCCCCGTTATTAGTTTAAAATATAATCATTTTCCATTTAAAAAGTGCGATATTTTTAGGCATCTTATACACACACACACACACACACACACACACACACACACACACACACACACACACATATATATAGATTCATTACATATATATATGTCTCCATTAAATAGATTTTATTTTTATATTTATTTAATAATATAAAACAGTATTACCTTTTTATATTGTATTCTTCCTTTTCTCTTTTTTCTATATTTTTATTTCTTTATTTGCTTCTTTTATACTTAATATTGCTCTTCTTTAATTTTACTAAAACTTCTTTCTCTCTCTCTCTCTCTCACTTTATTTTTCGTGTGTTTTCTAACTTTAAATAAAACATTTACATTAATTATATATTATGAGTATCAATGACAAAAACTCAAACAAATACTTCAAATAAAAAAATATTTAAATAACAAATAAAAAAATATTTAAAAATCCTTATTAATTCTATTTAACAAAATATATAAGAAATGACAATAATGTAGTTATATAAATAAATTATGTAATAAATATATAATTATTACCTAATATTATATATTCCTTCTTTTTTCTCTCTTTTTCTCTCTCTCTTTTTCTCTATATTTTCTCTCTATTCTATCTTCCCTTTATCTTCTCTCTTTCTCTCTCTCATTCTCTCTCTCTTTTTCTCAATTTTTATGCTTATTCTTCTTTGCCTTTAAATAAATAAAATATTTATATTAATATCCCTCTTTCACTATCTCTCTTTTAATATTTTATTATATTTTATTATATTTTTTATAAATTTTAAAAAAATTTTGAGGGTGCAATAATTTTTGAATTATAAGCAATCAAAATTTGCAAATGATAACATGTAAAATACACATGTTCAGGTCTGTAACAACATTTATACATTTACAGGTGTAGTGATCTGTCATCTGTTATTGATTTTTTCACATTAGGTGATATTGATTTTTACTACACGGGTAATTTTATTTAAATAATAACGAAGAAAAAAGGATTTAAAAATCATTAATCCAAAAAAAAAATTAATTAAATTAAAGATAATAATATTTAATAATAATATTTATTACCTAATATTCCTCTCTCCTTTTCTTTCTCTTACTCCTTTTCTACTTCTTTTAATAAAGCTTCTTTCTCTCTATCTCTGTTTCTCTTCTCTCTCTCTTTCTCTACTTTTATCTTTATCTCTTTCCTAGTCTATCTTCTTTCTTTCTCTCCTTCTCTCTCCCCTATATACATATAACTTTAAATAAAACATTTATCATAAATAACATTAAATAATAATTCAAAGAAAAGATTTAAAAATCATTAATTCCCCAAAAAATTACAAAAATTAATTAAATTAAAGATAATAATATTTAATAATAATATTTATTACCTAATATTCCTCTCTCCTTTTCTTTCTCTTTCTGTCTTTCTCCTTTTCTCTCTTCTCTCTCTCCTCTCTGCTTTTTTAAATAAAATTTCTTATCTCTTCCTCTGTCTCTCTTCTTTCTTTCTCTCTTTCTCTTTTTCTATTTTATCTCTTCTATAAAATTTTAAATAAAATATTTATAGAATTTTAAATAAAACATTTATAAATAACAATTATAAATAATAATATTAAAATAGTGTACACAATATAACATATCATAATTACCTCCTTTTCTTTCTCTATTTCTCTCTCTTCTCTCTCTCCTTCACTCCCTCTCTCTGTTTTTTTTAATAAAATTTCTTTATCTTTTTCTCTGTCTCTCTTCTTTCTCTCTGTCTTTCTCTATCCTAATTACAAAAATTAATTAAATTAAAGCTAATAATATTTAATAATAATATTTATTACCTAATATTCTTCTCTCCTTTTCTTTCTTTTTCTGTCTTTCTCCTTTTCTTTCAATAAAGCTTCTTTCTCTATTTCTTTCTTCTCTCTCTCCTCTCTGCTTTTTTAAATAAAATTTCTTTATCTTTTTCTCTGTCTCTCTTCTCTCTCTCTCTCTTTTTCTATCTTGTAATATTTAAAAATCCTTAATATTAGTATCGATTATGTATTTAACAAAATATATAAGATATGTAAATAATGTAGTTATATAAATAAATTATATAATAAATATATAATTACCTAATATTATATTCTTTCTTTTTCTCTCTCTCTCTCTCTCACTCTTTCTCTATATTCTCTCTCTGCTCTCAATAATTTTTGAATTATAAACAATTAAAGTTCGCGAGTTCAGGTCTGTACCTAACAACATTTATACATTTATAAATGTAGCAATCTCTCATCTGTTATTGATTTTTTCACATTCGGTGATATTGATTTTTACTCCGCAGCTAATTTCATTTAAATAATAACTCAAAGAAAAAAAGGATTGAAAAATCATTAATCCGTACTTTTCATTACATATTTTTGTAACTTATCTCAAGAATTTTCCAAAACACAATAATTAAACATTGAATATTTTACAAACTTTCTTCTCAATTTTTATGCTTATTCTTCTTCAACTTTCTTTTAATACTTTTAATATTTTTATGTACATATATATATATATATATATATTTTTATACATATATATGAATATATATGTGTTAATTAAACATATTGATATTTCATATATATGAATAAATATGTGTTAATTAAATATACTGATCATTTATTTACAAAAATTAAATAAAGATAATAATATTTAATAATAATATTCATTACCAATAATCCTCTCTCCTTTACTTTCTATTCCTCTGTTTCTCTCCTTTTCTGCTTCTATCTCTAGTTTTCTGTCTCTCTTCTCTCTCTCCTTCTCTCCCTCTCGCTGCTTTTTTTAATAAAAATTTCTTTATGTCTTTATCTGTTTCTTTTCTTTCTTTCTCTCTTTCTCTATCTTATCTCTTCTATATAATTTTCAATAAATTTTAAATTAAAAAAAAAACATTTACCATAAATAATATAATTCACTATCTCTCTTTTCATACTTTTTATACTTTTAATATTTTTATATACATATATATGAATATATTAATTAAACATATTAATCATTTATTTCTAAAAATTAAATAAATTAAAGATAATAATATTTAATAATAATATTTATTACCTAATATTCCTCTTTCTATTCTCCACTCTTTCTCTATCTCTCTTCTCTCTCTCTTTCTCTCTCTTCTTTATTTTCTATTGTTTCTATCTGTTTCTCTCCTTTTCTGCTTCTTTCTCTATTTTTCTGTCTCTCTCCTCTCTCTCCTTCTCTCCCTCTCGCTGCTTTTTTTAATAAAATTTCTTTATCTCTTTCTTTGTTTCTCTTTTTTCTCTCTCCTTTTCTCTATCTTGTCTCTTCTATATAATTTTAAATAAATTTTAAATTAAAAAAAAACCATAAATAACATAATTCACTATCTTTTAATTCACTCTCTTTTAATACTTTCTATACTTTTAATACTTTTTTAATATATATGTATTAATTAAACATATTAATCATTTATTTCCAAAAATTAAATAAATTAAAGATAATAATATTTAACAATACTATTACCTAATATTCCTCCTTCTATCCTCCTCTCTTTCTCTATCTCTCTTCTCTCTCTCTTTCTTCCTCTCTCTTTTTTATCTCTTTCTCTGTCTATCTTTTCTCTTTTTCTCTCTCCTACTTTAAATAAAACATTTAATGTTTAACATTTAAACATTTATTTCCAAAAATTAAATAAATTAAAGATAATAATAATATTAATTTAATAATAATATTAATAATATTAATAATATTCATTACCTAATATTCCTCTCTGCTTTACTTTCTCTGTCTTTCTCCTTTTCTGCTTCTTTTTCTATTTCTCTATCTTTCTTCTCTCTCTCTCGCTGCTTTTTTTAATTAATAATAATATTTATTATCTAATATTCCTCTCTATTCTATCACCCTTTTACTCTTTAACTTTAATTTATTTTATTTTTCTTCTTTTTAACCTATCAAACTGTCAAACTGTCAAACGACACGAATGAAGCAAGTCGCACAGCAAATTGACGACCAATAACCAATCATCATCGCGGAAAAGAGGCAACAATGTCAATAACATGCCTTTCTTAGAGAGGGATATACTTCTTTTCTTAAAGTTTAGATTTGATATAATTTTTTCATTCTTAGATAAAATAAAAATGGACTGAAACAGATCTAAATCGAGAATAAATTTAATAAGATTACATTTACAAAGATACTAATACAGATTTAGATTCGATAAAATATTATAATAAAATATTTATGAACAAGTTTTGTCGGAATATAACGAGATAAAATAACAATGATCATTAAAATAAAATTTGAATATTTATCTGTTGCCAAAATATAAGTTTATTTAATTAAATAAGCAATATTATATACGCATATAAATTCAAATTAATTGTTTTGATCGCATTTAAAAATTAAAATATCGAAGATTATTAGTAATAATTTATTACTAGATACTGTATTAGAGAATTACATATTTTTACGAAAAATTTTTCATAAATTTCATTTATCATTAATAATAAAGTGAATACTTACATCTTGCGTATCTCTTGTGAGTTTTTCATTATTAGTTATTCGCTATCAGTATTATGAATTTTATTACGTAGACTTATAAAATATAAATCTCAATGAATCATAGATTGAAGAATTGTGACAAAAAATATGTAATTTTGACGTACATACTCCATAATATATATTTAATATTTTCAAATATTTTAATCGATTCAAAGGAAATATGTGATGTCAATAATAATGATTGATATTACTACTTATTATATTCGATTTGGTTAGAAGAGTGCAAGCGGTATGCACGTGTGAGTGATTTAGCGAGGCGTTTAGAAGTAAATAAGAGAGAGGCGAGTGTTATAGAAGAGCGAGGAGCGGTGAGGAGTAGGAATTGGAAGTAGGGGAGCGATAGAGGTAAAGGTTTTTTAAAAGATAATTGGAAGTAAAATAGCAGATAAAGTAAGAATAAGTTGTAAATTTAAGAGATTAGGAAAGAGAACAACGAAATACAGTTAGGGAATTTGGTGAGGGGTTGGAGGCAGAGGGACAGGTAGCGACGCGTAACGGGATCAGTGAACTCTAACCATACTGGAAGGAGCACTGCCTTACCCCCTCCATGGGTAGCAGCGGTCAGAGTGAGATAGTTGAATGGGGACCGTTCTGTCTCTTTTAAGCATAAACTATCTTAAGTGAAAACATTCGTCTCGATTCGTGTCGGTTCCTCTCTGATAGTCAGTGCTGACAACAGTTAATGTGCAATTTCGGATAAAAATGGGAAAAAAGTGCTGCATAAAAAATTGTAATAATGATAAAGATAAAATGCCGGATTTATCAATGCATAAGTAAATACAATTATTACTATTTTCTGATAATATAAATTTCTAAATGATGTTTTAAAAACGTAGAAAAGGCATAAAATCTGTTTCGAAGACCTCTTTTAGAAATAAATTTGTGTTCTTTGGTTTATTAAATTTATTACTTATATAATTATGGTTAATGAGTTTTATATAAGATATATATTATATGTTATGTACTTCTTCATCTAATTGTAAGCTTTTTTTGTCATAGATTTCCACATAAAGGTACTTCTAAATATAATAAGTGGTTGCACGCCATTCCTCAAGATCTAAGAACATCCATACAAGACAATGCATATATTTGTTGTATGCATTTTTCTAAAGACGCTTTTCAGCCATCGACATCTACAGAAAAGAATCTATTAAAAAGAGATGCAATTCCTTGAATTTTTTATACAGAATTTGAAGATATAATAGACGAGAATGTAAGTGAGATTATTATTTTCTATATAATAATATATATTTAATATTAAGAAAGTTATATACTAATAAATTATTGTATATATTTTTTTTAGAATGTCTCACATAAAACAAAGCAAATCATGAAACGGACATCTACGGATGTAAGTACTCAGGTCTCTCCTAAAAAACAAAGACTAGCAGAACAAAATTCAAAGCAATTACAAAGGAAAGTGCATGTTCTACAAAAACGTTTACATCGTCGCGATCTGACAATTACTACAATGCGCAATCTTATTGACACATTAAAAAAAAAAATAACATGCATAATTCAGACCTCGAACAGGTATTAACTAACAATTTTAATGATTTAAAATTAGAGTGCATTTTAAATGAATATAGGAATCAAAATGTTACAAAAACATGTAGACGATATACACTGCATATAAAACAGTTTGCTTTAACACTATATTTTTATAGTCCTAAGGCATATGAATTTCTTCGAAAAACATTATTTCTTCCGCATCCTTCAATGTTAAAAAAGTGGTTAAGCAATTATGATTGTAATGTTGGCTTTTTAACAGAAGTGTTTGAACATTTACAAATAGAAGTTCCAAAAAAAAGACTATTTGAAAGATGTAGCCCTAATATTTGATTCAATGGCTATACGGACATATAATTTTACATGATATCAAAACTGATAAAAACATAGGTTACGTTGATTATGGTGGTGTCTTAAATAATAATTCCAAAGATTTAGCTACTGAAGTTTTTCAAATTATCTCGTATACTAATAAATATAAATGTACGATAGCATATTTTTTTATTAATAAAATTAATGCAAACGTTCAAGCACAATTAATTCAAATAGCTATTGAAAAATTGTATGACGTAGGTATTACTGTACGTTCCATTACATGTGATGGAGCTAGAATCAATCTCGCTACTTTTACAACACTTGGCAGTATCATTTCTGAAATGATCATAATATGAAAAGTTATTTGGAACATCCATTTAGTAAATCAAATATTTATTGTATATTAGATCCGTGCCACTTGCTTAAGTTAGCCCATAATGCTCTAGCTGAATTATTAAATATGATATCAGAACAGGTTTAATCTTATTTCATTTTATAAAAAAATTATATGAGCTTCAGGAACTAGCAGATTTAAAACTTGCCAATAAATTGAATTATAATCATATTTATTTCAAAAATAAAAAAATGAATGTAAGTCTAGCAGCACAGACATTAAGTAATGTTGTTGCTGATGCTATTGATTTCCTCAGAAAAAGTGGAGAAAAAGATTTCATAAATAGTGAAACAATAACATATTTTATTCGTATTATTGATAGATTATTCGACATAATGAATGCAAGAAGCAGTTTTGGTACTTTTAAATCACCTATGATGAAAAACAACTTACAGTTAATTAAGCAAATTTTTGATGATAGCGTAACGTTCCTTTCAACTTTAAAAATAAATGACAAGAGTATTTTTCTCCATTCTAGAAATACATTTGCATTGGGATTTAAAATGAATACTCAAAGTTATTATAATTTAACTCATGATCTACAAAAAAGAGAACCCTTTAAAATATTTCTTGACATACAAGTGTTCTCAAGATCATTTAGAATTATTTCTTTCATGCATTAGAAGACGTGGTGGCTGGAACGATAATCCAAATGTCTTACAGTTTAAGTAGGCTCTGTGGCAACTTATGTTTGGTAATAATGTTTGTGCTAGTATAAATGCAAATTGTATAGGTGACACTACCGAAACCTACTCTATATTACAATTTCGACATCCAAAACGTAATACATATAATTATGATACATATCAAAATTCACAAGAATTAGAAGCACTTTTAAATATAGTAAGTAACATAAATCTTTCAGACATACAAGAAAATATTTTATATTATATATCTGGTACTATTATTCGCACATTATTGAAGGAAATACATTGCCAACATTGCGTGAATATTTTAATAGAAAAAAATGCACTCCGTGATCATAATTATACAGTGAATATTAAAAAGTATAACTCATTTACAACTTTTGTAAATAGGGGATGACTTTATTATCCGTCAAATGCAGTTTTTAAAATTGTAGAAGTTGTAGAGAAGACATTTCGAACAGAATTAACTTTACATGGTATACAACATTCAAATTTTAAACTAATATTGTGATGAGTACTATACAAACGTTATTACCAAATATAAAAAAAATGTTTACATCTGAACATCCTGTAATTGATAATACGGGAGACGAAAATCTTCACGAATTTCAAATTATTAAAATAATAGCAACTAAATATATCAAACTTCGTAGTTTTACTTATTGCAAAAAGATGACAGAGCGACACTTAAAGGATCGTGGAACAAGTCGATCACAGTTGCACAAAACAATTTTATTCTACCATGTATAATTATTATTTTTATTTTAACTTATATTTCTAAGATATATTTTTGTTTAATTTCTTCCGAATTTTAAGTTTTATGTTTGTTTTTTTATATTTTATAAGTTTGTTATTTATGTTTAAAGTTCTTGGTTTTAAAAATACTTTATTTACGTACATTTAAAAAATGTTGAGATATGTAGATTTTATTTTACTAATGCAGCGTTTTGTTAATTTAATGCACGATCAGTTGCTAAGATATTGCAATATTGCTAAACTATAAAAATATACTTATTTATTACAATTATTTTCGGCATATTATTATAACGATCTCTTCATTTAACTTAATTATTATTAACGTTTTAAAAATTAAAAAAAAAACAAAATTGTATTCTATTATAGCAACTGATTGATATGAAGTTTTATTTATGCGAATATAGTGATATATAATTTTATTTACATAAAGTGTATAATTTTGTATAATTTTTTGTTACATATAATATATATAACGTTTTTAATATTTTTTAAAAATTTTTAATTACCATTTACTTTTTTGAATTATTATTTACTATGCATTCCTATTTTCCTATTTATACATTCGATATTTATAATCGCATTTTATATATACTTAACAACATTTTAAATTATTTAACATAGCATTAAAATAGTCTTAGGTTTTAAATTCAAAATAGGATTATAAATATTGATCAAATTACTTATTTCAGATTTAATCATTTATTAGAAATTCAAGAACAATTTTCAACATCTTAAAGGACTTGCAACATAACATGGTAATAATGCAAAATAGTATATAAAAAATATGGTTTTTTAAGATCATTGTTTATACTTATATTAATTTTTAAAAAATCATAAGAGAAAGGGGTGTATAACTAATATGTAAATAAATTAATGATGCCTTTTTTGCCTTTTTATATCTGTATCTTATTTCTCAATAAATGTATTTCCAAAAAATTAAATTATTTATAAAATTATTTATACATTGCTCTCTCTCTCTCTCTCTCTCTCTATATATATATATATATATATATATATATATGTTTAAAGAAGATTCTTAATAAAAAAAAGGATGCGTGTGTGTGTGTTGAACCAAGTAATATTTCTTTCCCGATCCCTTGGTGTATGGGAAATGCGTAAATGTTTTTAGAATGGATAGTATAGTGAGTCACGTGGTACGTACAGTTAATTAGACAAGAGCAGCACGTTCCCCATTCAATTATCTCTCTCTGACTGCTCGAGAACAAAGGAGTGTTCCTTCCAGTATGGTTAGAGTTCACTGAACGGGATAGATAAGAGGAAGAAGAAGGGCTGGTAATAGTAGGTAAGGGAAGAAAGACTCTAGGTAGGAACATGGATAGGGACTGCGAGAG
>JAPIVC010000563.1:0-77409 GCA_030586385.1 Camponotus fellah
TTTTATTATTCGTCGCATTTCAATTTTAGTGAATTCCACATTTATTTGGAAATACATATTTTTCTACAATATATTTTAATTATTAATTCTAATCATTAGTCTAACATTTAAAAATTATTTAATTTCTTTAATTGATTTATGTTGTATATATTATGTATATATTTGGAAATTTAGTAACATTTCTGAACTGAACAATATGCTAATAAAATTGGTAGAGCAAAGTCTTAGATCATCCATAACAAGGTTACAATTAATTAGCATAGTACAGAACAAGAAATATTGATAAAAAACTTGAATTTAGTTGACTTAGCTGAATCAAAAAAGCTGGATTAATGAGTAAAAAAATTGTCAGAATTACATAAACAAAAAATATTTTAACAAATCAATATCAAATTAAATATAAATAATATCATTGGTAATAAGAGTCTAGTGTGGTTAACGTTACACAATATTTTATTAAAAATTCAAAAAAAGATATTCATGAATAGATATAAATGTAATCGAATCGCGAACGTTTCGACCCTTTTTGGGTCATCTTCAGCGCAACAAGAAGGCAGATTATACAATCAGGTTATTACAATAATTTTTAAAAAGTAGAAACAATAGTAAAGAATTAAAAAATTAAAAAATCTTATAGTTGAAGCGGTGTCTCGTTATTAATGTCATTTTGACGATGTCTGTAGAGAAGTCAAACAATAACAGCAAATTAATAATATATAATTGAAATAAAATAAAAAGAACAAGTCAAAAAAAAAAAAAAAATTAATTAATGAAAGGTTCAACTTACTCCCAAACATCGAAAATGCTGGCCCAACAAAGGGTGGAGAGAGACCGATCATCGTCTCAAAAACGATAAGATTTGACTAGTACTCGGGACGGGCCGAGGTTCGTTTATAAAGGTGTCAAATCAAGTCAACACATGCGCAAATTGAGACAGTTATTTCAAATTACGAGAAACAAGAACACTCAAATTTTTGATAAATTATTAACAATGTTCGAATAAATATCGGGTAAGCGTTCCGTGTCAGTCTGCAAATTTATACCGTTAATTTGTCTTTTTATAAAAAGCATCTCGGAAATCAATCTTTTATTTAGGAAAGGCTCATGGTAAAAATTTGTACGTCTTCCCAATTGAAATCGTGGTCAAAATTTATTCTATGGTTAGTGATAACCGATTGGGTGTTAGAATTAAGTCTGATGTGACACCGATGTTCGTTGATTCTGGTATGCAGTTGTCTCTTAGTCTGTCCCACATAAGACGCGTCACATTGAATGCAGTTCAATTTATATATGACGTCCATGCAATCCAGAGTAGGAAGAGGATCCTTGTGAACTTTGATGTAATTCGTCATTTTATTAATACTGTAGTAAGACAGTCGAATTTTGGATCTGCAACAACGTCTTTAAATCGTTCAGAAATTGAAGGAACGTAAGGTATGGTGAAATATGTAATGGAATTATTAGCCTCTGTGATCTGAGAATTATCAGCGTTATTCATTTTGAAAAAAGGTTTTTTAGGCGATCACACCATGTGCGGAAAATGAATTGGAGAGGGTAACCATTACTCAGCAAGATATTAATAGCCGTTATAATGTTTTTAGAATGAAAAACCGGATGTGACAAACGAAAAACTCTGTCAATTAAACCAATTACAGTGCCCTTTTCTTGCATAAGGGATGTTGAAATGAGAAGTGCAGATATCTACCAGAAAAGGTGTCCTTCTGGTACCAATCAAAAATGACATAATTATTTCGTGACATCAAGGTTACGTCCAAGAAGTTGATTTTGTTATCCTCCCCAATTTCCATGGTAAACTGTAAACGAGGATGGAAGGAGTTGAACATGTCAAGAGTATGATTAGCCAAAGAGGGAGGGACAGCTAAAATTAAATCGTCAACATATCTCAAATAAAAGGGATAAACTTTAAATAGGAAAGCGCTTTATTTTCTAAGTCTTGTAAGACTATGTCAGCTAATATAGGGGACAGGGGGAACCCATCGGGGTCCCATATGATTGTTTATAAATGACATTATTAAACGTGAAAAAAAAGATGATTCCAAAATGAATTTTATTGCTGAGAGAAATTCACACTTTGGTATGTCACAGTGTGAAGAGATTTGATTCCATCTAGAAGAGACGTTATCAATGATTAAATCAATCGGTACATTAGTGAAAAGAGAAATAACATCTAACGAGACTAGTTGGAAACCCTCTTACAGATACACATTAGACAATCTCTTCACAACCTCATAACTATTGGACACATGGCTCGGAGGAACAGGAAAGCTTTTAATCATAATTTTATGCAAGTGTGTGGATAACTGATATAATGGACTTCTTATGGAAGAAACGATTAATCTGAAAGGGCAATTAGGTTTGTGAATTTTGGGTAACCCATAGGCCCTAGGTAAAATTCCATCGCTGCAGTGGAGCGTCCTATAGGTAGAGGCTGAGACAAAATTCGAATTTTTCCATCTTTTTAAAGTCTCGCGTAACCAACTCAATAGTTTTTTAACGGGGTTTCTGTCCACCAATGTGTAAGTATCGGTATTTCTCAGGATATTCTCGATATCGTTGACATATTTGTTTTTATCCAAAGCTACAGTAACATTGCCCTTATCTGCGCGAGTCAGAATTAAATTTTTATTATTGCCGAGGAATTTTTGTGGATTTTATAACCGATTAAGAGTCAAGTCCACTTCACTTCTCACCAACGATAGATTAGGTAAATTATTAATGATGTTTAATGATCGGTTTCGGATGGTTAATTGGTTAGCCACCGAAAGCTTTCTCATGTTATTTTCAAAACATTTAATAAATTCTATGGTTAGCTTGTCGTTGTTATGTATGGGAAGACTGAAATTCTGTCCTAGTTGTAATAAAGATTGCACATCTTCAGGGATGACAATAGACGACAAATTAACAAGCCATTTTAATATTAGAGAAGGAAAAATGATTGTTGTTAAAGGAATCAGAATCAACTTTAATTTCAACGGTGTCATTCAAGTAAACAGAAGGTATAGGAGGCTTAAAGGAGAATTTCATGTTATCGAGATTTCCGAAATGTCCAGGTGTGGAGGAGAAATTGCAAAAATAATGTATAGAAAAATTGTTTTTGTTAGTATTATGTTTAGATTGTAGAAAGCTAAATTTTTTATTAAATTTGTTTCGTTGGTTATGGAAAAAGAAATGTAAAGTTCTCATTTGTCTTGAAAAGAAAGAGTTGCAGACGAACAACGGAACACGAGAATATATAAAATTTGAGATTCTATAAACTTGAGTATAAGCATATCTAGATAGAGCATAAGTATCGTCAATTTCAATTCGCAATAGTCTTTTAGCAAACGCATGTTTAAAGATTTTAAATTTATTAACGGATTTGCGGTGTGTGAAACCTTTGAATGTTTTGAAACAGTTTTCAATATGTGGTGGTGTGACATTGTTTACAATACATTTACGTAGAAAATCAATCTTGATCTTACAGTTAATAATTATTCATTTTCCGCACATGGTGTGATCGCCTAAAAAAACCTCTTTTTCAAAATGAATAACGCTGATAATTCTCAGATCACAGAGGCTAATAATTCCATTACATATTTCACCATACCTTACGTTCCTTCAATTTCTGAACGATTTAAAGACGTTGTTGCAGATCCAAAAATTCGACTGTCTTACTACAGTATTAATAAAATGACGAATTACATCAAAGTCCACAAGGATCCTCTTCCTACTCTGGATTGCATGGACGTCATATATAAATTGAACTGCATTCAATGTGACGCGTCTTATGTGGGACAGACTAAGAGACAACTGCATACCAGAATCAACGAACATCGGTGTCACATCAGACTTAATTCTAACACCCAATCGGTTATCACTAACCATAGAATAAATTTTGACCACGATTTCAATTGGGAAGACGTACAAATTTTAGACTATGAGCCTTTCCTAAATAAAAGATTGATTTCCGAGATGCTTTTTATAAAAAGACAAATTAACGGTATAAATTTGCAGACTGACACGGAACGCTTATCCGATATTTATTTGAACATTGTTAATAATTTATCAAAAATTTGAGTGTTCTTGTTTCTCGTAATTTGAAATAACTGTCTCAATTTGCGCATGTGTTGACTTGATTTGACACCTTTATAAACGAACCTCGGCCCGTCCCGAGTACTAGTCAAATCTTATTGTTTTTGAGACGATGATCGGTCTCTCTCCACCCTTTGTTGGGCCAGCATTTTCGATGTTTGGGAGTAAGTTGAACCTTTCATTAATTATTTTTTATTTTTTTTGACTTGTTCTTTTTATTTTATTTCAATTATATATTATTAATTTGCTGTTATTGTTTGACTTCTCTACAGACATCGTCAAAATGACATTAATAACGAGACACCGCTTCAACTATAAGATTTTTTAATTTTTTAATTCTTTACTATTGTTTCTACTTTTTAAAAATTATTGTAATAACCTGATTGTATAATCTGCCTTCTTGTTGCGCTGAAGATGACCCAAAAATAGGGTCGAAACGTTCGCGATTCGATTACATTTATATCTATTCATGAATATTTTTTTGAATTTTTAATAAAATATTGTGTAACGTTAACCACACTAGACTCTTATTACCAATGATATTATTTATATTTAATTTTATATTTGTTGAGTCTGACATCTTTAATCAATATCAAATTGTTATTATTATCTTGTTATAGTATCTTAGCTGTTTTAGAAAAACAAGAACATGTATTCCTTGTAGAGATTCTAAATTCTATATAGAACATGAGGTTCTCATATCCTCATGTTTTATACAGAATTCTATATGAAATATATAGAATAAGAATTAGAATTAGAATTTAAAATTTCTGTAAGTAATGTGTTCTTGTTTTTTTAAAACAGACGTGTTTCTGTTTTTGACTGATTTGTTTATGCCTTCTTGCGATTTGAATGTCTTCTTGAAAGGAAAGAGAAGTGAAGTGGCTATATCGCAGAAAAATCTTCATGCTATATCGGGACTTGAATCCGACATCTATTATACAGGGTATCCGTCGATTTTCGACCTTAACGAAATAAATAAGTAGATTGGCTCAAATTAAGAAGAAATTATCTATATTGTTTTGGGATTGTCGCAATAATTACGGAAAAATTAAATAAAGAAGATCGGCCAATCTGCGTGAATAGAAGCGCACGGCGACGAAAGTCGTCCCACTGTAATCCGATACTAGTCGCGCCGCGAAGCGGTGGGCGGGTCACTCGAGACATGATGCGGTATATCGCAATACTGCGCCGAAAAATGACCCTTTTAGTGGCGAGAAAATGATGCGCTATCATTTTCACACCGTCTTGCGGTAGATAGCATGGTGCGCTTTTTTTATAGTGGTTTCCCCCATAGGCCTATTCCACTCTCAATTTAAAAATTATTCAAAATGCCATTACTATACGCTGAATGTATCTTAAATGTAAAAAATTGATGGTGACAGTACCTTTACAAAAATTGATCCGCGATTGAAAATCCCTCGATAAAATGTATTGCACACGTTGATAATGATATGATAATAAAATGCTTCACGAATCCTTTCTTCATCTCGTACACGAAGGCGCACTGCTGGACCGGTTATCTCGATATTATGCACGACACCCAGTTTCACATAATTATTGTATAACACGTAAAATTGTACGGTCACTTGGTTTTCGTGCACGCCCGAGAAATGATTCCATGTAAATTGCGGCCGCACGATAAGTATTTTCTCCCGCTAGTCCGTATGCCACAATCATATCCGTATATTCCTGCAGAGTACTTCATTTTTACTGTTAATTTACTACGCAAACACAAGATTTTTATTAAAACGTTTTAGCTCTCGCACGCTGTTATCAGACTGCGTACGCCGGCAGCACGCAACTACAGCTGACAGCTGAGCGGACATTTTAGTGTAAGCGTACGTGTGAGTTCGACGCCTGCGCACTCTGGTTGCATTTTATCATCGTATCATTATCAACGTGTGCAATACATTTTATCGAAGGATTTTCAATCAATTTTTGTAAAGGTACTGTCACCATTAATTTTTTTACATTTCTGATGTATTCAGCGTATAGTAATGGCATTTTGAATAATTTTCAAATTGAGAGTGGAATAGGCCTATGGGGGAAACCACTATAAAAAAAGCGCACCATGCTATCTACCGCAAGGTGGTATGGAAATGATTGCGCATCATTTTCTCGTCGCTAAAAGGACGGGTCATTTTTCGACGCGGTATTGCGATATATCGCAAATCACCATCATGTCTCGAGCGACCCGCCCACCGCTTCGCGGCGCGACTAGTATCGGATTACAGTGGGACGACTCTCGTCGCCGCGCGCTTCTATTCACGCAGATTGGCCGATGTTTTTTATTTAATTTTTCCGTAATTATTGCGACAATCCCAAAACAATATAGATAATTTCTTCTTAATTTGAGCCAATCTACTTATTTATTTCGTTAAGGTCGAAAATCGACCCTGTACAGCAGATAAATATTTTGCCTCAGTCATTCGGCGTCTCTATGAGACATTAATCCATAGGAGAAAAGTCATCGTATTAAGATGAAATAAAATTCAAATTAAAGTTTGAACATTTCTTTTAGAAAGTAAAAACACAAATTTGAGTTACAAAAAATATTTTGAAATGACGGATGTCGAAGATAGACTTTGAGAAATAAGAAATAAATTTTTTTTAAACTGGTATAAAAATTATACAAAAATTTTTATTTCCTGATACATAAATGTATAGGTTTTTAAAAAAGCTCATTTATTTTCTAATAAATTTTTATTTTATTCAATTTTCTACGATCTCTTTTGATAAAATTATCTTTTACGTTTTGAGAAAAGATTTAAATCTGATCGTTTATCTCTATGTGAAACATCGAGTTACACTTTAATTTCTTTTTTGAAAAAGTTTCCATGATAATTTTTTTCTAAATTGCAGATTTTACAAGGAAAGTTTCATTTTATAACATTTTCTTCAAAACGGTATAACTTTATGAAAAGAGGTAGTAGAAAATTTATTAAAATATGGATTTGTTAAGAAATAAATAAGCTTAAAAACATTTTTGCACCAGGGAACCGATTTTCCTAAGGAATGCAGCAGTTAAAAAGAAATTGATTTCTATTTCTCAAAATCTATCTTCAGCATTCGTCATTTTGTGCAACATTTTTTAACTTGAATTTTGTTTTTTTTAATTTCTAAAAGAACTGTTTAATTTAAGCTTTATTTCATCTTTATATCAATATGGTGATTTTTTGCTGATTTGTTGCCATTAAAAAATATTAAAATACTTTACTAAAATTTAGTAGGTTTTTTAGTATGAGTGTATATTCACCAAGTAACTAAGTAACTCAAAGATATCCAATGGATAAAAAGAAATATTTATATACTTCCACGAAATATTTATATACTTCATGCCTCGCTAAGTGAAAGCGAAAAGGAAAATACTTAACCCGAAAGTGGAATTTATCTAAGATAGTAATATAACGTCGCAGCACAGATCCCACGAATCACAACTTATCGGTCGAAGAGAGCGGATTATTATAGTTGCATCTCCTCTGGCTTTTGCAAGGAACTCCAGAGCTCCATATAATTAATTGCAGATTAATTTTCATCATATATGTATTTAAATACAGAACATGAAATGAATATCCATCCAAAACTAAATATCAATATATACGTAATAAAAAAATGTATCTATATATAATAAATATCCACGGAATCTTATACAGATATTTACAAGATATTGATTTACATATCCTGTAGATATTTATAAACCTCGAATTGCGGACATTTGGATATTTACAACATCTAGAATAGCTTCTTCTTCTTCTTCTTCATGTAGTAGAACTAAGTCCTGTCCACTGGCATTCCACTCCTGTGATCCTGAGGTCCAACTTTCGTACCACCGTTTAAGTGATCTTCCTACAGCCCGTCTGGTATTTGGTTTTTGTGTTTTTGCCCAATTTGGTAGTTGTTCTGGGCTCATCCTATCAACGTGATCCCTCCAAAATCGACGTCGTGCTCTCGTCCATCTCACTACGTCTTGTAGCTCGAACTTTCTCCGTATATCGTTACTCCTTATTCTATCCCTAAGGCTAACCCCCTTGATGGTTCTCAGTATCTTCATTTCTGTTGTCCTCATCATCCTTTTCGTCCTCGAAGTTTCAGCTCTCGTCTACGCTGCATAGATGAGCACTGGTCTAATGCAGGTTTTGTATATCCGGATCTTGCTCTTCGTGCTTATATACTTGTGCCTCCATACTATGTCCCTGAGGCAGCCTGCGATTCTGGCTGCCTTATTTGTCTGTATTCTTGCCTCGTTCAGAAGGTCTATCTGACCTTCTGAATCTATCACTATATATTTCCGCTCCCAAGTAATTAAAGCTCATTACTTGTTCGATGATGTGGTCGTTCCACCAGCTTGCATCTAATCGGTTCTTTTGCGATCACCATTGCCTGGGTCTTTTTACGGGATATGAGCATATTGAACTTTTCTACTGTTGCTTTGAACTTGTTGAGTAGTCTTTGTAAGTCGTCCTCATTCTCAGCCATCAGTACTGCATCATCTGCGTAACACAAGACTCTCAGGGATCGGCCACCCATCTCGTAACCGGCCTCAACTTCATTCACGCCTCTAATGATCTGGTCCATAATGATGTTAAAGAGGCATGGGCTTAGACTGTCTCCCTGCCTTATTCCTGTCGCCACCGCAACTCCTTGTGTTATGCCCTGGTTCATCTTTCCTGGTCTTGTTGTTGCTATTAAGTTCCTTAATTATGCTTATATAGCGTTCATCGACGTTATTCTGTTTTAAGAGAGCGACTACGTCGCTCAGCTTCACCCTGTCGAACGCTTTCTCGAGGTCCACGAAACATACAAACATAGGCTTGTTAAACTCTATTGCTTTTTCTATCAGCTGTCTTAGGATGAAGATTGCGTCTCTATTTATATAGATTGTAGATCTATTCGCCCGAAATCCTTGTTGTTCCTCTAGGAAGCCGATCTTGTTATTGATCTTCTGTGTGAGAATCTTGGTCAATATTTTCTGTATGAAGCTTAACAGTGTTATGCCTCTGTAATTGGTCGGGTTGTCCTTTGGCCCCTTTTTGTATATCGGGATGGTTACACTTTCTTTCCAGTCTTCTGGAATTATGCCGTTCTTTTCGATCTTTTGAAATAGGTTTGTAAGTTCCTCCACGATTTCGGGTCCTCCACACTTTATCAGTTCGTTGGTAATGTTATCGATGCCTGGCGATTTTCGTGTTTTTATTTCCTTATCGCTATCTGGATATCTTCTGTTGTTATTCCTTTAGCTACTATGGCCGCCGTTGGATATGAGTCCGTTGGCAAATTTTCTTCTTCGTCCCTCGTTTTGTTATTCGGATTCTGATAGAGGTTCTCAAAATATTCCACCCATCTTTCTGGTTTTATAGCATTTATTTGTACTTCTTCATTTACTGGTCTTTTTCTTTTTCTCAACATGTTCTACTCTCCTTTGTCCTCCGTATAGATCATGTTGTACGTATACATCTCTGATGAGAACCTCTCCCAATACTGATTTTTTAGCTGTTTAATTTCATTGATTGTTTTATTCCTAGTTCTTTTGTATCTCTCGTATTCTACTGGTGTTCTGTTGTTAATATATTTTATGTATGCTTCTCTTTTTTCCCTTGCCAGATCCTTAATCTCCTTCGTGAACCATGGTTTGTTTTTGGGTTTGTTCGTATCCGTTGTTCTTAACCCTACAGCCTCCGCTGCACTATTCGTGATGTTCTCTTTTACCCTTTTTCATGCCGTTTCGATGTTATCTTCCTTCGCAATT
This sequence comes from Camponotus fellah, assembly GCA_030586385.1. Taxonomy (NCBI): domain Eukaryota; kingdom Metazoa; phylum Arthropoda; class Insecta; order Hymenoptera; family Formicidae; genus Camponotus; species Camponotus fellah. Next base: position 9,842 of record JAPIVC010000563.1, read on the forward strand.
TTGTTGAGGGTAACCTTCTCTCTTAGTCTTCTCGCATATAGTTCCTTGGTGCTTTCCTGTTCTAGGGATTCCACATCAAACTTAGAGACATAATTGGGCTTCTTCTTTTTTAGTTGTATTCGTCCCATATGATATGATTGCATAGTACTAATCCATGTTGTGTACCGGCATTTGCTGAGGTTAATGTTCTCACATCCAGTATCTGTCTAGGGTGTACATTCCTATTAGTAATCACGTAGTCGATCGTTGATTTTTGTTCTCTAGTGTTTGCGAATGTGTATTTGTGCTGGTCTTTGTGATCAAAGTATGTGCTATTGATCCTTAGTTCATTATGGGCGCACAATGATATGAGTATGTTCCCGTTTTCATTTAGAGTTTCTTCGTTGAATTTATGCATAACTCCCGGGATACTGCTATTACCGATCCTAGAGTTGAAATCTCGCATCATGAATACCCTGTCTTCTGTAGATATATGGTCTAATGTCTCTTGTAGAGTATCAAAAAAACTCTCTCTTTCTTCTTTGGGTTTGTTTATGTCTGGTGCGTAGATGCTCATGATATGGGTTCTTTCTCTTTCCGCCTGGATTGTTATGTACATTATGTTATGGTTTATGTATTTTACATCTTCGATGAAGTTTTTGTGGATTAATACGCCTACTCTTGCCTGTGCTCTGGAATCTTTGTCAACTCCGCTATAGAACAGGATGTGATTTTGGTACTTTATGTTGCCTTTAAAACATATATAAAACATATTAACATATATATATATATATATACAGGGTGTCCTATTTTAACTTGGACAGCAAAATATCTCAAAATTGTTATTTGCAAATTCCATATTTTTTCTTAAAAACAACTGTATGTTTTCTTTACACCAATTGATTCCTCTCATTATTTTGTACATAAAAGTATTAAGGTAAGATAATTGAAAAATGAATATTTTACTAGATATTTTATGGTTTATGTAAAATTAAGAAATTATTTCAAGCCTCATAACTCGAAAAGTATTCAATGAAGAAATACTTTATTATAGTGTTTTGGAAAGATCTCGAGATGAGCTACAAGAATATATAAAAATATATAGGGTGTTCCATTTAAAAAAATTGAAGTGACCTTCGCGTGACTTTCAAATGACTCTTCAAGGTCAAACCAATGGTAACATCTTATGTCCCCCTTGAAACCATACAACTTTTGTCTGAAAAATTTTTGTATATGGGGCTTAGTTTTTGAGATATTTTGTTGTTCAAGTTAAAATGGGACACCCTGTATATATATACATATATAAACATATATACATATAATTGTATCATGATTTTATCTTATTTTATAACATTTTTTTAAAGCTATTATTGACGCTCAATTGCTTCTTGGACCTTATCAGAACAAATATTTCAGCAATATCAGCACAAGAAAGAACACAGTAATTTTTTACATAACACTTTCCTAGAGAGTGAGAAGGAGAGAGAGAAGGGGGAGAGAGAGAGAGGGGGATAAAGGGGGAAAGAGAGAAGGAGGGAGAGGGAAAGAGAGAGAGCCGTGGTTTTCTTCATGTTTAAAACGCAACTGTTCCCGGTAAAAAATATCTAAAGATAATACATTCGGTTACAGAACAATACAAATAAAAGATAATGAAATGACAAGATTTTATTTGAAGGCCAATCTAAAAAACAAATCACTTGAAAAACAAATCAAATTCTTTTAAACTTAAATCGCGATAGTTAAATTCGAAATGAGAGTCGCAGTACTTCGTCTTCGATAAAAGATGACAATGTGAATAACAGCACAACGAATTTTGTGCGCAAGAAATGACGCAGAAGCTATCCGATAGTAATGCCTAAAGTTCAAAAAAGCAGGTTCTTCCATATTCGTATTTTGATCTGTATATATCCTGTGAGTTGTGTGATTCTTTTCATAGACGAATGCAATAGTATTATAATGAACAAGCAGTTTATATGTATTGCGACATTCTTTCACAATTCAAATTTCACCGTCTTGATACTCTTTGGGATGGTGGAGAGGAGGACGTGAAAGGGGAGCGAGAACGCCGTCAAAAACGCAACGAATGTAATGACCTCACGCTCAGGGGAACCGGGATGGAAGGAGTTCATGCGTGAGCCGCGAGGAAGCGAAGGCCATTTCGGTATGCTGAAGTTGAGCGCCAGATACGGTCTTGCACGTATCAGTTTCGCTAAACGCGAGAAAAACGAACGATAGCCTTTTTCGCCACGGGCCGACCAGCTCTCCTAATGGTAGAGGGGCGGAGTTTTGGAGAAAGCCAATTGATTATGCGAGACTTAGATAGGTCGACAGACGGAGGGAAATTCGACAACCACGACAAACTGAAACTCAAATAAATTAAACAACCGATATACGAGAAAAGAGCGATAAGAGCTACCGCAGATGATAGTGCGTAAAATTTTATAAAGATTAATAAATCGCGAAAAATAAGACGCGAAAATAAGACATGCATATATTTTACTTGGTGCATAAACCAAGGTAGATTCTCCATTCGAGAATACTATATAAGACCCCTCTTTACCCCCTGCAGAGATGTAAGCGAGAAAAATATCGGGGCGAAGTCGCTGAATCGGGAGTCGAACCCGAGTCTTTCGCTTGCCGGACGACTGCTCTAAACCAACTGAGCTATTCAGCCCCACACCGATATCCCTCTCGCCTATTTGTAGAAATAATGGGAACGCGATTAGCTCCGCGTAAATTTAACAAATTAAAATAGATAAAAAATTAGGCTCTGAAATGTATTAAACAACCGATATACGAGAAAAAGAGCGATAAGAGCTACCGCGGATGATAGTGCGTAAAATTTTATAAAGATTAATAAATCGCGAAAAAAGACGAAAATAAGACATGCATATATTTACTTGGTGCATAAACCAAGGTAGATTCTCCATTCGAGAATACTATATAAGACCCCTCTTTACCCCCTGCAGAGATGTAAGCGAGAAAAATATCGGGGCGAAGTCGCTGAATCGGGAGTCGAATCCGAGTCTTTCGCTTGCCGGACGACTGCTCTAAACCAACTTGGTTTTGAGCAGTCGTCCGGCAAGCGAAAGACTCGGGTTCGACTCCCGATTCAGCGACTTCGCCGATATTTCTCTCGCACACCTCTGCAGGGGGGAAAGAGGGGTCTTATATGTATTCTCGAATGGAGAATCTACCTTGGTTTACGCACCAAGTAATATCATTATTTTCGCGTCTTATCCCTCGCGATAATTATATAACTTTTAAAATTTTACGCACTATCATCCGCGGTAGCTCTTATCGCTCTTTTCTCGTATATCGGTTGTTTAATACATTTTAGAGCCTAATTCTTTATCTATTTTAATTTGTCAAATAAATTATTTCGACTTAAAAGAAAAATATAATAAGTTTATTAATAGGAAAGATGATATAAAAATAAAATAAACAACAACTCGGAATGAGAACGGATATTTACAAAAAAAACTCTAATAACGAAGATAGCAAAATCAATAACAATTCCCAAATAATAGCGCGGTTAACAATCGTAAATCGACGAAGTCGAACATTCATTAATGCAAAAGGTTTCCGGATGGATGCCGCGTGATTTGACAGCGTAATGCCGACGTTTCGCAAACGTTGCAGTTTGCATCTTCAGGGCTGAGAGCTCCGATATTGGACTTTCTTGGGTTGTGGTCCTTATATATATTTCCAAAGGGTTTTCCATTTGCGAGAAAGTATTCTGTTATGAAGCTCCCTAGTAGTGAGAGTGCATACTAAGGACGGTGTGCCATATAGTGCTTGTTTGATAGCCTTTGTCGCAGTTGAGGTTGTCGGGATATTTTAGAATTTCTAGGGCTTCCCGATGTTTCCTGGAAACATCGGGAAGCCCTAGAAATAATTTTGTGTGGAGGCTAATCTGGTTGTTTTGTCATATTGCACCGAGTGTCCCGTCTCCATCCAATGTTCAACCAAGGCTGATTGACTAAAATGGTTGTACTTGGCACATCGTTGGTGTTCTTTAATGCGTGTACTGATCTTTCTCCCAGTTTCTCCTATGTACACTTTTCCGCAGGCGCAAGGAATCTTGTACACACCTGATGTATCCAGGTGTGATCTCTGGTCCTTGGGATTGGGAAGCAATTGCGCAATCTTTCTTTGAGGTTTGGAAATTACTTTGATGTTGTGTTTACCCAGGATTCTGCTAATGCGTTCTGTTGTACCTTGGAGATACGGAAGGATCGTCCACTTCTTATCTCTCTTATCTTTTCCTTCTTCTTCTTTTTCACTCGATATCTCAATATTGGAAATTTTGTTTTTCAGTCTTTCTGTTGTTCGAATGTCTTTCCTGTTGTATCCATTCTTGGTCAAGACCTGGTTGAGATGTTCTAGTTCTTCATTCAGGGAAGTTCAATTATGCTCGTTAGCATTTCTAAAACGGTCGTGATCACCAAGTGGTGCCAAAATGTTTTCAATTAAAGAACCCCTTATCTCCTTCCAACCATGCCAAAGCCATTCTCCGACAAGCATCGTTGAGATTAGTCAAAGAAAGAATCTCAACAACCAGAAGAGACCTAGCTGAAATTTCCCAAAAACTGTTTAATCTACACTTCTTCTCTCCAATTCACTAGACCACGAACTATGGCAAATACTTGAGAGGATAACATACGAACAAGCTACTCGCTCTGCTGAAGCCAGAACACAAATACAGAAAAATAAGTATAATAAAATCAAACCAGCAACCCAAATCCCAGTACCCACACACACAGTAAAAAATCTTAGTAGTCAAACTCTTTCCTCTTCGGGAGAAAGATGAGTACACGCATTAAAGAACACCAACGATGTGCCAAGTACAACCATTTTAGTCAATCAGCCTTGGCTGAACATTGGATGGAGACGGGACACTCGGTGCAATATGACAAAACAACCAGATTAGCCTCCATACAAAACTATTTCGCCAGGAAACATCGGGAAGCCCTAGAAATTCTAAAACATCCCGACAACCTCAACCGCGACAAAGGCTATCAAACAAGCACTATATGGCACACCGTCCTTAGTATGCACTCTCATCACCAGGGGGCCTCATAACAGAATACTTTCTCGCAGATGGAAAACCCTTTGGAAATATATATAAGGACCACAACCCAAGAAAGCCCAATATCGGAGCTCTCAGCCCTGAAGATGCAAACTGCAACGTTTGCGAAACATCGGCATTACGCTGTCAAATCACGCGGCATCCATCCGGAAACCTTTTGCATTAATGATTCCATTGGCCACGAAAGCCTCAAAACCAGAAAGTCGAACATTCGTTCGGAAGCGACGACTCCAGAAAAAGAGAGAGAGCGCAAGAGCAATTCGGTTTCTCACTCAAGCCCGTTTTTATGGCTAGGATTCGCTGGGCCGCGTAATACTTTTAGAATGTAGCGGAATTTCTACGTCCGAATCGACGCTTTATCGGCTCGATCCTTGGCCTTTCAGTTTACAAACTCGCTATATCGATAGCAATCCAACTCGACAGCGCTACTAATTATGAGCGAGATTTATTAGGTCGGAGAAGACGGCAGATACCGCTTGCGACAGGCGAGCGATATTCGATATCTGACTATTATCGGAGATTCTCTTCGCCTCTCTTTACAACGCTTCCAACTCAGATTTCGTTAATCGCGGAATCTTTCAGCGATTATCTCGCGCCGCGACACGTACGACAATTATTATGACGCAATGTTACACACGCACACCATAGACGCAACAGAAACACATACGCTCCTGAATACGTAGTTATTACGGGAGGCTCACAATTATACGCAAAAACCGATTAATCACACGCACACACATCATTAACCACAACCCATTCGTTCGCAGATCGTCGCAGGAATACTTCACGCGGTAACGACAGCAATACGACAGCACGGCGGAGTTCGCGTTCTCCGCGATCTTTCACGCACGCGGTCGATATTCAACGGTCGATAATTACGCGTGGGTGATACCTCGGAGAGAGAGATATCGTGCCTGATTAACTAAGGCCCCAGTTACGACACACTGCCTCGGCCGCTTGTCTCCGATCGCCCGATATTCGCGAAATTCGACCGCCCGGCGTGCGGCTGGAACGGCGACGAGACACTAAAAATGGCGACGGCGACAGAACGACCGGCCGGCGGAACGAGTCGCGCACGTGGCTCACAATCAATTATTGGGCAACCTTACCGAGCCTGTTCCTCTTCACAGGGGAGGGTCCTCGGGAATCTCGCTTCACTCGTACGACAACGAAACGAACGACACTTGTCGACACGACAACAATATTTTTCTTTTTCGAGACAGCTTCTCGTGCCGAGCGCTCGGGTCAGAGTGACCACCGGGATCTTCCAATCCGGGGTCGATGGATGCGTCGATAACGGCGTGCAAGGGTGCGCGGTCCCGCGGCCAATCATAGCACGACACGCGCGATATCCTCGCGCCTTATTGCGCGCGAGGTACTCCGGCGCCCGGCGCGAAATGGCGTCGAATATAAAACTTCCAGCCACAGAGGCTCTGCGGTCGTAGCCCGGTGGAGGCCCATCCTACATCCTCCACCTTCGGAGAGTGGTGCTGATCGGGCCCTCCTCCTCCTCTTTTCAGCGAGGGGTAATGTCTTATCGTGCCTGTCTCGAGGCTAGAGGAGTCGAACGTTACTTCTTTCTGCTCCCGGCAGAAGCGTCGCGCCGTAGGCCGCTGCACTCTTCTCTCGACGTAATCCTCGCTCTCCTTACGTCCTCCGGCGGGTTGCCCAAATTTTCGTGGATCCAAAAATGACAAATAAGATAAAAGAAATTAATACAGGCACAAAACTCGACGGAATCGCTCGTCTCTCCGGGGAGTTCGATAGATCTCTTTCGGTTTGGCTTCTGGCGCGGCCGCTCAGCCTTCATCCCGCCCGAATTGTCGGGGTGGGTGGACGCGCGACTAGACGGCAACGTCACAGTATATATAATTACAAATTTTCTTTCGTTTTATGTCGTAAATACATATACAATTTTATTCATTTATTTTTCCGTCTTATATTACTATATTCTTGTTTTCATTACTCTTTATATTACATTAATTAAATATTATGTATTACATTATAATTGTAATGTATTACATTATTATTATTATGTATTACATTATAATTGTATATAATAATGTTGATTAGTAGGATCTGAAAATATTTAAATGCAGGTCCACTTATATATCATCCACAGTAGTCCAATAATAGTGATAGTTTTCAATAACAAATAGATCCTAAAATATCTGCAGAAACACATTATAAATATCTTGATTATTTCCATAATATTTATCTTAACAACAAATTATTTTAATTTTATTGTCTTTATTTCACATGTGTCTAAATTCTTTATATATTAATAATCTTCTTTTAGTTCTTTTAAAATTCTATTATTTAATAAATTGAAAGAAATTAGGCTCTATATGTATTTAAACAACACGATAAGAAACTAACGAATAAGAGCCACCGCGGATGGTAATGCGTAAATTTTAATTGTTCGTAAATATTTAAACGTGCACGAGGCATATGTTTTACTTGGTGCATTTACCAAGATATAGATTCTCATGTTTGAGAATTCTATAAACTCTCTTTACCCTCCTGAAGAAATGTAAGCGAGAAAAATATCGGGGTAAAGTCGCTGAATCGAGAATCGAATCCGAGTCTTTCGCTTGCCTTCTATTATTTAAATCATATAATATGTATTGTACAATCAATGTGTAAGTGATTTAAACATAAAAATTTAAAAAATGCCTTTAAAGTTAAATTCTCATTTTTAGAAGAATTGATGTCATTTTTACTTAATATAATAGGATAATAATCAGTCTTTTAATGTCTTGTTTAATAGTTAATTTTAAGCTTTACATTCCTCACAATAATAATACAATACAATTTTCTGTTTATAAAATATTTTACACTTACCTTTTACGTTTTAGTTGCATTTAATCGATTCATATTCTCGTGGAGGAGATATAGTTTAACTCCAATTATAGCATTTCTTCATTACATAAAATAAATATCTAATGACTTAATATTATCTTTGATTTATATGTTACTTAAAAAATCAAATTAATAAAAAATATTTACTTATAAGTCATTATTATCAATATTTGAAATATCGAATGAAAACATTTCTTTGACCTTGGAACTAAAGACAATAATTTTAGATCATTCTTATGATCTTTATATACTGTCGTCGTCGTATCGTTCCGCAATTCGTCAGTTGAGCGCGGATATCGAAAGTGCGCAATTTTATCGTGCTATCGCCGCCGTCATAAATCGAACTGACGACGCGACCGTTCCTCTCTCTTTTTTATTCGTCGCGCGCGAGTCTGCGCACTAATGTGCGAAGTCGCGCTCGCGGATGAAGAGAGAAAAATCGTAAAAAAGAGAGAGAGAGACGATGCGTTTCGTGCGTCAACCGATCGCGATAAGAGTGTCGAATATCGACGGTAAAACCAGTTCGATGAATGAGAAACAACGGAAACACGGTTATTTATTACCAATTCGTTGCGTAATCTGCGGTCTAATTGCGGTAAAACAAACGTGTTGATAAGTCTTCTGGAGAGTCTTCACGGCGTGAGATTCAAGAATGTATATGTTTACTCAAAATCGTTACATCAGCCCAAATATCGATATTTGGAAAAATTATTGAAACCGATGGAAGATATCGGTTATTTCACGTATTCGAACAATACCGACGTCATTTTACCGAGCGAGGCGCTACCTAATTCAATATTCGTGTTCGACGACGTGGCCTGCGATAAACAGGACGCCGTGAGAGAATACTTCGCTATGGGGCGACACGCCAACATTGATTGTTTCTATCTGTGCCAAGTCGTACGCTAAGATAGCGAAACATTTGATACGCGATAACGCGAATCTGTTAATTCTTTTTAAACAAGATGGCACTAATCTTAAACACATACATAACGATCATGTGAATACCGATATGTCGTACGATGATTTTTACACGCTGTGTCGCGCATGTTGGAAATATCGATACGGTTTTCTAGTGATCGATAAAGATAGCGCATTAAGTAACGATAGAGGATTCAATGATTACATCGTGCCGTAAAATGTTATAATTATCGCCGCCGCCGTCGCCGCCGCCGCCGTCGCCACAGCCGTCGTCGTTACCGCAATAAATTAATCGTTCTCGAGACGATGACTATCATAGAGAGAAGGAGGGAGACGAAAAGAGAGAGAAGGCGAGATGAACGACGCGCGATGACGGATGTGGATAGATGTGAGAAAACCGCGAGAGAGATAGCGAGAACGCGCGCGATTCGCAAGAAGCACAGAGCATTGAAGACCGGTAAAATGGAGAGTGAGGCGACTTTAGAAACGCAATTCAAACCGATCGTCGAACCGTTGCGTCATATCGCCGAGCGTATCGGAGACGATTCCGCGCGAAAGGAATCGACGAAACGCGAAATTGCGAAGAAGAAAAGCGAGATTGATAACGACAATGGTGAATATGATGATGACGCATTAATGCGAAGTATCGAGAAAACGACGATGACGATGCGAGAGGAAGAGGAGAATGCAGAAAAAGAGACGGAAAGAGGCGCATTACCGTTGCTATCCGTGAAAAATTTGAAGGTTAAACGATATCAACGTTTGGACGGTCAGATTCGCCTGCGATGACTTCCACACCCGTGGAAGCGTCGAATATATCGCCCGTAAAACGGCTTAAATTGACAGGAGAAGAATCTTTCGCGGAGCCGCTCGTTGAGGAAACATTCGAGACGAGCGACGACGTTTTCGATTCACCCGCAGTACTCGAAACGTCAATCAGACAGTCTCTGCGATCTCCTCGAGGACGAGATCTTCTACGCAATCAATTGGGTCCGTTGGCGCGAAGATATGTAGGCGCGATTCTCAGCGGCATACCGAGCGAATTCGATCACGTTTACGGAGTTTACTTTTCCGACGACGGCACTATGCTCGGAAATAAAAGATTCGACGTAGGTGCGGATGACGCGATATTTATAGACGGAATCAGATATACCGGTACTCTCGGTCTGTACGAATTGATCTTCAAGAGAATTCCCGACGATCTCAAGTACACGGAAAGAGACAAAGCGGCATATAAGAGTATACTGCTGCAAACTAACGCTCACAGACGCGAACATAATATTCGCATGCCGGTATTAGGAAACAAAGGATACAAATACAAGCATGTTATAGCGCCGATTCTACAAATGGACAGTCCGAGAAAAAGAATCGGCGGAGGTCGCGTGCCATCCGCCGTGCGCGTGACCGACGATACCGTGAATTACGTTCATTGGGACGATCCGAATGAATTAGTGGATCGTCTTCGATTGCTAGACGCTTCTCGTCGAGCTGGCAACAACGCTCACGATAACGAAATTCTATCGATAATCGAGGAGCTTCGCGAAGCGGGCGCGATACTGTGAGATACCGCGTCGAGACGGCGGCGAACGCGCACGCGTCTTTCGACCGCACGATGCCCGTAAACAAATTCGGCGTATCGTTACAGAAAAAAAGACGCGAACACGGTTACGGCGGTAAATTACGCGCGAGTGTGGAATCTCTACGAAATTACGTGCGCGATAACGCGCTGTGTCTGAGTATCTCCGACAATGGCGCCTCTTCCTCCTCCTCCGCGTCGCATTACGACGCTCGAAATTTCAAGATTCGGCGAGTAGCCTGGCCGATCGATGACGACGACGTGACGAGCAGGAAATATATATTATACGCGCATATTATACGCGACGCGCGAACGGAAGAGGAAAAACAGCGCGAGAATATAAGAGTTTTAGTGACGAAATTAGAGAACGGTGCGAACTCGTCAGCGAAGGATATCGTCGATCTGCAAAACGAAATTTCTCAAATCTCCACGAGAGGGAACGCTCTCGAGAATCGGATGCAAACATTCGAGAATTTGCAAGAGCTCGTCGCGCAAACGGTCGATAATTTGCGAACTAAATTAGAGAACGACGCGAAGGATATCGTCGATCTGCGTGAGAAAATCGTACCTCTGCACGCGAAAATCGTCACCGTTCAGAATGGCGCGAATGAAAGTACGCGTTCTCTGAAAAACGAAATTTCACAAATTTCCACGAGAGAGAACGTTCTCGAGAGACGACTGCGAACGTACGAGGATTTGCAGAAGCTCGTCGCGCAATTGGTCGATAATTTGCGGACGTTTATCGAATCTGACACGCAGACGCGCATCGCCAAGGATAAGATAATGAGCGATTTAGAAAAGTCCGTCGAGGTGACTAGAAAAGCGTTGAATAAAGCGACGGACGATCTAAAGAATTCGATAATGATGCGGAATTCTAACGTGAATTTACGAGAAGTGGAGAACAGTTGTAAAACGAAATTGGGAGAATTGAATAGCGAGGTAACGCAATTAAAGAGAAAGGTGAACGAATTAACGCGAAAAATAACTACAACAACGACTACGACGACAACGATTCCTAAAACGGACAAATCGAACGTGGTAGTTATTAAACAGGATGATAAAACGACTAAAAAAGGATAGCGAAAAAGAAAAGAGAGAGAATTAATAAAATGAGTGCCGCGAAACAAAAATTAGTAGACGAACTGCACGCGCCAGCGAGAAAGAACTTTCCCCGCCGACGCGTCATCGTGCGCGGATACGACGATCTGTGGCAAGCCGATGTCGTCGAAATGCGCCCTTACGCTAGGCATAATAAAGGTTATAATTACATACTCACTATCATCGACGCTCTAAGCAAATACGCGTGGGCGATACCGCTTAAGAAAAAAAACGGCGTTGAAGTTACTCGAGCTCTCTCGAGCGTAACGCGCGCTTCCAAGCGCTATCCGAAAAACCTGCAAACTGACAAAGGAAAGGAGTTCTACAACGCTGAGATGCGCGGATTCGTGGAAAAACATGGAATCAATCACTACTCGACGTATTCGGTGCTAAAAGCCTCGATCGTCGAACGTTTCAATCGTACGCTCAAAAATTCCATGTGGAAGTATTTCACATTGAACGGAACGTACAAGTGGCTCGACGCGCTACCGCGTCTAATATCCGAGTATAACGCTCGTAAACATCGGACTATTGGGATGCGTCCAATCGACGTGACGCCCGCTCGAGCGTCGAAACTCCTATCGACGGTGTACAGCCGCCTGAAGATCGCCGCTCCGGGAAAATTTCGACCGAACGACCCCGTGAGCAAATACAAGACGCTTTTCGAGAAGGGATACACGCCGAACTGGACCACGGAAATCTTTCGCGTGGCCGAGGTTCGCAGAACGAATCCCGTGATGTACGCGCTAACGGATTCGCGCGGCGAACCGATAGCCGGAGGATTCTACGAGTACGAATTGCAGCGAATCTCCGATCCCGATGTGTATCTCATCGAGAGAGTATTACGTCAGAAGGGTAATATGGCGTTCGTAAAATGGTTGGGAATGGACAAATCGCATAATTCTTGGATAAAAAAGACCAACATATTGTAACGCATTATAATAAATATATTTTATATTCGAACAGTAAAATAAAAGGAAAAAGAAAAATAATAATAAATTGTATTATATATATTTACAAACTGTCGACTCGCATCATCTCTTTTTTTCTTCCTACAGAGGTATCTTATAATGTCCCCACGGTAGAGTGTCGACTGAATCAGGTATAACGTAACGTTTATCGTCATACGGGCTGAGCGCAATTTTCGTCTCGCGGACAGTATACATCTCGTGTAATTTCGATCTTAGACACGATTGTTCGTAAGTCATTTCGATCTCGCGTCTTAAACAACGCGTATAATCGTCGAATGTTAAAGTTTTCGCTACGACGCCTCTCTTCACTCCTTTACTCTTTTTAATATCGCTGTTACCCTCGACTCGCAACGCATACATTTTCGCTCTGAGTCCTACGAATTCTAACATGAGAGCGCCGTTATTCTCATCTTTCATCAAACCGAGAACCTTGTTATTCGCGCGCGGCATACCATTGTCGTCGGCGTAATCGCTCGTGTCGAATCTATCGATATCGCGTTTCATTCGTTCGTACGCGTCTTCGCATTCGACACTATACACGAAACTGTCCGTATCGGTATATAATATTCTACACTTATCGTCGTAGAGCGGCAACATGTATTCGTAGTGAAAAGCGTATAAGCGAATCTTAGATATATCGAGGATGGACATGCCGATGTAAATCGATTTGTTAATTTTGGCTTCCAATTTACGCAATTCCACAGCACACATGAGAGTCTCGGAGAATACGCTTTTACTGTGAAAATTCGGTTTAGAGATCAAAGCTTCGGCTCCATATCGCCCATCCCATTTAGTCACGAGTCTAACATCCACGCGATTACGCACGTTCTCCATAGTTTTATCAAAGACGGCATTGTTCATCAGCTTGTATAAATTTTTTTCAAAATCGTTACTCGCATTAGTACGTAAACGCGTATTAAATTCTACGTATCCGCGTAACCACGGTGACTGTAAAAAACGCAACGCTCGATGAATCTTCGTCAAACGCAGACCGTGACGACACTGCTGTAAATTACGATAATGCGTGACGTATCTGCGCTTATCGTATAGCGTAGCTAGGAGCTTGCTCTGCCGCTTTCCGGGCGGCGTATCGCGCGTTAGACAAAACGATAAATCGGCGTAGGTGTCGTGCGCATCGATCGGATAATCTAGATCGACCTCCAGAATATAACCGACCAGCGAATCCTCCGCTATAGAATTCACATCGAGACTTTCGAGATCTCTAACCCACTCGAATTGCTTATAAGGTAACGATTGACACATCGCCCAACCGTATAAATTATTAATATCTAAATACATCAGATAGATCGACGGTTGCGACGAATCGAATTCGCTCATGTATTTATTGTTCGAGCGCGCGTGCCTACTCGAACACCTGACTGAGACCGCCGCGTATTCCGCGCTCCACGAACATTATCATGTCGATATCGGTGAGCAACTCGAAACGGATTCCGCTATATTTCAGCATCGCGTCCCATGTGTATCCCGGCAACGTGAAATAATACGCGGGATCTAAACCGTAACTCTCCAGACAGGCGGTGCGAAAATTCTCGAATACGTCCGCGAGTAAAAGAACATCGGTCTTTAGATAGAGATCGCTGTAATCGCCCAACGTTTCGATACGAAATCGCTCCCAAACGCGAGTCGCGTGGGCGTAATCGCTCTCGGATACGACATCGTCCGTCAGCGAGCTGTAGAAGGAATCGCGCGGCGGAAGACGCGTCTCCCACAATTTCTCGACGCTATCGATATATTCATACGGAAACACACCTTTGCGCGTGAGAAGTTTAAAGTCGTCGTCGACGAGATGACGAAATTCGCCTCGCGCGATCGTCAACTTACTCTCGTCGAGATACGACGCTAGTTTTTCGAGACTGGCGCCTAAAAATTTGAACGAATCCACAAATCGCAATTTAACGCATCTGGAACGCGCGGAGCTTCCGTCGCTTCGCTTATAGGTCGTTGACGCGGTATCCTGAACGTTCTTCGTGAAAGCTATATACGATTCCTTCGTTATCGGTAGTAATTCGACGCTGCCGGGATAAGCATTAGCCACATCCTTGATAATAAAATGCGCGTCGTAACTCGACAGATTATGAAAGAACACAGGTATGACGTGAGAATCCTTGTAATTCAAATTACAATTAGAATACGCCGGATCTCTGAAACGACCGGTCAAATGACAATGATCGCGCACGCGAATATCCCCCGCCTCGAACGGACCGTCGCACACGTGACAGCGCGTCGCGCTCGCGAATCTCTCGCATTCCTCGGGCGTAAGATCCGCTATCGGTATCGCGACATCGAGAACGATCTTCGCGCGCTGCGCCAATTCGTGCAACTCGCGCACGAACCACGCGACGCATCTCTCGCCGCGATAAGATCTGTACGCTGACGCGGCATCGTCGAAGGAACAGCGCGTGTAATAACCCACGCTATGAACCTTATGATGTTGAATGATAGCCGTGTTAGCGGTCCTCTTCTCGTCTCCATCTTTCTTCTCCAGCACGCATTCCAAATCAGCATACACCACGAATGAAATTCGTTCCTTTCTCGAAAAATTATCAAACGTCAGCCATTTATCGTCCTCGCTGGGAAGAACGATCGCACAATCATTCAGCTTCTCGCAGTCCGCGCTATGCGCGATCAACTTCTCGTTCGTGTAAAAATAATGCATGCACCTACGAAAAAATAAATAAAATGAAACATTAAATCGATGTTTCATTACCGAATCATTTTTTTTTACAATAGAAAACTCACCTATCGCACACGTAAGTCTTGTTTCGTCGTCTGCTCACTTGCGCGCCGACTAAACGGGAGAGATTCTTAACGCAAGTGAAATGTCCGATCTCGTTGTCTTCGCGCGTCGTATCTCTCAAGTACAACAGATTAACGTGTCTCTCCCTCTTTCGATTCGTCAAACGAAGAGGAACGATGCGAATTCTGCCGTCGCCGTTCTTCCCGCGTCTTCTCTCCCCGATGGTATACACGTTCACCGATATCTCGTTCAATCGCTCGAATCGTCCGATTCCATTTAAAGGTTCATAGGTAACTCACAATCTTCCAGTTTCAACACCGTAGAATAATGCGAATATTCCGAACTTCTCTCGCTGTTTCGATTAATGGGATACAAAGCGGCGGTCACCGACCACGCGAAACACGCCCCGTCGTTAGATCGTACGTTAACCACCGCTCTCTTCATCTGAATCTCCCGCGGAACTCGCGCGTAACAATCTGCGCGCATAGGATTATATCTATTCACGTTCACCGTTAAATCGAGTATGCCCGACAGGGCCCATCCGCTGTCTCGTTCTTGAAATTCCTCCAAAGACGTCACGATATCGTCGATGACGCGATTGTCGTATCATTCGCGCAAATCCGTCGCGGGAAAAAGCGAATGATTTCTCGTGTTGATACTCTTAACGGCGATTTTGTCATCCGATACGAATTCTCCATTGAAAATCGTATTCACTTTAACGCTATGATATCGACCCATAACGTCTCGCACGCAACGAAGCACGGTATCTCTAGCGTCCTCGAGAAATCGTAGAGGTTCAATATAATCCAGATTAATCACTGCGCCGGTCAACACGCGTCTCCTGAAAGCCGCATCGACTTCAGTCCACGCGAATCCCGCGCGCGACTCGACTTCGCCATCGTCGCTCACACCCGCCCTCGCGCTCGAAACGTCTTCACAAATGATTCCTCGTACCGGTCACTCGTAAAATTCGAGCGACCAGGGAAAAAATCGCCCCTGTCGAGACTCGCCGGCGCGCATCTTGGCATCTCTCGCGCAATGTCGGGAGACACTCGTCGCATCGTCTCACCCACGCGCGATAATCCTCCGTCGTGGCGACTTCGCTCGCGCTCTCGAGCACTCGACGTTCCTCCTCGCGCATGGTTGTGTCCTCTCAGAAAAATATCGTCGCGTTTTTTTCACTTGTTTTATACGGTTCGTTCGAACGATAAAAGATGACACGCGAAACCGCAAAAAAAACGGGGAAAAAAGAATCGGCATCTAGCCAGAGGAAAACGGCTAATCTGACAACGATACCGCATTCGTCCGGGATTCACTCGTTATCGCGCACGCGCTCGAGGAAAAAAAATCAGGATGCGAGATGATCCCGAGGAAAAAAAATCCAGGATGTGAGATGCGTACGCGATACGATGCGATATCACTAAAATAGACTATATATAAAGCTTGACGATAATAATTTCTAATTAGTAACACGCGAATAACGAAAAGTGCCATTACCGCTATTAAAGGCATGTCAACTACCTCCGAGACGGATTCCGAAAAAGATCAGAACGACGAATTTTTTTTCACGCATACGACGGAATTTCCATTAACCGATTTAAATAAAAATGCAATAGGTAAGAAATTAATGCAGAGTTGTTCCGCGGAAAAAGCATGTCGTCCTCTCGAGAGATTGATAATACCCAAGAAAATTTACAATGTGACGAAATATTACCTGCATCGCCAATATCAGGATCGTCGCAATATAGTGACCGAACGGATAATCGAAACGAGCGTAAGCGCGCATGCGAGAGCGGCGAATTTACAACTTCATGCTGATGATAGATCGTCCGTATATAAGCCAGAAAAAATTCGAAACTGTGGAAATTCCGTACCTACCGCAATACGAGGACGGCACGTGGTTGCCGTGCGAATTCGACGGCAGGAAAATACACATAAAGATTTAAACGCCGATCGTGAAAATCACGCAGGTAAAGTAGCACATTATTGTAATAAAAAAAAGTAAATTACGCGCGCAACGTCATTCATTAGTTTAAAAAAAAAAAAATTATAGATACTTGTATGGAGCGCCTAGACGACGCGAACTTCGGCAGCGACAGCGACGGCGAACCGTGAATAAATTGCGGAACGAATCAAACAGTGTGGAAGAAACGCCAAAATTTACAATGCGACGAAATATTACCCGCATCGCCGATACCAGGACCGTCTAACGATCGAACGAATACTCGAAACGAGAGCGACGAATCGCGACTTCGCACCAACGACGACGAATCATCCGTATACAAGCGAGAAAATATACAGGAAGGTAAAGTAGCGCATTATTATAAAAAAGGTAGATTACACACGCGATATCATTCGTCGACTAAAAGTGCAGATACTCGTATGAAGTATTTAGACGCGGACAGCGAACCGTGGATAGATGCGGATACTCATATGGAGTGTTTAGACGCGGACATCGACAGCGACGGCAAACCGTGGATAGATTGGACGACGAATCTAATGGTATGGAAAAGACGTCCTCAACCGATAAACACTCTATGCGAATTAGCGATCCAAGCTTTTTTAAAGAACCGCATTGTTTTGGACGATTCGGATATCAATATTTTACCCGCAGTCTTACAAAAAGATATATGGGACGCTTGGAGGAAGCTGCTAAACGCGGAAGTCGCACTGATACGTCGCGAGGTTACGCTACAAATTGGGAAAGGTGGTATTACAACGTCGGTGAACAACGACAGGAGGAGGAGGAACGAATGATACGAATAATCTTAGCTCGTATCAGAACTGATGCGATTAGACATAACGAGAAGAAGAAGAACAATTGAGATCGCGGTTACACGTAAAGACTCCTCGAGAGACTAAAATTTTTAATTATACATAATTATACATAATTATATATATATGTTCTGTAACGATATAAACTCCGATAAAAAAAATAAAAAAAGAAAACACTTTACTCGAGATTCGTCGTCGTTTCTCTTTCTTTATCGTATAGAATTATTATATTTTTTTATAATGATATATAAACTCTAATAAAGAAAGAACGCTTTAATCGAGATTCACCGTCTCTCTCTCTCCCTTGTATCGTCATTATCCGCTTCCATCTCTCTCTCTCTCGCGCTAGCGCGAAAGAAACGAACGCTACGCTACGTCGCCTTCTCTCTAACTCGACGGTCCTCTCGGGGGAGCGAGACGCGAGAGAAATCAGCGCGAACGCTACACCGCCGCCCGCCGCCCTCCGCTCGATCTACGCGACGAGAAAGAACGCTACGCCGCTCGTCGTTCAAGAGCGAAAAAAGAGAACGCTTTAATCGAAATTCGTCGTCTCTCTCTCCCGTATCGTTGTCCGCTTCCATCTCCCTCTCTCTCCCGCTAGCGCGCGCGAACGAATGAACCGGCGGGAAAGAACACAACGCTCGCCGTCGCTCGTCGTCCGAGACGCCGTAACCAGGGACGCCTCGCGCGCCAAGCGACGACGACGCCGTAACCAGGGACGCCTCGCGCGCCAAGCAACGACGCCGTAACCAGGGACGCCTC
Organism: Camponotus fellah; assembly: GCA_030586385.1. Lineage (NCBI taxonomy): Eukaryota > Metazoa > Arthropoda > Insecta > Hymenoptera > Formicidae > Camponotus > Camponotus fellah. Next base: position 28,636 of record JAPIVC010000563.1, read on the forward strand.
GCGCGCCGTAACCAGGGACGCCGGCGCGCGCGCCCGCGACGCCACCGCGCGGCGACGTTTACCACCCCCCCACCCGCCCTTCCCCTCGCCGGGAGTCACTCCCAACCCTGTGACGTCGACGATTGCCCGTTTACCCATCCGACGGCGAGCGGCTCCCCTCGCCATACTTACCCCGCCTACTCGCCCGCGCAGGCGTCACAACGTCCCTCACATATCTTTCTATCTACGTCGCTCTTACAGAGGTCTCTCTCGCTCCAATGGGAAAATTGAGTTAGAACCAACATATATTCCCTACTAAATCATTTAATATTTTCATATTCAAACTATGCTTTTTTTCTACATAAAAAATTATTAAAACTTATTCCCATACCCAATATCTAGTAAAATATTCATTTTTCGATTATCTTGCCTTAATACTTTTATGTACAAAATAATGAAAGAAATCAATTGGTGTACAAAAGACTCATAGTTATTATTAAGAAAAAATATGTAATTTGCAATTAACAATTACATATTTTTTCTTTGAAGCTAACTATGAGTTTTTTTTCACCAATTGATTCTTCTCATTATTTTGTGTAACGCAAAGGCAAGATAATCGAAAAATAATATAATTAGATATATTACGATTTATGTAAAATTAAAAAATAATTTTAAGCCTCATAACTCGAAAATTGCTCAATGAAAAAATATTTTCTTATAGTGTTTTGGAAAGCTCTCTCGAGATAAGCTACAAGAATATGTAATGAGAAAATGTAAGTTCTATTAAAAAAATTGAAGGTAACCTTCATGTGACCTTCAAATAACTCTTCAAGGTCAAACCAATGGTACGATCTTATGTCTCTCTCGAAACTATACAACTTTTGTCTAAAACATCTTTTTCTAAAATTAAAAATAAGAAAGTTATTTGGGGTCATTGAAATGGAACATCCTGTATATGTGAAGTATTCCAAAATATCTTTTGCGTCTCTTATTAAATTATTTATCATAGCTATTATTACAGTAAAATGTTCGTCTATTTCTTCTCGCGTAGTATAATCTCTAATATAATGATTAATTAATTTTCCAGTATAATCTAATATGTTTTCCAATTTATTTAAATGAATTATGGTGGAGTTTAAAATTTTAATTTGGTTTTTCGCGGCATGTTCTAGGATTTGTTGTTTACTCCCTAATAATCCTATTTGTTCATTTATTAATTTTCTGTCCTTTTCATCCATTATTCCAAATAAGGTTTTTGTAATGGAGCCTATGCCATCGATTAGGCCTCGTTTATCCGACTTAACTTTATATAGTATTTATTAACGTATTATTATTTTACTTAGATTATTTGAGTCGTTATTAATAATATTTTTTAAATTATCATGTTTGTTTAACGTATTTTCTGGTTTTATTTCCTCGCACATTTCGTTGGTTTGTTTCATATATTGGTTGACTTGCCAGATTCGGTCATTTAATTCCGTTATGTCGAATTTGATGACCAATTTCCAAGTTTGCTCAGTTTGATATAGATATCCGATTTTCTCGTAGTAGATTCCTGGATTGTGCTTCTTCAATTCTTCAATTTCAAACGGAAGACGAGTTTCGTCTTGCTCGGTGGGAACAGGGTTGATCCCTAGTGTTAGTATTCTGTAATAATATATATTAAGTATTATATGATGCATTCTGCGAGTGTCATTTTTATTCTTTTCTCGTTAGTTTATCAGTGTGGGATTAGTTTTAATCTTTCTCGACTAGCTTTGCTATACTTTATATTCTTTTGCGAACTTCAGTCTCTCGCTGTCTTTGCTCATAATAAGAAGGTAACAATGTCGAATGTGATTTATCCTTCCTCGTCGGAGGAATTTGAGTATAACAACGATTCATGTGCTGTGCCAGGAGTGGCACGAGATGTATCTGGTGGCCCGCCTCTATCGCGCGACCGATTTGAGTGGGCGTGTATGCGGGTGCATTTGGCTAGCCCGCGGTTATTTTTGTGGGTCACCGTGAACGTGGTGACAGGTGAGCGTATCGTGGAAGTGGTGCCCTATCAGAGTGATCATCGAAAGTGCTAAATCTGGAAAACCCCCTCATGCGGTCTTCTCGGTGAGTTTATAAAATTTTGAATTTTTTGCTTATTTAATTATCTATAAATAGCTTTAGTTTATTTGCATGTATTCTGATTGCTTTTCTTCCCTTTTTAATACTGTAGTTAACGTTTGAATTCTTTTCCATTATCGTATATGATACTGTCCATAACGCTTCTAATTTCTTTGATCTTCCATGTCGTAGTGTTTCGTCATATACTAATATTTTATCTCCTATTTTAAATTGTGCTTCGTTTGTGCTTTTATCATATTGTTTTTTAGCTTTAAATTTTTCCTTTTTTATGTGTTCCTTTGCGAGTTGATTTGTTGCGCGTAGTCTTTCTTTCAACTTTTGCGCATAATCATCCTAATTATATGTCGGTTTCGGTGGTTTAGTTAACGTGGTCGGCATCTCGGCTTGATGTCTGTACACTAATTCAAAGGGTGTATATTCTGTAGCGGTATGCGGCGTTGTGTTATATGTGAACATCGCGAACGGTATCCATTCGTCCCAGTCGGTTTGATCTTTATTTATATGCCTTAAATATTCTGCTAACGTTCGATGTGATCGTTCTAACGCGCCGTTACATTCCGGGTGATATGCGGTTGTTTGTACCTTATTTATTCTTAATAATTTGCACGTATTTTTAAAGATTTCACTAAGGAAATTCGTTCCTTGATCGGTCAAAATTTTTTCCAGTATTCCGTGTTCAAGTATTATTTTTGTAACGAATTCCTTACTAATAGTGTTCGCTTCTTGATTTGGGATCGGAATAGCTTTACTAAATTTAGTCAAATGGAAGGTTAGTAAATATTTATTTCCGTTAGAAGTGATAGTTAACAGTCCGACTATATCTAACGTGCATTTTTCAAATGGTTTATTAGGCATGTCAGTAATTATTAAAGGGACTTGTTTTTCCTTGATAATTTATTTTTTTGGCACGATTCACATTTCGCGATGTAATATTCTACGTCTTTAGTTAATCCTTTCCAATTGTGTTGTAATCGGATTCTTTTAATCGTTCGTTCGATTCCCTGATGCCCTTCTATAGGTGCATCATAATATTCTGATAATATTTGTTTTTTCTCTTCTTCTATATATATTTTTGTATTGTCAATATCTGCTTCTTCTTCTTCTTCTTCTATTTTTAGAATTTCTTCATCCTTTTCTATTGACGTTCCTGGTATCGCGTTACGACTTAGCGCGTCGACTTTCGCGTTCGGCCTTATAAATTATTTCATATTCGTATTCTTCCAATTTTAATCTCCATCGGATTAATCTTGAACCGAGATCGTTAACATTAAATAACCATATTAGTGGTTTATGATCAGTGACAATCTTGAATTTTGTTCTATGTATGATCTTACATATGATCTAAAGTGTTTTACGGTTCATATAATTGCTAATAATTCTTTTCAGTTGTATTATAATTTTGCTCCGCCTTTGCCAATATTCTGCTGGCGTAAGCAATCGGTCGGTCGTTGTCTACCGCTCCTTGTGACAACACTGCTCCGATTGCATAGTTAAAGGCATCAGTAGTTACTATAAATTCTTCGGTGAAGTCGGGATACTTCAGCACTGGTGCAATCATTAGTTTTCTTTCAGCATTTCAAATGCTGTTTGCTGCTCTGTTGTCCATATAAATTTTTCCGATTTTTTTGATTAATTTTGCTAGCAGTTTTGCGATTTTTGAAAAATTCTCGAATGAATTTTCTGTAATATCCGGCTAATCTATGAAGGATTGAATATTCTTCACCTTTTTTGGAAATTCCTTTATCGCTGTCAATTTTGATAGGTCTGGAGATATTCCGTTTTCAGAAATGATTTTATCCAGATATATTATTTCTTTGCGTAAAAATTCGCATTTGGCTACAATTTTAAATTAGTTTTTCGCAGTCTTTGCATTACTTCTTTTAAGCGCTTTTTATGTTCTTCTAAACTTGATATATTATCCGTATATCACGATGTCATCAAGGTAGACCAGGCATCTAGTCCTTGTATTCCCATTAATACTGAATTCATCAGCCTTTGAAAAGTCGCTGGTGCATTCTTTAATCCAAACGGCATTCGATTAAATTCGTAGGGAGTTGAACAAGCTGTTTTATTTTTATCCCTTTCAGCCATTAGGATCTGGTGATATCCTGACGCTAAATATACTGAAATATTTCGCATTTCCCAGTTAATAGATCTAAAATATCAGTAATATTAGGCAACGGAAATGAGTCGCCTATAGTTAATTCATTTAATTTCCGAAAGTCCATGACTATTCGGAGTTTCGGTTTTTTTGATGCATCTGCTTTCTTTGGCACTACCAATAATAGTGCATTCCATTGACTCGTGCTTGTTCTGATAATTTCATTTTGCAGCATTTCCTGTATTTGCCGATTTACTTCCGCTTTATGCTTCTCGGGTAATCGGTACGGTTTCACATTCACTGGTGCGGTGTCGGCACGCGTACTTATCTTATGCTCGACTGTCGCGGTGCATGTCAGTGGTTCTCCTTCCAGATGGAATATACGCTGTATTCTTCACAGATTTCTTGAAGAGCCTCTTTTCTTTATTTAAATGTTGAGTGCGCAGTGATTGTCAAATTCGTTGATTGCGCGGAATATTCGATTGAATTTTCTTACCCGATTTTTTAAATTTATCTCGTTCGTTGTGTTGTTTTCTAATTCTTCTAAGGCAACTATAGGAGTTGTCATCTCCACAAATTTGTCAGTGGTATTTATTATGCTGACGGGGCACAAAAAAATTTTCGGGCTCCACTAGGCAACTTCCAATATACACTCCAGGTACGGCTTCCTCCGTTGAACTATTCCTACTTACATTGATTACGGCTCGTACTATTATCTCGCTGCGTGATTTTAAAGTTATCTTTTTGCAAGGATGTAATTTTATTATTGCGTCTTTTATTTTAATTTCGTTCGTTTCATAATCGCACTTCACTTTTTGCTTCTTAAGGAAATCCAATCCTTCATGTTCAAAAATTCCTTCATGTTCTATAGCTATGTTGCCTTTATTATATAAAAGGTATGCTTAATTTTATGTTTATTGATGTTAATTGTGGCGTACATCTTTCCTTGTATATACTTTATGACCGCTTATTCCTATTAATGCGAATCTTCTTTTCATAAATTGGTACGTTATCTTTTAGATTTTTTAATTTTAATAGCGAAATTGTCGAACCGGAATCGTAAAGCATGTATATTTCGTTATTTTTTACTTCCTGTATAGACAATATAATTTGTAGTAATTCTTTCTTCGATGGTGCACGTGTCCTTGACGTGCAATATGCGATACTCTAAGTCAGGTCGGGGTTGCTTCTCTCTCGCTTCCTCCTGCTCTTCATTATTGCTTGCAGAGTGCTTTTCTTATGTAATCTATACCCTTTTTCTTGCGTGTGTTATCTTTGTAATTAGTTTTATTTATTTGTTTAAAATTTTTACTATTTGTCTTCAGTCGTTCGAATTTAAATTCCAACAATTCTTCGCGACTGTGTCCGGATTTTTTATGATGTTTACAGAATTTATTCACGATATTGATATGCGTCGATTTTTCAGGTTCAGACACCGTGAATTTATTACTTCGGCAACCATGTCCGTAATGACCATTTTTTCCGTATTTATAACATTGTATATTAGCGTTTTTATTTGTCCGTGTGTATTTAATATCGGATTTATTTTTATTAAAGAAGCCGGGTGTTCGAATTGCAGAAGGTGCGATAAGCTTCTCTTCTGTGTTCGCTCCACTATTCTTGATATATCGCTGCGATCGTACGAAGATTTTTAGTTCGTCGCGTAGTCCAATTTGGAAATTTATTAACGCTTGTTTCTTAATTGTTTCCTGAATTGCTTGCTTGAATGAAAGCAGTCGTTCCTTTCCTTCCACCATTGATTCAATTCATTGCTAAAGCGTCTACTCGTTGTCCGAACGCGTATGTGATTTCGTTGGATTTTCGTTTCAATGAATTAAATTCGATTTGTAAATGCGTAATGCTTTGCTTCGTTTGATAGCAAGTACCGAGTTGTGCTTTTAGCTCTTCAAATGTTTGAATGTCTCGCGTTTTAAAATCTTGCATGGCTTTACCTTTTAATTTAGTATGTAGTATTGCTTGAATTAACGATTCTTCGTTTGCGGGATTAATATTTTGTACCGCATACGTACAGGCGTTTAAGAATTCCTGCAATTTATGTCGCGTCGTTCCGTCAAATTCGGGAATCAGTGTTCGCGTTTCTTTTAATGGTACATAGTGCGGGGCTGCGCTATGTTGGTTTCGGATATCGTTTGAATGCGTACGTCGAGTGGGACATCATTCATAATTACTCGCGTTTCGTTTAAATTCGCTTGTACGGTTTGCATATTTCGCATTTGTTCGTGCATGTACTGCATTTCGGTTTGCATTTCGGAAACTGTGTACGAGTTCGGTGAGTAATACATTACTTGTTCCTTCAGCCGGTTGAACGGCGTCTTCGTAGGTCGCGGCTACGTTTAGTTCGGCCTGCTGCGCTCGCATGCGCTCGATTTCTTGTTCGATGGCTGCGGGATCGTTGTACCGCGTTGGCGCGCTGTCCGTCGACGATGCGTTGTCCATCGGCGTTACTTTGGCGAAGGTCGTAGATCGATGTTGGTCCTTGAGCGTTGGTGCTCCTTTTCAGATACAGCTGCTTGACCGTGATCCCTTATCGCTGTCGTCCGTGTTGCATGCTGGTGTGCTTGAGTCCATCTGCTTTAATATAGCAGTTGTTCCATCTACTTTATTAATTTTATATTTTCTTTTTTGTTCCAATCGTTTATCCAGGATTTTTTATGGTCCTCGATTTCAGCTATCCCACTACTGCCAAGATGTTGTGCTGAGTGCGGCACGGGGTGTGGGGTAGCCGGGAGACTCCAATCAAGGCCTTGGGACCGTTTTTATTCCAATTTTTTATTATTATATATATAATCCCTTTTTACAAATATATTCACTTGTTCTATACTATTCTAATCGATTTTTCTTTGAAACCTTCTCTCCTTGATATCGTCTTTCCTTGAATTGCCTCGTTCTTAGATTTCAAGTGTTAACAATTTCTTCGGCATTTGATGCACAGAATAGCGGTTAGCCCCAGTTTCACACTTATTGATTGATTTTTTATTTATGACTGTCCGCCGCGGACTCGCGGTGGACAATCGTAAATTTAGTTTTTAACCTCATTTTATACCTCATTTTTAGGGTTGTTTTGGAGGGAATCGCTTAGCGACATGACTATATATGGTCATGCTTTTCGTGGCGGTCAAGTTTAAATGCTAGCGAAAGAGGTTCAAAGTCGAATTACTTCGTTGGCATTTTCGCTTTTTCGGCGGACTCGCGCGTGGTTCGCTGAGGTGGCGGTTTTAAACGGTTCGCAAATATTCTATCGTAAAATAAAATAAAATAAAGTAATAAATAAGTTATAGTCTTTCGGACTATAACAATATATATCAAATCTTTATATGATTAAAAAACATTTTCTCATATATGCAACATCCAAACTATATTTCATATTTATGTGAAATGACTTTAAAGCTACTCGTGTTACGTCCCACAACTAAAATTTTATTAATTATTTTAAACATATATAATTTACTCTAAATATTATACTCCATAACTTTAGTTTACTATTATATAAGTAAAACCTTTGTTAGCAAGGCATGGAGTTCTTAAAACTAATTATTCAGACTTACTTAAGATATATTTAGAGAACCTTAAATAATCGAAAAATATAATTTTTGATTTTAGTTCACAAAAAATCCAATGGATGGCGTCACTGTTCACTTTTTCAAGCTTCAGTTCGCACGATTACCGCTAGATGACGCCACTTTTGACATAAATTCACATATTTCGCAATAAATTTCCCACTTAAACCCCCCTCTTTCAAGTAAACCACATACTTCGTTGCCAAACAATAGATTATAACCTAAACACTCTTGCAACGATGGAAAATTCCAGCGTCACGCGGCATATAACAAAGGAAATCCGTTAAATTCCAAGCAATCCGCTTATTTAACATAAAAATAATGCTCAGAATTAAATATATATTAAGAATTAAATATATATTAATTTTCAAAGGCGATACAACGCATATTTTATTTCTAAAACAGATTTTTACAAGAATACGCAATATTTCGTCACCTACTTTATTCTATCGCTATTGTGTCACACAACGGAAATTCCGTGCAGGTTAGGACATGTCGAGCACCCATTATACTCTAGAAAATTTCATACGACGTGCATTCTTTATTATACATCTTAACAAATATAAAACAAATACTAATTAATAATTAGAAATTATAACTCGAATCGCATATAATTTAATATTAAATTAATTAAAATACGTAGGAATATAAATGGAAAATTTCCACAGCGACTCTTTCGATTATACAAACAAATAACAAACATATTTAAAATAATAATATCTATAATATATAAATGTATTAACGTAAGAAACAAGTGTAATTATAATAATTAACGCATTAGAATTAATTAATTAATTATAATTTGTAACTTAAAAATCGACTTTTGAACGAAAAGTCGTAGAACCTCTATCGACATTTTATTCGGTAAAGCATTAAATTCTCTTTCAAAAAATATATAAATGTACATCAAAATAATTCTGACACACGCTTTAATTATTATAGATTAATTAGATGTTAACTTCAGCTCTGCATCTCATGAAATGAGCTCCCGGTAGTTCCACCGTTTCCCAACAGATAGTATTACTCTCGAGGAGCGACGCTCTATCACGTGACGGCGCTCCAACCAATCAGAAGCGACCACGACGGTCGCCGAATGACCGTTGCCTATATAAGCGAGCACAGAGCAGCTCCCGGCACATTCCGGTCGCGCTCAAGTTAACAACAAGTTCTTTGTAGTGCGTATTCTTATACATAGTAATAAATTTAATACATATCTCTCCTTTTACATTTCGGGTTCTGATTTTCTATACCTGCATCCCGGGCCCTGAAACTACAGCTTCATCGCAGAGGCAGATCGATTCCTGCAGCAGCTTGACGGTTTGGTAAGTACCTTTTCTTTTATTCCGCGCCGGGTGTCACTTCAATATTTGACTTTTTAGATTAAATTAAATTTTAAATTCAAATCCGTCTCTAATTACTAACCTATAATAAGTGCATGATAGTGATAGTTTATCCTTCTTCCTTATTCTCAAAAACCTACAATCCTTCAACCCATCAGTGAAAATTCGGAAATGTGAGATTTTTCTCAAAATTCGTGAACAGCGTCTCGATTTTCAACTCGATTAACAATGATTGGGACGAAACAGCATACACTGAGTAAAACTAACTTTTAGCCTCATTGAACATCGCTAATAGAGGGCTAGGGTCTGGCGAGCGCGTCCTGTTAATCCACGTTGTGACATGATAAATACTGCTGTAAGCATTTATTTGCTTCCTGGCAAGGAAGCAAATAAATGCTTACAGCAGTATTAAACGGAGATTTTATTGAGGGAATTCTCGATGGTTTTCTAGAGGTTTTCGTTTGACATATGGGTAGGTGACAAAAAAAATAACTCTGTCCAGTAGAATCTATCCATAATGGAGATACGACACATTATTCTAATTGATACCGCGTAACTACGTCTTATATTCGACACATCCTACTTCCATATTCCAATAATTAACTTATGACTCAATTATAATAGCCAATAGACCCATTAGCAATAATTTTATTTATCCTATTGGGAATTATCCTTCAATTATTTCTAAATCTAACCTACTAATTCTAAACCGAACTCTTCATCAGTAACTTGAATCAATTACCATAGGTAAATACATAATCAATTCTTTTGTTAAACAATAAAATGAACATATACAATATTAATTGAACTAAATATATATACACTACATTAATAATCAATAATACATTTACAAATCTAATAATGAATACAAAGCAAGAAGCTTCTTACTGAATTTATACAACAATTTAAAATACATATATATATATATATATATTTATTTATTTAACAAATAATTTTAAACTCCTTATTTACTACATGAGCAACTTCAAACTTAAATATTTTGTTCTATTAATATGTTTTAAAATTCATTCATATCTACAATAAATTAATTTATTATTGAATTAAATTCACAAAAGTATTAAATTGTAAATTATTAGATAAACTTATAATGCAGAATAATTTAAAATAAAAACACATATATAACTACAATCTCTATAACAATTCTAAATTATAATATTAAAAGAAAAACATTTAATTAATGATTATTAACCATACATATATGAAAATCTATGACAAATACAAATAATAAATTTAAATAATTCAAATAACAACAATTCAATGTTCAAAATTATAAGTCAATAAATTAAGGCAATAAATATTTCCTTATTCTAAAATCAAAACACTAAGATAAAAATCACCTTAGCTACTGTATTAAATATTAATTTAAATAAATCATCCTATTGAAAATGAGTGATTAATTTTACTAAATTAAGTATTTTCTTCGTTAAAATTAATACGCTATTTAAAATAAATTAATTAAATTTATTTAATTTTGGCTGTCCCTCCCTCTTTACTTAATCATACTCTTGACACTCCTTCCATCCTCGTTTACAGTTTACCATGAAAATTGGAGAAAATAACAAAACTTCTTGGACATAACTTTGATATCACATAATAACTATGTCATCTTTGATTGGTATCATAAGGACTTTTTCTGGTAGATACCTGCATTTCTCATCTCAACATCTCTTATGCCAGAAAAGAGACATAGTAATTGGTTTAATTGACAGAGTTTTTCGTTTGTCACATCCGGTTTTCCATTCGAAGAATATTATAACTATTAATATTTTGCTGAGCAATGATTACCCTCTTCAATTCATTTTCCGCATATGGTATGACCGCCTAAAAAAACCTCTTTTTTAAAACAAATAACGCAGTTAAATCTCAGATCACAGACGCTAATAATTCCATCATATATTTCACCATACCTTATGTTCCTTCACTTTCTGAACGATTTAAAGACGTTGCAGATCCGAAAATTTCGACTGTCTTACTACAGTATCAATAAAATGACAAATTACATCAAAGCCCACAAGGATCCTCTTTCTACTCTGGATTGCATGAACATCATACCAGGTGTATGCATAAGTTTTTTCCGGTTTAACTAAAAGATCGCATCAGCGAAAAGTACGTAGCGTATTAATTTGACACGTACGTAATTTTGTTCGTCTGACATTTAAACTACAAACACACACAAGTTGAGTCCGCCAAAAACTAGCATCTTTGTTTTGTCGTTCAGTGATCATGTCGAGTTTTGTGCCTGAAAATGAACATTTGCGGAACGCATTGCTTTTCTTATTTAATCAAAAGAAAAAGGCTGTTGAAAGTCATCGTTTGCTGGTAGAAACATATGGTGAACACGCTCCATCGATTAGAACATGTGAGACACGGTTTCGACAATTTAAAAGTGGTGATTTCAATGTGAAAGAAAGTGAGCGCTCTGGTAAACCACAAAAATGCGAAGACGAGCAATTGCAGGAGTTATTGGATGATGACCCAACTCAAACTCAACGGCAATTAGCAGAAGCATTACATGTGCCATAAGAAACAATCAGCAGACGTTTACGAGCAATGAGGAAGATCAATAAACTCGGTAAATGGGTCCCACACGATTTGAATGAACGTCAAATGGAAAATCGTAAAGTCACTTGTGAAATGCTGTTTCAACGCCACGAAAGGAAATTATTTTTGTATCAAATTGTGACAGGTGACGAAAAATGGATTTATTTTGAAAACCGGAAAAATTTTATTTTGAAAAGCGGAAAAAATCGTGGCTTTCACCTGGCGAAGCCGATCCTTCAACATCAAGGCCAAATCGCTTCGGTAAGAAGACCATGCTCTGTGTCTGGTGGGACCAGAGTGATATTGTGTATTATGAACTCTTGAAGCCCGGCGAAACCGTTAATACACAACGCTATCGCCAACAAATGATTAATTTAAACCACGCATTAATCGAAAGACGACCGGAATGAGCCAGAAGACATGGCAAAGTGATTTTGTTACACGACAATACGCCGTCTCACACAGCAAAACCAGTGAAAGACACCTTGAAATCGCTTGGATGGGACATCCTTCCGCACCCGCCGTACTTCCCAGACCTGGCGCCATCTGACTATCACCTCTTCGCATCAATGGGGCACGCGCTCGCAGAGCAGTACTTCAGCGATTTCGAGGAAGTTGGAAAATGACTCAACGAATGGTTTGCCGCAAAAGACAAGCAGTTTTTCTGGCATGGTATTCATAAATTATCTGAAAAATGGGCGAAATGTGTAGAAGCCGATGGCCAATATTTTGAATAAAAAAAAATTAATTTCCCTTGAAAATTATGTGTTCTTTTTACCAAAAAAACCGGAAAAAACTTATGCATACACCTGGTATATAAATTGAATTGCATTCATTGTGACGTGTCTTATGTGGGACAGACTAGTAGACAACTACGCACCAGAGTCAACGAACATCGGTGTCATATCAGACATAATTTTAACATTCAATCAGTTATCACTATCATAGAATAAATTTTAAACCACGAATTCAACTGGGAAGACGTATAAATTTTAGACTATGAGCCTTTCCTAAATAAAAGATTGATTTCCGAGATGCTTTTTATAAAAAGACAAATTAATGGTGCAAATGGCAAATTTGCAGACGGACACTGAACGTTTACCAGAAATTTACTCGAACATTGTTAATAATTTACCAAAAATTTGATAGTTTTTATTTCTCGTAATTTTTGAAAAACCTGTTTCACTTTGCGCATGTGTATTGACTTGATTTGACATCTTTATAAACGGACCTCTGCTTATCCCGAGGACTAGTCAGATTTTGTCGTTTCGAGATGATCGGTCTCTCTTCATCTTTATGGTGGGCCAACATTTTCGATGTTTGGGAGTAAGTTGAACCTTTCATTATTCTTTATATTTTCTCAACTTACAAGGGGAGGTCGCGGTTGACTCTTCACCGATTTTGATCTCCTTTGGTTAGGTCCTGTGGTGAATCTATATCGAAAAATAGTTGATCCGAGTTCGAGCTTTTCGTCCAATGCGCCTTATAAAAAAAATTTTTTTTTCTCGAGATTGAGTAAACTTGCCAGGTTCGTTATCAGACTTAAAGAAAGACATACTTTCGATCAGTGCCGCTAGTCCAGTGGTAGAGCACCAGAACAGGGATCCCAAGTTCAAGACTTGAGAGTATCATAAATTTTTTTTTTATTATTTTATTTATTTATTATATATATATATATATATATATATATATATATCTATATAACATGTATTATTTATTATGTTAAATAAATATTCGGCATATTAATAATGTTAGAATACACACTTTTCATTTTTCACAGCTTTACAAAATCGGTTTTTCTACCTGCTGTGAACTGCTGAATGCTCATCCGGCGCAATGTAACAAATAAACAAAAAATATTTACTTTTTTTTAATATTAAATTCTTGTCGCCAGTAGATAAAATAAGACAACGTAATTTAAATCGACCACACTGGCACTTTATTGGTTGATAGAAAATCACGACGTTTCGACCATTGGTTTTGGTCCTTTTCAAGTGAACTACAAAGGTTTACAATATTATAAAAACAATATGAAGTGAATAAAAAAGGAGAAAAAAAGGAAAAATTAATATATACGTACAAAATCTTAGTTAACCAATAAGTAATGAAAAAAGAGAAATCACTTGTCAAGATCGTCAAATCAGCCTACCGCTCACAAACAAGGAGAGAGACTAAACAGCTTTTATTAGTTTATCATAAATACTGTTCAGACTCTCAGTGTCCTTCTGCAAGTTAATTGTGTTGTCAAACTTTTTCATAAAAAACATTTCAGCAATTTCTCTCTTTCTCACGTGTCTTTCGTTGTGTAAAATAATCGGTATTGACCAATCGAAGTCATGGTTGAATTCTAATTTATGTTTACTAACCACAGATAGATTGCTTTCGTGCAATTTTATATTGTTAAAATGTTCTTTGACACGAGTGCCTAAATGTCTTTTCGTTTGGCCTATATATGAATTATTACAATTTTTGCAGTCTAATTTATATACGACTTCGGTCCTGTTAGTAGGCAATCTATCTTTTCCGCGTTTAATCAAAACGTTAAGTTTTTTCGGTACATTATAGACGATATTAAGACCTATATTATTAAAGACGTGGCTAATCTCATCACTAAAGCCATCCACAAACGGTAAAGAAATATAACAAGGTGTAGCCGCATTATCACTTTCAGAATTTGTATTTTCATTGTCACGATGTTTTAAAAAATCAAGTCTTCTTTTAACGTAACGGTTAATAATTTGATCTGGAAAACAATTGTTGGAAAGAATCTGTTTGACAATGTCGATATTCTTAAAATGAAATCGAACGTCTGATAATAAAATAGCGCGATCAACAAGATTATAAATTGTGTTCATTTTATATTTAAACGGATGCTTGGAATGAAAATTAATGTATCTGTTAGAACAAGTAGGTTTTCTGTACCAGTCGGTCAAAAGCCGACCGTCAGAACGAATAACCATGGTATCCAAAAATTAATTTATCTCTTTAATTTATCTCAGTTTTTGTACGCGATAGAAACGGTTTTGGATTCCACTAGTTTTTCGTTTAATGGACAGTTTTATGAAAAGATTTTCGGTAGTCCTATGGGGTCCCCCCTGTCTCCTATTTTGGCTGACATCGTTATGGATGATCTAGAAACACATTGTTTGAGTCAGTTAAGTTTTAACGTTTTGTTATATTATAGATATGTTGATGACATTTTTACTATTGTTCCACGCTCAAAGATTGACGAGATTGTATTGACTTTTAATGCTTATCATCAACGTTTGACATTTACATATGAGACTGAGTCTGATTTTTGCATTAGTTTTTTGGATACCATGGTTATTCGTTCTGACGGTCGGCTTTTGACTGACTGGTATAGAAAACCTACTTGTTCTAACAGATACATTAATTTTCATTCCAAGCATCCGTTTAAAATGAACACAATTTATAATCTTGTTGATCGCGCTATTTTATTATCAGACGTTCGATTTCATTTTAAGAATATTGACATTGTCAAACAGATTCTTTCCAACAATTGTTTTCCAGATCAAATTATTAACCGTTACGTTAAAAGAAGACTTGATTTTTTAAAACATCGTGACAATGAAAATACAAATTCTGAAAGTGATAATGCGGCTACACCTTGTTATATTTCTTTACCGTTTGTGGATGGCTTTAGTGATGAGATTAGCCACGTCTTTAATAATATAGGTCTTAATATCGTCTATAATGTACCGAAAAAACTTAACGTTTTGATTAAACGCGGAAAAGATAGATTGCCTACTAACAACAGGACCGAAGTCGTATATAAATTAGACTGCAAAAATTGTAATAATTCATATATAGGCCAAACGAAAAGACATTTAGGCACTCGTGTCAAAGAACATTTTAACAATATAAAATTGCACGAAAGCAATCTATCTGTGGTTAGTAAACATAAATTAGAATTCAACCATGACTTCGATTGGTTAATACCGATTATTTTACACAACGAAAGACACGTGAGAAAGAGAGAAATTGCTGAAATGTTTTTTATAAAAAAGTTTGACAACACAATTAACTTGCAGAAGGACACTGAGAGTCTGAACAGTATTTATGATAAACTAATAAAAGCTGTTTAGTCTCTCTCCTTGTTTGTGAGCGGTAGGCTGATTTGACGATCTTGACAAGCGATTTCTCTTTTTTTCATTACTTATTGGTTAACTAAGATTTTGTACGTATATATTAATTTTTCCTTTTTTTCTCCTTTTTTATTCGCTTCATATTGTTTTTATAATATTGTAAACCTTTGTAGTTCATTTGAAAAGGATCAAAACCAATGGTCGAAACGTCGTGATTTTCTATCAACCAATAAAGTGCCAGTGTGATCGATTTAAATTACGTTGTCTTATTTTTTTTTATTTTTTAACTAATTATTTCTTTATCTATTTAATTCTTTATGTATCTATTATGTAATTATTTCTTTATCAATGTATATAATTTATTACTCATTATTATTTTCTGCATAAATATGTAGTATGTAATAAATATATTATAAATGTATAAGTAAGATTTCTAATCAACTTTCTAGAATCTTTGACAGGACCCTTCTCCCCTTCCCCCTATGTAATGTTTTCTGTAACGATGCTTTAACGGCAGGTAGCATCCAGCGGTTCACAACAGGTAGAAAAACTGATTTTGTAAAGTTATGAAAACTGTGTATTCTAACATTATTAGTATGCCGAATATTTATTTAACATAATAAATAATACATGTTATATACATATATATAAATAAATAAAATAATAGAAAAAAAAATTTATAATACCCCAAGTCTTGAACCTGGGATCCCGGGAATACTGTCCTGGCGCTCTGCCACTGGACTAGCGGCACTGATTGAAAGCATGTCTTTCTTTAGGCCTGATAACGAACCTGGCAAGTTTATTCAACCTCGAGAAAAAAAAAATTTTTTTTACAAGACGCATTGGACGAAAAGCTCGAACACGGATCAACTATTTTTCGATATAGATTCACCACACCAAAGGAGATCAAAATCGGTGAAGAGTCAACCGCGACCTCCCCTTATTAGTTCAGTTTATTTTTATTTTAATTATGCCTTATTAATTTGCTGTTTATTGTTTGACTTCTCTACAGACATCGTCAATATGACATTAATAACGAGACACCGCATCAACTATAATGTTTTTTATATATGTGATTTTTTTATATATGTGTTTTTATATAATCCGCTGCTGATAAATAGGTAGAAGTTCCATTTAAAATCTATTACATTTTTGTCATATTATATGTATATTAAAGATTCAAATCTGATCAGTAAAGAAATTTTAACTCTGTTTATTCTAATTCATTGAACTTTATATACCGAAATGAATCATTGAGGATGCGACATGATGATTTTTTTCTTGAATCTTCTGATTTTTGAAAAAGGAACAGTCATATCATAAGGAAATAGTCTATCCTTCTTGTGATTGGCAGAAAACTCTTCTCAATAAACATCCTTAACATTGTTCAAAAAAATGTTTCGAGATAGCATTCAAGAAAAAAATCTAAATAATTTAACAACTATTGCCATTAAAACTGATTTGTTTAACAATAACTTATTACGCTATTGTAAATTATTTAAATTATTAAACACTTACTAGCTTGCCTGCATCTCGAAATTCTCACTATTAGATTCAAGTGTTCTACTCATTGTGCAGCGTTTTTCTTTTTTCCTTTTTTTCAAATTGTACATTTCGTAGCGTGTTTTTTTGTATTGTTTGCTGACGTGTCGGCTCGTGTTTTAAATTTGTACGGCGGTTCGTCCTTCGGCTTCGCAACAAAGTTTCTGCGGTTTTCGGACAAGATCTCCGATAGAGCGTTCGTCAAGCACTCGGCAAGATTTCCGGCGCGGCGAATTGAGCTGACAATTCGGAAGACAAGAAGATTTCCACTCGACGCCATTACAACCAACGGAAACTATGACCTTCACCGCGTATCTATTGTTTTTAAGCCGCACATCAACCGTCATTGTGTTATCAGACAAAATAAACGGAAGGTTTCGTAAAACTCAGTGAGTCTCTTCTTAGGAGCTTCTTCCGCTTCCATCTGTCCTACAGTGAATCTGCGGATTCGCGTAACGCACATTCAGCGCTCAGCGTTGGGCGGTTCCGACGTTCGCGTGCTCGAGTTCGCGTCGCGAGCACATTCGCAAACAGATTACAAAAAAAGAAAAAAATATAATCGAGATTTAAAGAAAAGAAAAAATATAATCGAATATCAAAGTGAATTATTAAGGATCGACAGGAGTGACGGGTGAACTCCAAATTGATATTGGAGACCTCATGCGGTGACAATGCGAAATTTCGGTTTCAGGATTGCCAATATGAGAAATAAATTCTCGGTCGTTATATAGAGGTGTACATCTGTATACGTACAAACATTATTGCATTGCTCGTGCGGACGCACCGCAGAGAAGAAAGACAGAAAAGGATCGACAATCATGCTATCCTTGTTCTTCTAACGTATCATGTTACGGCCGAAGATATGGCCTGAAAACACTTTCTGGCCTCTCATAGCAGAAAGCAGTAATGCAACAAAACTAACGGGCGCCCACTTTTTGTAAATTTTATATTTGTGTATATACATATGTATATATATGTTTAAATTATATGTGCGATTAAATATTATATAAGACAACGTAATTTAAATCGACCACACTGGCACTTTATCACTGTGATTTTCTATCAACCAATAAAGTGCCAGTGTGGTCGATTTAAATTACGTTGTCTTATTTTATCTACTGGCGACAAGAATTTAATATTAAATATTATATGTTGATGAATAATAACAGTAGGATTATAGATGAAACAATAGGATTATAGGGTAAACAAATATACAATATGTAAGACACGGGTACCTATTAAACTTGATAATTTGTTGCTTTCTCATATTATCGATTCTTCATATATCATGTCAGCGGGATAGAGAGATGTCAATTTTATTTTGATTATTTTTTAGCAACTATAATCATAGTTTTATAAATCAATGATATTTTATAGATATTTTTTTTCAATTATATCGATATCATAATCACATATACTGTCACATTAATATGAAGACGTATTTGAATAACACATAATGGCGACGTGCTAAGTGTTCAGGCTATCACCCCGTAGACTCAAATTCAAATCCGTGCACGTTCAATTTTCTTTTGTAACATGTTTCTTTAAAAAAAATATAACATTTTTTTTTGTTAATTATTAAAACATTAAAAATAGTTTACTTATTTATAATTACATATATATGTATATAAAAAACTTTTTATTTTTGGAATACATTAATGTATTTTTGATGATGTTATAAATTGATAACAACTGTGAAAAAAGGTATATTATATTTAAATTATTCTTTTTAAATTTAAAAATTTTTTGGAGAATATATATATATTATTTTTATAAATATTTTATATATTTGAATATATATATATATATATATATATATATGTATATATTCAAATTTTTTTTTATTATAAAAATAATTATATGTTAATTAAATTATAATTATAATTATATATATATATATATATATATATACACATGTAATTGTAAATAAGTAAAAATATAATATTTTAAAAATTATTCTGAAATTCATAAAAAAATGTAATAATTTTAATAATTACATTTATACTATCATATACATATATATAAATACCGTCCGTCTGTCTGTCTGATCGCGAACTACTCCCGCATTCGTGGATCGATTTTCGTAAAAGAGATACCAAAATGTAGCGAATTTTTAGGGGGAGGCTGCTATGTGTTTTTTTTTTTAAAGGTTTGGGCCACCCACGCATAGAGAAGCCAGAATTGATTAGCATGGAGCAGCAAGTTATTATGCATTGAATATAGCTGCGAGAGGAACTGTTGAAGATCGAGGGAGGGGGCGAGGAAGAACGTCGAGCTACAGTTTATTTGTAATAAGTTAGCGTGGGGAGGGAATCCACTGGGACACCAAAAGAAAAACAGATGAAGGTCGCGGGACATGGACGAACGAGCTATACTCTATGCGTAATAATATGCAAGGGCATGTGCGTATAATAGGGAATCAATGCCCACGCAAAGACCCACGTATTGACCATCGCGCATGCGCAGTGAGGGAGCGTAATTGGGAATGTCATGAAAAGGAAAGGATAAAAGTGCGGAATAAGAATAGAAGAAATTTAACGAGGAAAGAGCGAAAACGCGAAAAGAATAGAAGAAATTTAACTAGAATAGATACAAATAAACGTAAAGAAGAATAGATCAAAAAAGGTAAGGAAAAAAAGCAGAAATGCAGAGGAATTAAAACGAAGATAAAGGAAAAGCGGACATGATCCACCCAAGCATATATTAGAGGAGGTACGCGATGATGAGCGGAATACATAGAATAAGATTTGCCCAAAACGGGGAAATAGCGGGAAAGGTGGGAGAAGGAACGATTTTTAACGTAAATTCGGAAGAACAAGCGAAATTAAGAAAATTTGGAATAAAAACGAAAATTGAAAGGGGAAAAGCGAGAAGTGAATGGAATTAACGGACATGGATGATTAACGAACGAAAGAAGAATAAACAAAGAAAGAAAAAAAGGAAGAAAAGGGAAATATAATCGATAGAATGGACGGAAAAGATATTGGTGAGGAGAAGAGGAATAAAATGGAAAGGACGCGAAAAGAGGAAAAAAAGGAACGAAGAGGAAGGAAAGAGGAAGAAATGATGAAAGGAGGTATTGATGATTTACAAAAAGGTAAATATTGACATGTACGTTTTACAAAGATAAGGGTGTACGTTTTACAAAGATAAGGATAAGAGAAACAAAATTATTAGAAAAAACGATAGACAGTAGGAACGAAAAAGGAACGAAAGAGGGAAAAGATAGGCAGAATTTTAACAAAAAAAGGATTAATAAAATGAAAATGATAGAAAAACCAAAAAAGAATATTAAAATTTCAGAAATGGATGATGGGATGGACGAATTGTTGATAGGCAGTAGAGGTATTGGAGGAGAGAATGCGGAAAAAGGAAGAGAGGAAAAAAGATGAGGAGGATGAAAAGACGAGAAAGGAGAAACAGCGGCAAGAGAATGAGTGCGGAAGGAGGAAAGTAGTAAAGAAAAGAAAAAACGAGTAGACTAATAAGGAAGAAGAAATAACAAACGAAAAAAGGAGAAAAAGAATAGATACGTAAGAAAGCAAAAAGAATATATATATAAATTATGTAATATGGAAAAGATTAAAATTAAAATAGAAATTTATTTAAATAACATTTGTTGACAAATGTTTTTAAAAAAAGAAAATATTGAATTTGATAAATATGATATATGTTTCAATAAATTGAAATGTATTGCATTAGAAAGAAGTATATATGAAAAAACGGGGAACAAATGTAAACGGTGTGCAACTGAACGGTGTACATTTGAGTGGTGTGTAATTGAACGGTGTACGTCTGAACGGTGTGCATTTTTACGTGTCCAACTGATCGGTGTACGTTTTTATGTGTCCAATTGAACCGTGTCCAAATGAACCGTGTACAATATTTCGTGTCCATTTGCTCCGTGTCCATTTGCCCCGTGTCCAATTGTACTGTGTCCGATTGAAGGTCTCTCGTGAGTGAGGGCCAACGTGTGATTGCGCGAGAGGGCAAACGAGGAAGTGGAAAAGAGTGATTGAGGGTAGAACTAAAAAGAAAACCAATAAAGGAAAAAAAGAAAATGCGTGGAGACAAAGGGAAAGGATTTTTATTTAAAATTACAAGTTTTAAGGAATTATAGATAAGAGAGAAAACAAAATGAAATAAAATTGAGAAAGACAAGAACAAATAAATCCTACATATTAATATAATTAATTATTGTTCGATTTCCACGGCCACGTTCACGTTCACGGCCAAGCACAAAGGCACGGGTACGTCTTCGACCGGCTCTTGCCCAACGTGCCGTATTTAAGGCTGGGAGGAAAAATATAAAATTAAGGAACATTATATTAATGAATTAGAGAAACTAAATTGTTAAGAATATTAAATGAAAGATCATGAGCAATTTTATTGTAAGGGAGAAATGGGAATAAATTGACAAGAAAAACGAGGAGATAAGGACTGAACAGACCAAAAAGAGGGACAGGGAAAAGAAATTTGGATACTTATAGGCCGAGAGAACGTCGGGAATTGCAGGGGGAGCGTAGAGGAAGTACAAGGCGGAGGAGGAATTGGAGAAGGCAGAGGAATGATCTTAGGAGTGGGATTCTTCGATGGAGAGGCTTCTTCGGGGAGGGGGATTTTTTCGAGAGCAGCGGCAAATTGTTCCTGAAGTTCCGCAAATTTGGCCTTGAGGGAGTCATAGGCAGAAAGAAGATCCTCCGTAACATGAACATTCTAATAAGAGAAAAAGATAAAAATGGTTTATTCAGACGGGGAAGCATAAAGACAGGAAAAATGACACGCACTCTCTCTTAACTATTAGAAAAAAGATTAGAAAAAAGGAAAAGGTGGAAAAGTCCGTAAATTAAAAAAAGGGCAGAGAGAGAAAAATAGGAAAAACTATGTGTGGAAGACTGAATAAGATTTGCCAAAAAAGAAAATGACGGGAGGGAAAAACAAAAATAATTTGATGAGATTATAATATACGTACATTAGGCTGATTCGAGGTAGAGGGATTATCGCTGCTAAGCAAGGACATATTGGAACGTTGTAAAAGAAGAGAAAAATTATAAGAAACAATAAGGGTTATAGGAGAGAATTAACACTGATGTATGTCAATTGAGAAATCGATTATAAAAAGGGAAAACAAAAAAAGGAAGTTGAAAAAAAATGTCAACCCGCAAGAATCGATAAATAAGGAATCTGAAAATATTTAGAAATGATTTATATGAATGGTAAAAGAGAGAAGAAGGAAAGGGATTAAAATTAGAACTGTAAAGAGTTATTAAAGAATTAAAAACAAGGATGAAGGGGATAGACGGCAGATAGGATAGATTTGTGAGAAAGGTAAATATAAAAAGATAATATCAATATATTAAAGTACGGGTAGCGCGAATAAGTATTCAAATACTGAAGTACGAAATGAATAAATTATATACTGTTTAAATTAACAATAGGAGAGAATAACTAAATATTAAAGAGAGGAATTGAAAAGAAAAGAGGGTGAGAGAAGGAGGGTAAGCAGTTTAGGGCGACAAAAAAACGGGAAGAGAAGGACGTTACAGAGCTGTAGTGCGCCTGTATAAAAAAGGGCTGCTGTGCGCCAGTTAAAAAAAGGGCTGTTGTGCACCTTAAAATAAACGGCTGCTGAGCGCCGGGAGAAAAAGGCATAGGAGGACCGAAACTGAGCTGCTGAGTGTCTTCAATAAAGGGGTGCTGTGAGCCTGGAAAAAACGGCTGCAGCGCCTGTAAAATAACGGCTGCTGTGCGCCAGGAAAAAACGGCTGCAGCGCCAATGAAAGAATCGAAAAAGGAGTGGCGATAAAGAACTGCTGTGAGCCTGATAAAAGAGGGGCTGTTGTGCGCCAAGATAAAATGGTAAAGGTGTGTCGAAACAGAGCAGCAGTGCGCAACGGAATAAGACGCTGCAATGCAGATTAATTAAAAGGGCTCCACCAAACTAAGATAACTTGGAAAAACGAAAAGGGAACAAACGTAAAGGAAAAACCGAGGAAAACAATATCCAAAAAAAGAAAAAGCGCAAATTTGTATAAAGAGAGTTGGGAATGCAAGCGCTCAAGAGGCGCGTAATAAAGAATAGAGAGGAAAGGATTCGACGACTCGAAAGAGATGCCCTGCGACATGGACAACAGAGGGCCGATGAAAACAAAGACGTTAGAAATCAAAGACAGGAAGCAGATGCACTGAGACATGCGCAGCGGAGGGCCAATGAAAAAGCTGACGGATGGATTGAAAGACTACGAAAAGATGCTGAGAAATATGCACAGGAAAGAAGGAAAGCAGGACAATTGAATCATCATTGCGCGCTGATAGCAAAAGACAACGAAATAAATGTGCAAGTTCATAAACTAGGCCCAATGAACGTCCAATGTGAATTTTGTAAATCGCTAAACTTTGAAGATGAAAAAAGTAAAGATGGTAAATTTACATATTGTTGTCAAAGGGGACGGGTACAATTGAGACCTATAGATTGTCCTGAATTTCTAAAAAAATTATACATGGGAAATGATACGGCGTCCAAAAATTTCAGAGACCATATTCGCTCATATAACAGCGCGATAGGAATGGCCTCGATGGGAGCTCCGGGAAATAGAAATCCATTTGATGTGGAGCATAATGCTCCGTATTGCTTGAAGATACATGGGCAATATCATCATTTAACGTCAACGGGAATGCACCCAGCAGAGGGACAAGCTCCGCGCTATGCGCAAATGTACTTTTTAGATACAGAGGAAGCAATAAAACAAAGAATGAAAAACAAAGCGAATAAAGAGTGCGATACAGAAATAATGAGCCTTTTGACAAGATTTATGATAGAACACAATGAATTGGCCAAAACATTTAAGATGATGCGTCAGGTGGAGCAGGAACTAAATCCAAGGGGACAAAAACAATAGATATAATGTTGTCATTTAGGAAGGATCCATTACATGATCAAAGAAGATACAATGCGCCAAAAGCAAATGAAATAGCAGTGGTTTTTAAGAATATAGATGGAGAGCCTCCATTTGAAAGGGACATACGAATTTATAATAAAAAATCAAGTGATGTGCAACAAATATCAATCATGGATAAAAGGTGTGATCCAATGTGTTATCCATTATTGTATCCCTACGGCGAGGGATGGCATACGGAAATGAAAACAAATAATCCAAAATATTCGAGCATGAAGATAACTCAAATGGATTATTATGCTCATCTGCTTGCTCCAAGAGCAGAATTTAGTCAATTCAAAACAGCAGGAAAATTGAGATGTCAATTTATACTTGATGCTTACATGAAAACCGAGGCCAATAGGCTAAATTATATTAGAATGAATCAACCACAATTACGAGCTGAACTATATTCAGGATTGATGGACCACATTGGTAATCGAGCAGAAAATGAAGGAATAACAGTAGGTATACCGATAATATTACCATCTTCATTTGTGGGTAGTCCAAGGAATATGCAAGAAAGATATCAAGATGCCATGTCTATGGTCAGAAAGTTCGGAAAACCGGACATTTTTCTAACAATGACATGCAATCCGCAATCAACGGATATTAAGGACAACCTAGATGGATGTCAAATTGAGATTCGACCAGATATAGTAGCGAAAACATTTAACATGGATGTAAAAGAGGTAATGAAAGATTTAATACAGAATAAAATTTTTGGAAAAATTATAGCTTATGCAGGTGTGATTGAGTTTCAAAAAAGGGGGCTCCCACATTTACATTTGCTAGCAATGAGGATAAGCCAAGACTACCAGAGGTGATTGGTATGATGGTATGGGCTGAAATCCCAGACGAAGCAAAATATCCAAAACTTAATGCAAAAGTTTTAAAACACATGATTCACGGACCATGTGGGGATCCCTCCATGAGATATCCTTGCACAGGGAACGATAGAAAATGTTCCAAAGGATATTCCAAAAAATTTTGGGAAGAGACAAATGCAAATGTGAATGGATATCCAATGTAGAGATTAGGGAAAAAATACATCATGAGAAATAAGGAAATAGATAATAAATGGATAGTGCCATATTCTCCATATTTAATTATGAAATATAATCGACACATAAATATGGAAATATGTTCATCCGTTAAAAGCGTGAAATATTTATATAAATATATACATAAAGGATTTGATTGTGCAGCAATTGAAGTCAAGGTGCAGGATGGCACGAGATTCCTACGAGTAAATGAGATGAACTCATATCTAGATGCAAGATATGTTAGTGCTCCTGAAGCAATGTGGAGATTAAATGGATACGATCTGTTCATGAAGTCGCACACAGTAATAAGGCTGTTCATTTGCCGGATCGGCAAATGGTTTATTTCCGGGAGGAAAAAGAAGAGCAGGCTGAGGAAAGAGAGCAGAGAAGAAATACAACGTTGACGGCATGGTTTAAATTAAATCAAACAAACGAAAATGCAGTCCATTTACGTTACACGGATATTCCAACACACTATGTTTTCGAAAAAAAAGAAACAAAATGGAAGCTACGAAAAAAGGGAGCAGAAAAAATAATCTTAAAGTTATACATTGTGAGCATAAAAGAAAAAGAAAGATTTTAACTACGTGTTCTTTTATTACATGTGGCTGGCGCAAAATCGTATGAGGATTTAAGAACAGTGAACGGAGTGATGTATGAAACATTCAGGGAAGCAGCAGTTGTAAGGAAATTAATAGAAATGGACGATCTGTAGGCCGACACACTAGAGGAAGCAACCGAAACAAAAATGCCTGCACAAATACGAGAGCTGTTTGCATGCATATGCATTTATGGTGGTCCGACAGATAGACTAACAGTGTGGAATAAATATAAAGATCATATGATTGAGGATTACGAACAAAACAATGATGAAGATCCGGAAAATATGGCATTAAATGAAATACAGGAAATTCTACGCATAAATGGAAGTAGTTGTGAGAATTTCAACTTGCCACAACCAACACCAGTGAAAATTTGGGAGACGAAATATGATGTTGAGGAGGAAAAGAGACTAGGTGATTATTTATTAAAAACACTGAATCAGAAACAAAAACACGTGTACGAAAAAATTATTCGAGTAATAGAAAATGATGAGGAACCAGAGGTTATTTTGCATAGACAGGTTTGCTGGAAGTGGAAAGACTAATCTATTTAACACATTACTGAGTGTAATTCGAGGAAGAAAGGAAATCGTAATTCCATGTGCATCAACTGGCATTGCTGCAACACTACTTAAAGGAGGAAGAACATATCATTCTCTGTTTAAGCTATCGATTCCAATTGATGAAGGAGTAAAATCAAATATCAGAGGAAATTCACAAGCAGGATGGGAACTGACATCTGTAAAACTAATCATATGGGATGAGGTGAGCATGACAATGGGACATGCTTTGACAGCAGTTGATAAACTTTTCAGAGATCTGATGAAAAATCCGAGACCTTTTGGTGGAAAAGTAATTTTATTTACGGGAGATTTCTGACAAAATTTCACAGTAGTGTCACATGCACACAAAACAACAATAATAAAATCGACAGTAAAATACAATCGATTATAGATGAACGTTGAGCAGATTAAACTCACGCAAAATATGAAAACAGGGGAAGACAAAGAATTTGCAAATTGGCTGATGCAACTTGGAGATGGGAAATTATCAAATACGGATGGACTTGATCGCGATATAATTGAAATCCCTGAGGATTTTATTTGCGAGAAAAATCTAATAACAGAGATATTTGGAAATAGAATCACAAAGAATATGATTAGAGAAAATCCAGATCGAGCGATTCTTTGGCCGAAGAATGAGGATACATTTAAAATAAATGACGAGATCCTAGGATTGATGGAGGGAGAGAAAAGGGAATATCTCTCAATTGACTCTATTATTAGTGAAGATGATTGCTCCAGAGGAGCAATTAAATTTTCCAACTGAATTTTTAAACTCTTTGACAACAGGGATGTCAAATCATCATCTAAAACTTAAAGAGGGGGTAACAATAATCTTATTAAGAAGTTTGAATACTAAGAAAGAGAATACTATGCAATGGCACAAGATTAATTGTTATTAGATTGAATAATAATCTAATTTATGCGGAGGTGCTTATGGGACCTGCACGAGGACAGATTGTAATTATATCAAGGATAGATTTAGTTACGAGCGATAAAGATCAACCATTTAAATTCAAACGAAGACAGTTTCCAATACGGATGTCATTTGCAATGACAATCAATAAATCCCAAGGACAAACTTTGGAGAAAGTGAGACTATATTTGCCCCAGCCGGTATTTGGACATGGACAACTTTATGTGGCATTTTCGAAAGCAACGAAAAGGAAAAGAGTAAAATTAAAGATAAATGAATTAAGCATTCAAGGACATCTTATTGAAAAAAGTAAAAAATGTTTCACAAAAAATGTAATATACAGGGAGGTTTTGTAAAAAAGCGAAATGTGAAAGGAGGGAGGGCAGGAATGAGATGACCAATAAAAAAAAGAAAAGGGTTGATTTCTGTTGAGCGCAGGCAAAGACAGACAGACAGAAAAAAGAAAAAAAAAGAAAGGAAAAAAAATATTTAAAAGAAAAAGAAAGAAAAAAGAAAAAAATATATGATATTAATGGAAAAAGGCTTTGAGGCCCGCGCTTTGCGCGGGCCGAAAAGCTAGTTTAAATATAATGTTAAATTATGTTTAAATGTTAATAATGTTTAATTATAATGTTCACCAAAATAACTGCATATCAATAATTATTGATTCAAATTAGATTTTTTTAAAATAACTGAACGTCTATGTTTTTGTAATATCAATATTTATGCAGCAATGTAATTTCGCAGCA
Organism: Camponotus fellah; assembly: GCA_030586385.1. NCBI lineage: Eukaryota > Metazoa > Arthropoda > Insecta > Hymenoptera > Formicidae > Camponotus > Camponotus fellah. Next base: position 56,773 of record JAPIVC010000563.1, read on the forward strand.
ATATCAATGCAATTAACGAGAACGTGATAACACACTAGTAGTTTTCTAAGATTTAAAATCCAAATTGAAATAATACAAATTAATATAATTTCTTAACTAGAATAATTATTTCTTAAAAAAAAAATATATATATATATATATATATATATATTTAGTGTTTTTTTTTCCGAGAGAAGGGAAAATGCATTTATGCACCTCCGACCGCCCGTACGGCCGGAAAGTGTGAGACTCGCCCTAATAGACCATACCCACTAAAAATCCTTCTCTTTGCTATCACTTCAGTCCTAGAATCCGAGATACTGATTACACATGACTTCCCACAGTATATATAGAATATTCTACATAAAATTATACAAATTATTTTATTATTATATAATAGTGATAGATAATAAATAAGATTTGACAATGAATAATTATATTTAAAAATTTGTATGTATTTGTAAAAAATATATTTCTGAAGAGCTTCTATTTGTTAAAATTTTTCTTATTTAATATTTCTTATTTCTTATATATTACATCTTATTTTATTAGTTATTTTATTAAATTATATTTCTATTATATATATATATTACCTTTATATATATATATATATATATTATCTTTTTGTGAAGGAGGAGAAATATCTAATGCATATCCCATTGACCATCCGGCGAAATAGTATGAGTATCCACTAAACCACTCCCCCTCTCTTTTACAGTCACTTCTAATCGCTACGTGATTAGAGAACCGTGTATTACTTCCAAGAATGTATATGTACTGTAATATAAAATGGCGCTGAGAGATTCTACGGCATCCAGGTCTCTTCATTCAATATAAGCTAAATGGTTGAAATATCCGCTTTCTAGACAATCGTTTCTTTCTAACCTATCTGTAACAATAAGAAACTTTGCAATGCATATAGATTAATATGAATATAACGAAAGAAAATGTATTATAATAAAAAATAATTAATTTTAAAAAATAACATTAATATATATATTAAAATGTGATATAATAAAAACTTGATTCTTTACGCTTATCAGAAACACAACAACAGAAGCGCTAGAATATATATTCTTATTCCAAAAAATGCAATATAATAAAAAATGTAATACAAATATTGTATAAAAATTTGATAGACATAATGAGCATAACAAGTAATATAAATAGTAAAAAATGATAAGCAAAAATTTTATTATTTTGTATGTAACTTTTAATAATGCTACTGCATTATAATTATACACAATTCTTATGGAATAAGAATATTAAAGACAGTATACAGTAAACAATAGTAAGCAATGTATAAATATAAATATATATATATATATTTATTTATTTTTTTATTTATTTGTATGTATGTGAAAATTTGTATTTAACATCTTAAAGTTAAAAAATTAAAAATACAAAAATTTTACTATTGTTTCCATATAGAACGCAATATACAGCACGAATTAATAAATTCGAGTGAATCGCAATTTAAACTGAGTTAAGTGATCGCATCGCAAAGTGATCTCAACCATATGGAAGTGGGAAGTACTTTATAAAATGTTTCTTGTTAATTGCATCTTTAAGAAAGAACCCCGCACTAATCATATGAAAAATCTGTCCCGGTCAAATCAATTAGTTTTTACATATGTTGTAGCTTATAACCTACTGAACAAAAGATGTAATGGACACAAAGCTCAATAATGGACAGTTATCGAGTTATAACCAGTCAAATATGAAAAATTCGGGCTGCCGAATAGTCAAATCTCGGAAGGTATTGATTTTTTTGAAAAATGTTTGAAACAAACATAGTAAGGTTTTACAAAATCTGTTAGTTGGTGACATTATTTGTGAATTTTGAATGACCTTGAAAAGCTCCGTGAACAAAAATCTTCTACAAAAATGCCTATTTTTTATTATATTCGTGTAGCTAAATTCGAGACGTTTTCAAAATATTTTTGATGAACCTTTTTTCTACTAAAACTTCTTGAGAACTAATATACACGATTTACCATCTCTGGTAAATCTGGTTATGAGCATAGAGTTACGTGTAGAGCGCTCGATTTGTACAGCTAGAGCCATCAGGCGACTCATCCCCACTGCTACACTGCGGGCGGTATACTATTCTATCTGCAATTTGTGAGAAATCATATTGGTTGATATTGCTAGCGCAGGCATTGTCATCACTAAGCGTACCTATTCTAGCATTATTGCTGCCGAATGCTATTACTTTCTGGCATTACTACGTCCGATATTGATATTATTGATATCAGTGTATTCTGTTCATTTTGGTCTGAGGAATTATTTCACCAGAAAAGTTTTTAATATCTAATCAATCTGATATTGCTATGCAATTCGATAATAAAATATTATCATGGCTTACAGACATCGAATCCATTGTTATGTTTGCGATCGTGCTTTTCAAGCTCGACAAATGGTACGAATCAATGGCGATAGTGATGCAATTAAAAAACAAATCGCTGTTTTTAGGCGAACTGAGCTGGGTAAGGAGCCCATTAATATAGACAATGAAAGCCGATTATGTTTTAATTGCAATGTATCTATTGTACATGAAATAGAACAGATAGAACTTGATCCGACGTGCCTACGACTCAACGTTATTACCCAAACCGAAATAATTCTTGTTTATTTTGCAATGCTATTGTAAATATTAGACCACTGTTGTTAGAATCCAGGGTAAATGTCTTTGTTCTGAAAAATATTTATATTCCTGAACACGTTTATTGTTGTGACCAACATTTGGATGATCGCGGATTTATTTTACAGTTACTGCTGCCAGGTTTGCGATTTATTTATAGACTATATGTAATAAAAAGTCAGCAACTGCAAGTTTTCTTAGAAGCTTTTCATAATATAGCAAATAATAATAATCGTTATGAAAACGAAAATAGTTTTACAGAGGATGAATTTAAATGTATAGCACCCATTACAAAACAGTTTTAAGAATTGTATACATATTGCGATCCTATATTCCAAGAACATGGTATCAGAAACATTACTAAAAAAGATCTTTTAATTTTTTTATGTAAGCTGCGACAAGGACTGTCTGACGAATTTCTTAAAGTACTGTTTCAGTATTCCTCTAGACAAGCAGTGAGTTTAGCGATTTCCAAAGTTCGGCAGTCTTTAGTAAACAGATTTGTCCCTGATAATATTGGTTTTCTAGCTATAACTCGAGAAGAGTATATAATGAGACATGTAACACCTTTTGCAAACGAATTATATAATTCTGAGCCAGCTATTCCGAAAGTAATTGCTTATATTGACGGGACTTATTCTTATACTCATAAAAGTAGCAACTTTCGTGTTTTACGACAAACATACTCAATGCAAAAAGGTCGACATCTGATAAAACCTTCTCTTATAGTTGCTCCAGATGGGTATATATTGGCTATTCAGGGTCCTTACTTTTCTGATTCTCGTAACAATGATGCTCGAATATTAAATAATGAATTTCAACGTGATGCGGACAATATGAGAGGATGGTTTCATGATGGTGACATTTTTATATTAGATCATGGATATCGAGATGCTCAGCCATTACTTCGTGAATTAGGCATTGAGTATAAAATGCCAGCTTTTCTTGGACCTCAACAGAAACAATTATTCACTGAAGAAGCTAATGAGTCTCGATTGGTGATAAAAACAAGATGGATAATTGAAACTAGAAATGGACATATCAAGTCTATGTTCAAGTTTTTTGATCATACAATTATAATGCCTCATCTTCATCACTTGGGCGAGTTTTATAACATTGCAGGTGCTATAATTAATAGATATCATCTATTTAGTTTTAATGGAAGAAGCTAATGCAGGATTAGCAAGAGAACTTCTTGATAAATCTAGAGAGGTTAATATTGTTCAAGCGCGAGTTGAAGTAGAAAGGATGTGCTATAAAAATGCACAATGGATACATTTACATGAAGGACAGATACGTGACTTTCCATGCCTAACATTAGAATATTTACGAGATTTGACTATTGGTACATTTCAGGTTCGTTTAGCAAGATCTTATATTCAAGATAAGATGCAGCGTGATGCACAAGAAGAATTTCAATTGGATTCGTTGTTTGATGAACAAGGTTTCATAAGGGTGCGAGTGTTTTCACGATTCCATAATGCTACAAAATATCAAATATTTATAGCTTACAACATAAGAGATGCAGATAATATAGATGATGAGAGGGAGGCGATTTTTGGTTATCACTACACCTGTAAGTCAAGCGCACGGACTGTGGGTACATGTGCACATGTAGCCAGCGTATTGTAGTATTTAGGATATGCACGACACCAGCCCAATGTTCGTTATCCCTCTTCATCATTATTGAACATAATATTAGATGCCGCTCAGAGACCACCACAACAGGATCCAAATAATGAGTAATATACAATAAGATCATTTATTTTATTACCCCACACATACACACACACACACATACACAGCAGAGAGGGTTTGGATCAAAAAATACTACGGGAATGACAAACCGTAGGTTCCTTATCTCTGCTGTGACACATAAAGATTTTTCACGGAGCTTTTCAAGGTCATTCAAAATTCACAAATAATGTCACCAACTAACAGATTTTGTAAAACCCTACTATGTTTGTTTCAAACATTTTTCAAAAAAATCAATACCTTCCGAGATTTGACTATTCGGCAGCCCGAATTTTTCATGTTTGACTGGTTATAACTCGATAACTGTCCATTATTGAGTTTTGTGCCCATTACATCTTTTGTTCAGTAGGGCATAAGCTACAACATATGTAAAAACCAATTGATTTGACCGGGACAAATTTTCCATATGATTAGTGCGGGGTTCTTTATGTTAGATAGTATATGTATATACATATGTGTGTGTGTGTGTGTGTATTTCTTATATACTTTCAATTACTAAAATATATATATTTTACATGTTTTATACTTATCTGCTTATTACTATATATTTTTGAAAACAATGCATTGCAAAGCAACAACTATTTAATTACAATACTTTGCGACGCAATCACTCTCTCAGTTCAAATTGCGATCTACCCTGCAATGCATTATTTTCCTTTCATCTATTAATTTCAAAATAAAAAATAACACTTTAATAACATAATAAAATTGCAATCATAATAACTTTATATTTTAATTATAATATGTAATATTTATATAATATTTTTTTTTAAATAATTAGTAATAAGCAAAATTTTTCCCATTACCTCTTCCCAAGCGACTCAGGACATCATTGATCAATATATAAAAAAAATCGAAATTTTTGTCATGTAAAGGTATAAACATTTTATATACAGGGCTTTCGAAAAGTAACGGACCCCCCATCTCCAGAATCTATGTATCATAGGGAAAATGACCCGAACAAAGCTTTATGGTTCATAAAGTTCTGTTTTTTTGTGACCTCAAATTTGACCTTGATCTTGACCTTGAAGGTTTTTTGAAGGTTTGCGTTTTTTAAATGGGAATTGCTATTTTTGACCCCGGATTTGGAAAGAGCGGGAAATTTTACGTTCAGATATGTAATCTTGTGATGGTAAAAATGACATCCAAATCCTACTTTTATCCTACTTTTAGCGCTATCCAGGAACAACGACGTGGACGTAGTAGAATTCTGTTCCTTTTGGGATGTTTGGTTAACGTGAGTCCCCTCTCCCCTCACGTATGGAATAATGAGGATCTTCGATGAATGACTGTAAGACACTTAACATTTTTTATCATTCGTTGCTGACTTAGATCTACCAGGTTTTTCACGATCTTTAACACTACCAGTTTCCTGAAAACGTTGAATTGTACGTACAACAGTACTTTTGGAGATAGGATTTTCCTCTACTCTGAAAGTTTCATTAAATAGTCGCAATACCTGCTTATACCCTCTTTGCAGATCACCCCACTCTCGCATCATTAACAGAGATATTCGTTCTCGTTCAGTGAGGTGTGCCATGTTTGAGTTAATTACCTATTTGAACTCAGAAAATGAACGTATAATGAACAGAGAAGTTATGCTCAGTTTCAATAGTTAACTAAATAATTGCGACAATTCAATCAATCATTAAAAAACCCTCGAGATATCATGTAAGATATGGGTAAATACCTAGTACATTACGATACAAGTGCGGAGGAATTAGAAATCGCCCAAATCTCGGAAGTTGGACGCACGAGTCAAAGACGAGTAGGTAATTAACTCAAACATGGCACACAGGCCATAAAGGACAACAGGCTTGACCTTGACAGGTATTGCGACAATTTAATGAAACTTTCAGAGTAGAGGAAAATCCTATCTCCAAAAGTACTGTTGTACGTACAATTCAACGTTTTCAGGAAATTGGTAGTGTTAAAGATCGTGAAATATCTGGTAGATCTAAGTCAGCAACGAATGATAAAAAAATGTTAAGTGTCTTACAGTCATTCATCGAAGATCCTCATTATTCCATACGTGAGGGAAGAGGGGACTCACGTTAACCAAACACCCCAAAAGGAACAGAATTCTACTACGTCCACGTCGTTGTTCCTGGATAGCGCTAAAAGTAGGATAAAAATAGAATTTGGATGTCATTTTTACCATCACAAGATTACATATCTGAACGTAAAATTTCCCGCTCTTTCCAAATCCGGGGTCAAAAATAGCAATTCCCATTTAAAAAACGCAAATTAACCTTCAAAAAACCTTCAAGGTCAAGATCAAGGTCAAATTTGAGGTCACAAAAAAACAGAACTTTATGAACCATAAAACTTTTGTTCGGATTATTTTGCCCTATGATACATAGATTCTGAGATAGGGGGGGGGGTCCGTTACTTTTCGAAAGCCCTGTATATAATAAATTAGTGAACAATAGAATTTGTTTTTGTAATATAAATAATAAATTTTTAACGTAAATGTAAATCTATTTCACGATTGGCTGAAATTTGATTCCGCTACCGCGTTTACCGCTTAATGGGACATAAAGAGAAATACATCAGCGGAAACATAACCCCGTCTTTACATGCTTTTGCATGTGTCTTTCTACATACACAGTATTGATTAATTATGAACGGAATAAGTATATAAAATAAATAAAATGTTAATTTGATAATTATAGTGGCACTTATAATGCAAGAATTGCGGTTAGAATAAATTATCCGTTCATTCCGCAGATTTCAGCGGTAAAATTATAGCAGAATGATTAAAAAAGAAACGGAATGGCTATGATTGGTTCCGCTCGTTCCGTTCCGCTGAAGATTTCCGCGCTATGGGACGTCGGCCTTAAGGCTAAATAGAAATTTATACAAAATTTACTTTCACCTATATTTCACAATAAAAGATATTTTTGGATTTACTATATTGATCTCATTTTTCATAATCATTAACCTAGAATACCCCTATATTTTTAGAGACCCTGACAATTTCTCCTCTGCTAATCCTATAGTAACTCCTATTTATATTCAACCCGAATGATATTTCTTATTTGCATATGGTATTTTACGCTCAATTCCTAATAAACTAGGAGGTGTAATCGCTCTTATTTCATCAATTATTATCCTATACTTTATATTATTTTTTATTCCTCAAAAATAAATTCACTAAACTCTTATCCACTTAATCAACTATCTTTCTGAATTTATATTAATACCTTCATTTTATTAACATGAGCAGGAGCTCAAATCATTGAACACCTTATATCCTTATCAGCCAAATCTTATCAATTTTATATTTTTCTTATTTCCTATCTTTTTTTATATTACTAAAAATTTGAGATTCAATTCTCTTCAACCTATAAAAATCTAATTGTAACTATATCATTTCATACTTAACTTAATCTTGATTAAAACGACATAAGCATAACCGATACGACATAAGCTGAAACAAAGTCAAAATGGCGATGTTCTCCTTTTTGAGAGCGAAAATGGCTGTATTGAGATAACAGTTTGCAACTGTTGTAAAATTCGACAATTTAATTGGTGTGTTTTCTTTAACCAAAACATACATTAATCAGACTCATGAATTTTACAGCAGTTGTAAAGCATCTTTGTTAAATGTGTATGTATAGAGTCAGAATAGAGAAGCACTTTTTTCAATAATTATTCGTATGGATCAAAACTAACAATTTGTTTTTTTGGAAAAAATAAGCAATGGACAAGTCGTTTAACAACTTTAATGTATAAAATCTAAAAAGAAAAACAACACGAGCAGAATTATTACGACACGAGCAAAAATTACAGCACGAGCTGGTCAACATGACCGATACAATATGAGCAGAAACAAAGTTAAAATGGCGATGTCCTTCTCCTTTGTTGGGATAATCGTAGACATGAGAATATGTAGATAGGGAATATAAAAAGCGACATTCACAGGTTCGTGTATTCACAGCCCGATTTAAGCGTCGTCTACAATGAGATTTTAAGGAGATTTAAGGTAAGACTTAAGAAATTGACCAATCACAATCGAATATTCTCTTAATACTTGACTGTGATTGGTCAATTTCTTAAATTTTACGTCTTAAGTCTCCTTAAAATTTTATTGTAAACGCCGCTTAAAGGCGGGTCTACAATGGCCGTAGCATAAGGTTGTAAGGTTGTAAGGGAAATGAACCAAATCCATTTCTTACGGATTTTCGTGCGTTCTACGGCAGTCACGCATACGCAGTCACGGAAGAATCCTGTGTTTTTAATTTTGATTGCGCGTCCGCCGTAGAACATACAGTAGTAGCTGTAGACCCAGCTTAAGGCCCGTTCTACAATGAGTCGTAAGTCGTAGGCAAATTGACCAATCATAGCTGATTATTTCAAAAATAATGAACCTTAATTGGTCAATTTGCCTACGACTTACGACTTGCGGGCCTAAAGGCTTTCGCACATGATTGCCATAACCAAAACGTAAAATGTAAACGTAAGCTGAAGAACCAATCAGAATATTGCTTTATGTATCCTAGAAGACGATAAAAATGATGATAAAGTTGGCTGTAAGCAAAAGTAACTAGGATTTTAACTGGTTGAAGTCTTAGTTACTTCTGTTTACGGCCAACTTTATCATCATTTCTATTGTCTTCTAAGATACATAAAGTTAAAGCAATATTCTGATTGGTTCTTCAGCTTACGTTTACGTTTTACGTTTATGATTATGGCAATTCATGTGCGAAAGGGAGGATCCCAGTTGCGCACAGAATGAAACGGACACAACCAATCATATCGACCGATGCCTAGAGGCCTAGCACGGTTGACCAATAGAAAGTCCGAGAGAGTCCTGTGTCCGATTTATTCTGTGCGCAACTGGGACTCACTCGTGCGAAAGCCCTTAATTTCCTTATAATCTCATTGTAGACGCCACTTAAATCGGACTGTGAATACACGAACCTGTGAATGTCACTTTTTATATTCCCTATCTACATATTTTCATGCCTATGATTATCACGATAAAGGAGAAGGATATCGCCATTTTAACTTCGTTTCTGCTCATTTTGTATTGGTCGTGTTAACCAGCTCGTGCTGTAATTTTGCTCGTGTCGTAATAATTCTGCTCGTGTTGTTTTTCTTTTTAGATTTTATACATTAAAGTTGTTAAACGACTTGTCCATTGCTTATTTTTTCCAAAAAACAAATTGTTAGTTTTGATCCATACGAATAATTATTGAAAAAAGTGCTTCTCTATTCTGACTCTATACATACACATTTAACAAAGATGCTTTACAACTGCTGTAAAATTCATGAGTCCGATTAATATATGTTTTGGTTAAAGAAAACACACCAATTAAATTGTCGAATTTTACAACAGTTGCAAACTGTTATCTCAATACAGCCATTTTCGCTTTCAAAAAGAAGAACATCGCCATTTTGACTTTGTTTCAGCTTATGTCGTATCGGTTATGCTTATGTCGTTTTAATCAAGATTAAGTTAAGTATGAAATGATATAGTTACAATTAGATTTTTATACGTTGAAGAGAATTGAATCTCAAATTTTTAGTAATATAAAAAAAGATAGGAAATAAGAAAAATATAAAATTGATAAGATTTGGCTGATAAGGATATAAGGTGTTCAATGATTTGAGCTCCTGCTCATGTTAATAAAATGAAGGTATTAATATAAATTCAGAAAGATAGTTGATTAAGTGGATAAGAGTTTAGTGAATTTATTTTTGAGGAATAAAAATGTATAAAGTATAGGATAATAATTGATGAAATAAGAGCGATTACACCTCCTAGTTTATTAGGAATTGAGCGTAAAATACCATATGCAAATAAGAAATATCATTCGGGTTGAATATAAATAGGAGTTACTATAGGATTAGCAGAGGAGAAATTGTCAGGGTCTCTAAAAATATAGGGGTATTCTAGGTTAATGATTATGAAAAATGAGATCAATATAGTAAATCCAAAAATATCTTTTATTGTGAAATATAGGTGAAAGTAAATTTTGTATAAATTTCTATTTAGCCTTAAAGCCGACGTCCCATAGCGCGAAAATCCTCAGCGGAACGGAACGAGCGGAACCAATCATAGCCATTCCGTTTCTTTTTTAATCATTCTACTATAATTTTACCGCTGAAATCTGCGGAATGAACGGATAATTTATTCTAACCGCAATTCTTGCATTATAAGTGCCACTATAATTATCAAATTAACATTTTATTTACTTTATATACTTATTCCGTTCATAATTAATCAATACTGTGTATGTAGAAAGACACATGCAAAAGCATGTAAAGACGCGGTTATGTTTCCGCTGATGTATTTCTCTTTATGTCCCATTAAGCGGTAAACGCGGTAGCGGAATCAAATTTCAGCCAATCGTGAAATAGATTTACATTTACGTTAAAAATTTATATTACAAAAACAAATTCTATTGTTCACTAATTTATTATATACAGGGCTTTCGAAAAGTAACGGACCCCCCCCCCCCCTGCTTATACCCTCTTTGCAGATCACCCCACCCTCGCATCATTAACAGAGATATTCGTTCTCGTTCAGTGAGGTGTACCATGTTTGAGTTAATTACCTATTTGAACTCAGAAAATGAACGTATAAGTGAACAGAGAAGTTATGCTCAGTTTCAATAGTTAACTAAATAATTGCGACAATTCAATCAATCATTAAAAAACCCTCGAGATATCATGTAAGATATGGGTAAATACCTAGTACATTACGATACAAGTGCGGAGGAATTAGAAATCGCCCAAATCTCGGAAGTTGGACGCACGAGTCAAAGACGAGTAGGTAATTAACTCAAACATGGCACACAGGCCATAAAGGACAACAGGCTTGACCTTGACAGGTATTGCGACAATTTAATGAAACTTTCAGAGTAGAGGAAAATTCTATCTCCAAAAGTACTGTTGTACGTACAATTCAACGTTTTCAGGAAACTGGTAGTATTAAAGATCGTGAAAAACCTGGTAAATCTAAGTCAGCAACGAATGATGAAAAAATGTTAAGTGTCTTACAGTCATTCGTCGAAGATCCTCATTATTCCATACCTCGCGTTTCACAAGAGCATGAAATTGCGGTTGGATCTGTACATAAAATTCTAAGGCTCAACAAATGGCATCCATATAAAATCCGTTTGGTTCAGGAACTATCTGAAGATGACTTTGACAGACGAGTGGAGTTTTGTGAAATTATGATGCAGATGATTAACGATGATCCTTTACTCCTCAACAACATTATCTTCTCCGATGAGGCCACATTTCAGTTAAATGGACAAGTAAATAAACAAAATAGCAGATATTGGAGTGATGATAATCCTCATTGGATGAGAGAAGCTCACACCCAACATCCGCAAAAAGTTAATGTGTGGGCTGGTATTTTCAACGGTAGACCAGTTGGGTCATTTTTCATCGAGGGCAATTTAACAGCTCAGATGTATGAAAACATGCTTCGAAAACAAATTATACCAGCCATACGGAATTTAGCAGATGGTAATTTTGATGACATTTACTTTCAACAGGATGGGGCTCCTCCACATTATGGAGTTAACGTTCGTCGATATTTGGACGAAACATTTCCTGACAGATGGATCGGGCGTAGGGGTGCCATTGAATGGCCAGCTAGATCTCCAGACCTGAATCCTCTTGATTATTTCTTTTGGGGGTACTTAAAAGGGAAAGTCTACACTACGAAGCCTGAAGATTTAGATGATTTGCGCAATAGGATAACCCGTGAAATAGACGCCATACCAGAGGAAACTTACAGGAATTCGGTTTCAGGGTTTTATCATAGATTAGCACATTGCCAAGCAGTTCAAGGGCAACAATTCGAACATTTGTTGTAAGATGTTTCAATCAATCTAAATAATGAGTTGCGACAAGCACCCCAAATCGTGAGAGGCAAGGGGACTCACGTTAATCAAGCATCCCGATTCGTGAGAGGCGAGGGGACTCACGTTAATCAAGCACCCCAAAGGGAACAGAATTCTACTACGTCCACGTCGTTGTTCCTGGATAGCGCTAAAAGTGGGATAAAAGTAGGATGTCATTTTTACCATCACAAGATTACATATCTGAACGTAAAAATTTCCGCTCTTTCCAAATCCGGGGTCAAAAATAGCAATTCCCATTTAAAAAACGCAAATTAAAACCTTCAAAAAACCTTCAAGGTCAAGATCAAGGTCAAATTTGAGGTTACAAAAAAACAGAACTTTATGAACCATAAAACTTTTGTTCGGGTCATTTTGCCCTATGATACATAGATTCTGAGATAGGGGGGGGGAGTTCCGTTACTTTTCGAAAGCCCTGTATAATAATTACATGTTTATTACTCAATGACACTCTTTCTTTTTCTGAGCCGCTTTCTGTGCTTGGATGACATACTGAGGTTTCCGAATTGGCATATTTCTTGCCGCTCTACTATCAATTATTTCAGGAACCAAGCAGTCCTCGTAGAATCGTTTGAGCAATGATAACATTTTTGATTCCCAAAATCTATCATCACGCTCGACAAACGTGTACTTCAATCCAAATGGAATCCACACAACAAAAATGCAATAGTTTCTTTGCGTTATGTGGAGCTGCCCTTGTACTTGGAAGTAATACGCGTGTCTTTGATTCATATGAGTGTCATCCGTTTTATCAAAAATTCTATGGTATCTGCAATTTTATGGAGCATTGCATTAGTGAGAGATATTTGCCGCGCCGCATAAGGATATTTAACTCAACGACAGTATCGTCTCTGATAATGCCATCAGGCAATGCAGCAAGATATGAGATGTTTTCATCAATGAATATTCCATTGATTTCTATTCCCAATTCCACCTGCAATTGCTCTCGTGCTATCATCTCTTTTTCTTTACCCCGCTCAACAGCCGCATTCGTCATTTGAGGAGGATAAAGAATTGCTTTGACAAGATTTTGGCACGAAGTTGTTTCTCTTCTACTACAAACTTTTCCAAAGTTTGAAGCAGTGAGAAGATTTCGCCGTACGTTGTGACACTCCGGGTTTTCATGCTGACCCCGTGTAGCACATTCCAATACAACACGATTATGTTGCTGATCAATTAGCATTTGAAAATGATTAGATTTCAGCTGTTCATACATATGACCTTCTATATCTGGTCGTTCTGCATTTGGTCCGTAATCTTTATCGATCGTTAATGTTTTAGCAAAATATTTTGACCTATGAACAGAGAGACCTAATTCTTTAGCTGCATGCACATGCTTCTGATAAGTTTCGTTTTTTACTATATTTCGATTTTCTATTATTTTTGTATGTGCTGGTGGCTCTTTACCCATTGCGTGACAAACAGAACTCAGCACTTGCCAAGTATTGAATTGCACTACAGATGCTTTCACGCGGGTTTCATAAAAACCTCTCCTTGCAAAATGAATACACTTACCGCCAATAAATTTGCCAATAAAATTCCATTACAACTTTCTACGGAATTACTTGTAAATTGATATAACAAACTATCAGCATTTTCAATAATACGTTTCATCACAATTTCAATTTTTAACAACAACCTTGCCTTTTGTAATTGGGGTACAAGATTTTCTTCACCTTCTTTTCGTTCTCCAGTACAAAAATATTTAAGGGAAGGACAACCTTTGTGCTCACCAAATACATGGCTGGGAATATTGTGTAAATCTTTAATTAATCCTGAGAGTTTTTACTCTCAGGATCCTTTGCTATTGCGACGAAACGTTACAACCTTTACAGCGTTTCGAATTTTCATCACGCTGTTAGTAACGACTTTTTTTAATTTTGAGATATTCCTACTACCAGTATTACCCGCTTCGCGTATTTTATTACATAAATTACAGAGAAGATGATTCGTGCAATCAATCTTGTCCACAACGATATCCGGATACAGTGGAAAATCTCTCAATTTTTTTTACATTACTATCTCCGTCTCCAATATATTTATTATAAATTAAACCATGCATTTCTAAGCTATGTCGGAAGCCTTCGAGGATAATATCGCTTTCCATGCTTGTAGAGCTTTGATTATTTCCCCAATTCTTAAAACATTTATGTTCTTTCGACTTTAAGGAAAGTTTAGCTGCTCTTGCGCAAATAACACAATACTTATTTCTAACGTCAACAAATGATACTTTTTGTGAATAATATCCCGTAATAATAGCTGCTCCAGATGGAGAATCATAACTACCAGTAAACTACGGTAAATATCTCTTCATCCATGAGCCGTCTGTTCCCAGTGAAAACAGTATAGTCAAAATGATGTTAATATGACGTCAAAATCGTTGTTTATCGTCATGGCGTCAAAAAATAGTTTAATGTGACGAAAAATTGACATATATATTGAGATTGTATTTGACGAAATACTTTAGGAAAAGTGGAAATAGATGTTTAAGATAATAATATTAATGAATAAAACTTAATATGTCATATTGACATCAAAATGAGTATATTATGATAAGATAATTTATCTGAATTTATAATCATTTATTATTATTTATTTCGAAAGAGATTTTTGGCGTTGTTTTATAGTGATATGTATTGCGATTTCTATATATTTTGAAAATTTAAGCTCCTACTCGCATTTATTTTGGTATTATTATACGATATTGCACGTTCAACTGATTTTGTAAATTTAAATAGTGCGCGCGACCGCTCATATAAAAATTAATAAGCAGTAAGAGAAACGACCAATTATAGTAAAGCAGCCATTGAAACTAGAATACTGCTTGACCATGATTGGTCGATTCTCTTCTTTTAAAAAAATCTTACATCATTATATATAGAATTAACATGGATAAAAGACAGGTAAATATTATTAATTGTATAATATTATTAATTAATATATATTTTTGCATTTTATATACCGTATTACATTTTATTTAATAGCTTAATGATTCAGATTAGTTAGGTTAGATTAAATTAACTGGTGTTCCCAAGACTCATATTATGAGTTTTAGAAATATCCAAAAAGTATGTGTATATACATTGAGTGATTATAATTGCTATAATATATTATGCTATAACATGTTATAGCAATTATAATCACTCAATGTATAGCATGTATTTTTGGATATTTCTTAAAAAAAAGTTAATGTGACAATGTATCTTGATTCTTTAATATATAGAATCGTCATGAATGAATTCTGAGAAGGCGGATTGATACGGAACATAAACGTAGAAATTACGTAAACGTTGAAATTACAATTGCATGAAATAGAATATTTGAATGAAGGATCTGACGCATTTCATCAATCAAGTATACATGAAAATGAGATTCGAAACTTGCAACGATCAGATATGCTGATATGCAGAATCAAGAACAAATGGAAAATAATCAATCTGAAGAGGATATTTCAGACAATAATATAGATGATAATAATACAGATTCGTCAGAAAATGTTCAGGCTTCTATGAAGGATAATAATAATACAAATGATAATACAGATTCATCAGAAAATGTTCAGACTTCCATGGAGGATATCACTGATAATGAGTCAGATGAGTTTGATGAAGACGTCCACTTACGTATGACCCTGACAAAATGGGCTTCTTATGGTGTTTCAAAAAGAAAAGTGAACAGTTTGTTAAATCTTTTA
The DNA here is from genome assembly GCA_030586385.1 of Camponotus fellah. NCBI lineage: Eukaryota > Metazoa > Arthropoda > Insecta > Hymenoptera > Formicidae > Camponotus > Camponotus fellah. Next base: position 72,728 of record JAPIVC010000563.1, read on the forward strand.
CGCAAAAGTACATCCAGAGCTAGTACATATATAACCTTGTTGAAAACACCTAAAACCACGATAGTATCTGAGATTGATAATGGACATATATGGTATAAGGGAATAAAAGAAAATTTAGATTCCTTTTTAACACAAAAATATTTAGATACTCATAAACGAATACGATTGAATATCAGCATAGATGGAGTGCCTTTAGATAGTTATGGAAAATTGACTTTTGGCCCATTCTAGGATCTTTAGTTGACAAAACTTGTGAACCTTTTATTATTAGTGTTTATTTTGGAACAGAATCAAAGCCTTCAACATTAGAACAATTTTTAGAGGAATTTATTAAAGAAATGGAGGAACTTTTTACAAATGGTTTCGAATTTAATGGTCATGTCTATGATGTATTTATACATAACTTCATTTGTGATGCTTCAGCGAGATCTTTCGTGAAGCGCATTGTTGGACATAATGGATTTTCCTGTGAAAAGTGTGAAGTTAAAGGCGAATGGTATCATAACAGAATGATTTATTTGAATAATGGACAGAAGCGCACAGATCAATCATATATTGACAGAAGAAATCCTGAGCATCATCAAGGATTATCACCATTAGAAGAGCGACTCAATATTCGAATGGTATCTCAATTTAGACTGGAATATCTTCATCTTGTGTGCCTTGGCGTGATGAAGAGATTTTTAATGCGATTATTGGAAATAAGAAATCGAGGCAAATTAAGAGATGAAAACATAAAAGCTTTTAAAAATACTTCAGCTTCGATTGGACAGTTTATTCCCAGAGAATTCAATCGAAAACCCTATCAATTTAAAAAAGTGGCTCATCTTAAGGCCAGAGCTTAGAAGATTTTTATTATATGATGGTGTTAAATTATGAAGAATCATACTTCTAATAGAATATATTGCACTTTCTTGCTCCTTCACTGCAGCATTTACATTTTAGCTTCTCCTTCACTTGTGCAAAATATTGCAATGAGAAATGCTGCTAGAGAATTTTTGAACTTATTTGTACAATCTAGTAGTAATGTCTTTAGCCGTGACTTTGTTGTATTTAATGTGCATGGACTTACCCATTTAGTTGATGAATGTAATGAGCATGGCTCTTTAGATTCATTTAGCGCTTTTCCATATGAAAACTATTTGAAGACAATCAAACAATCTTTACGATCAGGATATCATCCTTTGCAACAGTTAGCAAAAAAAGATGCTGAGATCAATGGGCATTTGTCAGAGCGGAAGAATATTATTGAAGGTATACAGCTAACAGGAAATCATATTGACCCCAATAAAACTGTTCCAGGACGGCATTATAAAATGCTTACAAGCATATAGCAATGCAATAAGTTTACGTTGAGATGCGTTGTTCCTGATAAGTGTTTTACAACTAAGGACGGATCTGATTTTGTTGCGAAATATTGTTTATTCTAAAGATAATATAGTAATTCTACGTGGGCAACGATTTCAGACACAAAATAATTATTATCAATATCCAATGGATTCATCCTTGATTGACATCGTTCTTGTTTCACAACTGGACGAAACAATTAAATCTTGGGAGATGAATGATACAATTATGAAATGTGTCCTTATTCCTGAAAATAAAAAATTATATTTATGTATTCCTCTTGCACATAGCCCTTCTGGTATATTATGACTAATGATAAAGTCCATTATTATCTACTTATGTACTTGTATTATGGTATGTTGTTTTGTTTTATGTGTTTGTAAAGACATTGTCAACATTGTGTAATTTGTTTCATTGTTTTGGCTGGAAATGTATGATTTCCTTAAAATTGAATTTATTAAAATAAAAAGAATCTTAGTTATATTATAAGTAATCATAGATTCAAGATTGTTACTGCAACTCAAATATTTCTTTAAAATACTAATTATTTGATGTCAAATAAAAGTTATTCCTATACGCACTTGTCATTGTGTATAACATATATTATTTATTTGTTGAGCATTATAGTACTTTGCCATTTATCTGTTGTTTTTGAATATATATCAGTTTAGATTTTTATTGTGTTTTTTACGCTTCATGTTTTTGTTTTTTTTTCTAGTATGCTGTGATGGCTTTCACGGAAAATGAAGGAAGAAGGAGAAACAATTGCAGTAGTTCCTGTGAAATGGATTGATAAGCCTAACGATGAGATTACTGATATATTCTGGCCACCAGATAACTGGCCAGAAAAAGTCGAGACCTGTACACTTAAAGAGAGCTGTAAAAAATTGTATTGAGCCTAATATTCATTGGCCTCTTCTTAAAGGATCAGTTCTTCATTCATACCGTTTGTTGAATTGATATATTAATTTTTTTCTATCTATTCTATCTATTTTTAATGAAGACATTGAATAAAGTTTTATGCAATATGAAATATAAATATGAAAGATTTATTATGTTTCTTTTCTCTAATGAGATTTAAGTTTTAAGTTATAATAAATTCCGTTTAAGTTATAATAAAATTTTTAAATATTTTTATTGCAACTAAATAATTGTTTTTTAATTGAGCCATATAGTTAAAAATTTATTGAAATTGTTCTTACATTTGTTATTGCAGGTGAATATGATGATGCAATTAAAGATTTGAGGAGAGCTGAGAATTAAACATCACTTGAAACAGAAACAGATGACGCTCCACGAAAGAGGAAGCCACCAAGACGATATATAAACTCTGATAAAGACGATGAAAATAAAGATAACAATATGCTGCCTCGAAAAGACAAAGGTTCTCGCAAAAATAAAATTAGAAAACTTAGCGAAAGTAGTTCTGAGAGCGACAACACGACTTTGCCTCAAGTAAACTTTGATATTTTAAATGCAGTTAAAGAAATTATTCATATACAAGATAAAGAAAAGGAGAAAATGCGCAGAAGGCAGTCTTTCGAGAACAATGTCGAATTTAGAGTCCAAGACAATTCCAACCAGGGCAGTGAACGAAAGCAAAGGCACTTGCAAAAGATTCGCGGTGGTCAATCTCAAAGTTATATTAACGAAAAAGAAAAAAAAAGCAGCGAAAAATGGATTATACCAAGCAAAAAAAATTTAAATCAATAATAGTGCCAAGAAATGATTGTGAAACTTCTTCATTTTTTTCTCCTATCAAGGACAAAACAACAAGTAGCAAAATTTCTAAGGCTTCTAAAGACCGGAATTCATAGTCCGATCTTATATTTAAGATTGTTAAGTCTGGTTCAAGGTTGACTTAAGATCTCATTCAACCAATCAAATAGCTGCGTAGTATTTCAAGCTCGAACTTAAGACGATCTCAAATATAAGATCGGACTATGAATACCGGCCAACACTTTCCGTTTTTACTCATTAATAATGTCTACTTCTGATCTTATAACAGATACTGTTCAAGATTTTCGATTTACGTTTCCACCCTCAATACGAATAAATAATGTTGATAAAGGATCTTTATGTTCATCTCAAAATCCATCACCTATACAGACCATTATTTCTGGTGCAAGCTTTGAAGAGCTTTCATCATCGAATTCAGAGATTGATAAAAATAAAATTCAATCAATTTGTGACACAGTAGGTGAGGAAGAAACAAAAATACAGGTGGAATCTCGATACGCCTCCAATTTTAAAGATAAAGGTATTTAGTTGTATTTATGGTTCAGGTAGTTCTGGCTTTTGACATTTTTTATAGATTTTCAATAGATATATATTTTTTCATTTAGATAATTATATGTAGATGCAAACATTATCACAATGAAATTAAACTAAACAGCACAGTACTTCTTGAAATTTGCAAAAAGTTAGATTCAGTGCTAGTTAATCAGGCAATCATTGTTCGATCTGTCAATCCAGAGTATACTAAATCTATGATACCTGATAATATTCCATCTATTCCATTAAAAACAAAGAAGGATTTTCAAAAGATGGAAACGTTTTTAGCAACTAATCGTATTAATTATGAAGCTGTGGTAATTGCCATGTGATATATACAATATATGCATATTACAAATGCGTATTACAAATTTATTAAACAATCATATTATTTTTTCATGCATTAACAGCGAGATCTGCTTCATTCCAAATGTGCCAGTGATTTTGGCGCATTATCTGTTCCATCAGAACGCAGTATCACAGGAAACATTTTGTCGAAATTATCAAATGATCTTGCTAAACTGAGTTGGAGTGGATCAGAAGGCGATAAAATAAAGTTTTCTGACACTAAACTATGTGAAGTTGTATTTAGTAAGTTGTGATCTTAATTTTTTAAATTTATTACGTAAATCTCATAATTTTCATTCTACTTACATTTAATTATTTCCTTAATACCTATTATATACATAAAATATATATCAGTGTTTCTTTTGTTGATAATATCATTTCATTGCAATCGTCTTTATGTGCAGGTACAGTTAAACTGCGATTCCCAGAGCTTTCTTACTGACACTGAAGCTAAAATCAAGCGTTGATTCCAAACTGCTAATGGAAGGAAAATAAATGAGACTTATCATTCTGATGGCTAAAATATGTAGTATTACAGTATTACAGTATTTCATTACTTATAGTTTCTTTAGGCAGTTATTATTAATATTATGTATTATTACGTTTATAATGCTACGCTCGTATATTTTTAATTACTAGCAGAACAGTTTAATAAGAATGTTATAATTTGTTTTGTACGTGCAATATCTTTAACATTATCTTTTACAAGACTT